>OZ018329.1:136751381-137291257 GCA_963969495.1 Ceratothoa steindachneri | reverse complement strand
AGCACATACAAGTATGATGACACTTCTGGCTACTATTACGACCCCTCTACTGGACTCTACTATGATGCAAGCAGCACTTATTACTACAATGCCGAGACAGGGCAGTATCTTTACTGGGATGCTGAGAACTCGACCTACCTGCCTGCCCCAACATCGGAGGAATCTCTTGAAGGTATTGATGGTAAACCTCGCGACAAAAAGGAAAAGGACAAGGACAAGCAGGATAAGGTACTGTTGCTACATTCTTTTATACTATTGGGGGTGGTGGTCTGGTGTCCTTGGTCAATTTTTAGATGGCCCAGAGATGCTAAATGTTAATTCCTTCAGAATCAAAAGACCTAAGTTTACGTTTGCCACCACAGTTTTACTGTTCAGAATAATCTTTGTGATCATGGTTTGCTGTATCTAGTCCCCCTTTCCCCCTCAAACGCAATAGCAACCAGGGCGGGTGTATCCTGTAGAAACATTGCAAGGAGAGATCTGTAAAGTGGTGAAGATATATAGCCGCAGATGCTTATGGAGGAATCGCGGCTGGTAAGTCCCATAAACCTCCAATGCATTTACTTAAGTCACTGCTTAATGTTCGGGGTGGGCTTCATTTCAGGTCAAAGTTGCCAAGAAGATTGCCAAAGACATGGAACGCTGGGCTAAAGCTCAGAACAAGAGAAATGAAAGTTCTTCCAAGAACCCCAATCCTGAGCCCGCTGGGGGTAGTGTGGGCGAAGGTCCCATCGGGAGTGGAGCAGCCGATGCTGCCTTCGCCGTTCTCTTAGAGCGCAGGGATCGCCCTCCTCTTGATAAACATACATTCCAAATGCACATGAAGAAGGATGCCCCCCCGGTAAGTAGACACTTCCCCTTGGCCGTAAATAGCGATTAACACTGAATATGGGCGTCGGAGCACTGGCCTGGAAGACTGCCACCCAAAACTTTTTCCCCTGCATGTGAGCCCCCCGTGTAGACTTCAACCTTGTTCCTTGAGCAGAACGTCCACATGGTCCAAGTGCAAATAGTGAAGTCCTGTCACTAAGTTACACGTAAGGAGCGCGGCTCTGTGTTTTTGTTGCCACTGTACTGAGGATACTCTGTGTCCCTTCCATGCCCAGCTTAGTCTCTCCTCCTTCGGCTAATATGTACTTTATGTACCAACTCTCCACGCTTTGTGCCTGCAAAGTCTTCCCCCAGTCCTTTTATGCCTCCTTTCCCTTCTCTACTCGTATCTCTGGTGTCAACTGCCTTTTCCGACAATGAAAAAGATTGTATACCACCTGGATGTTGGGCATCGTGACCCCGACCTCTCCCAGGCCTTTCACTAGGCTGGATCCGTGGGTCCTACCTACCTACCACGCCAACCTTAAGTTTAGGTCTGGGTTTCTCAAGAAGTGGCGGTAATAGCATATCCTATTTGTCCCAGCGGCAGCGGCCCATGGAACCCCCAAAAGTCTAAGGGTCAAACTTGAGCCATCACCAGTTGGGATAGTAATTTTTAAATAAGAGCCATTAGTGATTGTCACAAGTAATCTCTTACCACTCGCGACCAATAAGGAGTGGACGCCCTCCCCCCTTCCCCATCGTACTTTCTCATGGGGCCCCTTAAAGCTGCTTCTTGCTTGGTAGTCGCCAGATGGGCGTGTGTGTATATATTTTTTTTAGTCCTAGTGTAGAGAGATTGGCCCCCTCCAACAAATAGGCCTTCAGGGGCTTCTCCCATACCCGCTTGTGCCTTGTTTCCCGATAAGGACAGGTGAACCACCTCAATTCCAGAGTGGTAAGAGGCGGTCTCATTGCCGTGGCAAATTATGACCCGAGGTTTCTCGTGTCGATGTGACCCGTCATGTACGCCCCCGTTTTTGTTCCTAATGTGGGTGTCTTCCCCCCCCCCCCTCCTCTCTCTCCACCTGACGTTTCCCTGCTAGACCTGGCATGTGGCACACATTTAACAGCCTCAGCTAAATCAGGGTTCCCCCCCCCTCCTCTCCCAGCGTGACTTTTCTTGAGGCAAAACTGTTGCGCACCTTCTCAGTCGTGAGTCTCACAGGAGGTGGTCATGAGGTCATCTTACGATCTCGAAAACATGGCCCTTAAATGACCGCAACGTGGAGCATTGGTTCCTAAGCCTCCACCCAAGGCTGGGCCGGGTGGCTCGGAGACTGGATTCTCGAAACCGTCGATCTAAAGTTTCAACATGGAGGAAGTAAAAGACTCATAGCAAGCTCAACCTCCCCCGATAATTTCTTGAAGGCGACAGATCCCAAAGTTTTGTCTCCGGGAAGCGTCCGGCATCTGTTGCCGATCTTCTCTTAGTAGCGTCTCCCCGCTTCTTGTCCGACTTTAGCCTATAAGGTGTATTCCTTCAATGGCATTGCTCTTCGTAATTAGGCCTAGAGGGAATATTACTTCAATGGCTCCCCCTCACTCCTGAGCTCCGGTCTGGGGTGGTGGGTTTTAAACCACCTGCTCCATCCCCACCCACACCTTCCACTATATATCAATTTTACGCCGTGTCAAAGTGGAGCCGCCAGGCTGGAGGAGTGGCTTTAAATGGCGGCAGCCGGTTCTCTCGGCCCCGTGTTCATCCCTCGTACATCGGGCTACTGCGTGGGGTGATTAGCGTTGTGTCCCTTATAAAAAACAGGATCACCCTGCCAAATGATGAGGACTACAAATGCCCCATCAACTCTCCCTTTACCATTGTCGGAGTCGCTTTCTTGGGCAGCTCCACTGAAAAAATGGACCCTCGAGAGGAGGGTTACTCCTCTCGTATGCCTACGGGTGTATGGGACTCGCCCTCGCCCCTTCCCTCTTTCCAGCTGCAATCCCTTCTCTCTCAAGGGATTGCCAAGAGAGCAGGCAGGCTGCCCATAATAGACTGCTCCCGGTGGGAGCGGCTCGAAAGGGCTAACCCCCTTAGCGGAGCGAGTAAAGACAGGGTCTGTCAACCCATGTTCTCCAAGGACCTGCGGGCGCGCATAGCAAACTTACAGGGAGTCACAGTACGTGCCCCCCCTATCTTTTCCGATCAATGCCGGCTCGCCGGTCCAGAATACCCTAAAAGATACTCGAAGAGGACGCGTGATATCTTATGGGGTGATGGCCACTTAGAGGCCCTCCTTAAAAGACAAGGGTATGGTCCCTGAAGCGACCCAGCCCCAGCTGGTGGGACCTTCCATAGGGGCGAGCCAGCGCCGTACCCGAGTGGCCCCCTGAGCAAGGTCCTCCTCAGGCGGGTCAAGTCTCCAATGCCTTATAAGGAGAAGAGGGATCTCCTCTGGTTGGTCCCCTGTGACATCCAAGACCTTATCCATTTGAGATAGATCTTGCTAAGGCCAGGCCATCTGGCCTGGGGGTTCCTGCCGACGGAGGGAAGGAGCGGGTTCATTTCCCGCCCTCTCCTAAAAATAAAATTTAAAAAAAGACGGGGGGGGGGGCTGCCGTTTCGGTATGCGACCAAGCCAATATCAGCACGTCTGGTCCCTTGCTCCTGCTCCTAGGCGAAAACCAGAACTCCGCAGAGCGGAACCTCGATTACGTTTTCTCTTCATTCAAAGGCTACCTGGCGTTTTCGAGCCCGCTGGCTTCAACCTCTTGTTTGTTACTCGCTCCACTGATTGCCTCATGTTGGCTAAGGGCAACATGATGAATCAGAGCATTGTTCTAGCTAGTGTGATTGTTGGAGAGCCGAAGGTGAACAGTTTCTCGGACGGTAGCCTTCTGGCGAATGCGTCGAATCCCTCCGAGGCGGCCATGATTAGTGCCTTTCTGACACTTGATGGCACGCATGCGATTGTGACGCCGCACTCTACCATGAACTTAGTGAAAGGAGTAGATTATGCGAGGGAATTCGTGAACTACTCCATAGATGACATCACCTTAGAGCTGGCCGACCATGGGGCGGTCACGGTCGAGCGTGTGATGTGCAAAGAGAGGGCTCTGTTCGTCACGTTCGACTGACAATTCCCTGATTCGGTGCGTGCCGGTTGGTATCGCTATCGCGTGAAGGCATTTATGCCACTGCCGCGGAGGTGGTGCTACTACTGTCACCACTTCGGCCATACTAATCGCTCCTGTAGATGCATAAAGTCAGGGTTAACCTAAGTCTGTGTAAGTTGTTCCAAATCGTGTGTGGCCAAGTGTATCACACATTACTTCTTCGAAGTAATGTGGTGCATATTTCCTTGAGAATCAAATCCTGGCCCTTAGGCCCAGGATCGTATCATTTCGCGAGGTTAAGGACTTTTCCTGGCGCACCCGGTGCTGCCTGGGACGTCCTTTGCCTCAATGGTAAGTAAGACACCATCTGCCCTTGGCCCCTCCAGGCCTACGAGCACGGTCGTTTCCGCCCCCATTTAGAACCCTTATGCGGGTTCTACCCACCCTGGGTGCTCCCTTGATAAAGCTGGCAGCACAAAAGGTTAACCCGGCCCCGGCTAAAACCAGGGCTCCCCTCCTTTCCCCCAGCGTGACCGTTTCCCGTAAGGCGAAACGGCTGCGCGCCTCCCAAGTCGTTAGACTCGCAGGAGGCAACACCCCTGAAGTTGGTCGTGAGGCCATCTTACGTGGTTCCTAAAGCTGCCCCCGAAAGGAGGACAACACTAAAGCTCCTTCACCCACACCGTGGAAGGCTGGGTGGCTCGTAGACGGTGAATCCTCCAAATGAGGGAACCTCGTGCTTGAAGCCCCCCCCCCTTCCCCCGGTCGCCTAAGGTTTCGCGGCGGAGGGAGGAAAAGACTTGCATGACGCGCTTAACCTTCCCCGATAAGTCAGCTAAGGCGACAGCGCCCGAAGTTATGCCTCCGGGAAGCGTATAGTCATTTCCTTGAGGGTCTTCTCTTCCAAGAGTGCCCCCGAATCTCCGAGCTAGGCCTGGAGGGCATATTCCTTCAATGGAATTGCCATGGAATCCGAGCCAACTGAGAGGAGCTGCGGAGGCTCGTCTTTTCCAGTTTTCCATTTGCTATCTTTTTGCAGGAGACCATGCTGAGCGCGTGTTTCCTGCCCACCCTCCCTGGGTATAAGGGTTTTACGTTCCCACCAATACCGGATGGCCGGGCAGCAGGATGTCTACGTTCTGTTCTTCGCTTTAGATACCTCCTTTCAGGCAGTAGCTGTGCAGCTGCACCTCGGGAGGAGGTGTACTGTTATTTGCACGTACATTCTACGGTCAGTCGACTTCGACGCGGGGGACTTCCGCCGCGTTGTGGCAAGGTTGACGAGTCTCTTTCTGTTGTTCGGAAATATGAACGGTAGACACCCCCTCTGGAGCACTAGTCGATTTATCCCAAGGGTCAAGTCCTTGCCGTGCTTGAGATAGGTGTCGTAAATGTGGGTAAGTTTACGCATCTCTGCCCGAGAACCACTTCATTTTCCTGTCGCGATCTATCTTTGTGCTTTCCGGATGCACAGGCTGATTTTGGGTGTTGGGTGATTGATGACCTCTATGATAGTGATCACTTTCCCATTCAAATATCACTTCTCAGTCAAGGAGTTTATGTCGGTAGATAAGATTGTTGACTTCTCCGGCAACCTCATCGCTGTGGGCCTAATTACTATTCCTAGAACGTTCTGCCCGTTTTGCATGCCTTTCACTCAGAAGCGCCATGCCTACATGCGCCATAAGCGCCGCCCGAACGAGCTCACTGTCGGTAAATTTCGTCGGGCTAGTAGGTTACCGATATATTTCGAAGAACGCCCTCTCGCTGCTCTTCTTCGCTGGCATACTTGTCTTCACCTCCCGGTACGGGAGATAAGAATAAGAAAAGAAGGAGACTGCAAAAGACCATTCATGGCCTACACTTGGCCGCTCCGGTTCGGAGACCGGATTGTGATTTATAGCGACTCACAAAGCGCCCTGAGTGCTCTCGGGACATAGGAATCTCCGCATCCCCTGGTTCCCGATATCCGTGACGCCACAGTTTTGGCGAGCCGGGCGTATGTCGAGATTATCTTCTGCTTGGTTCCTGGACATGTAGTGATTGAGGGCGCCAAAGAGTCCGCGAGGATTGAGCGATCAGACAGCGCCTCGCTCTTCCTCACACCGATTACATGGCAGGAATACGGGCAGCTTGGCAAAGAAGATGCGAGACGGTTAAGCCATTGCGCCGCGACTGTTCCCATGCACGTACCCGACAATGCCGTGACGGCTTCAGGTTGCTTTCTGTCGTCTCCGAATTGGACACATTCGCGGGACGGGCCGCCATTTGATGAAGCGCTCGCCTGCGCTACACTATAAAGACTGCGTTCTCCCCCCAGACTGTTGGGCACATTCTTGTTAAATGTTGCAGTCTGGGTGATCTCCCCGCACGTTACCTGATGTTGCTACTGCTTGTCTCACTTTATTTTACCCCTTTTTGTGTGTTTGTGTAGGTCGCATGTTTCTGTGACGGGGGGGGGGGGCTACCCCCGACGCCGAAGCACACTTGTTAAGTTTTTCTTGTTTTTTTTTTTTATATAGCCTATATTTGGCTGTGATATGAGTACGGTGACTTCTTTCTTTCCTAGTAGGCAGTCACCAGACGGGCTCCTAAAAAACAAGTGAAAGTTTGAGAAATTGGTAAATGTTAGATTAGCATTTATCCTCGACTTAGGAGGCTGTGTTCTGCACTGTGCGGCTTTCACAAATTCGACTCCACGTCGGATTCTCTGATCCGACTGGAAAGTGACGATACGCTAGCACGGAGACCCTGCACACGATGTGGGCGAGGTGACACTGGCATGCTTTTTTTTTTTTTTTTTGTAGATTGACCTTCCTCCTACATAGTAATTATTTTATTTTTAATAATTGTTAGCTACTTCTCTGAATGTGCCTCTATTTTCTATTACCTTTGTTTATTCCACGTTATTTGAAATTAGACTTAAGATAGATCTATATTTATGCTCTGTTTACTTTGCCCTCGTAGAGTGCTACAATAGAAAAAAAAAATCCCTTCTCTTTAGAAGGTTTGACTTTTCTTTCCCCATTGCCACTACCATCTAGTCATGCAGAAATGCCTCTTCTTCCCACCAGTAGTAAAGTTACGACACATTAGGTATGGGATAGGATTCTAATTTTGGCTGATTACTGTGGATGCCTTTGGGTGGGATTCACATTAAACTGTCCGTCCCTAATGAGATAAGTACTGGATTTCAGGTGAGTGAAGAAATCCATCAATTTCCAGTTTAAACCATTTTATTCAGCTTGTGACCTCCACCCCCCTTCTCTCTCCCTTTAAGGTATTAAGTGGTTTGAAGAAGTCTGGTCTTGTGGCAGCATATGGGGGAGAAGGAAGTGAGAGCGAGGAGGAAAAGGATGGGCCCACTGATAATGACCGCTCTGAAGAGAAGCTCGTAGATGTTTTAAAAATGGCTTGTTTGCTGTGCAAGCGCCAATTTCCTAACAAAGACGCTCTTACTAAGTATGTGATTTTTTTTTATTGTCATTCTATGTTGGGCATAAATCTTGTTTTCAACACACCACTTTCCCACAAATTCCGGTTGACGTACTCTCATATTCATACTTCTTAACTTATCTCCTCTCTCTGTGCCTAATCCATGTGTATTTATGCACACCAAGTTTCGATGATGGCGCTGCTTTCATTAGGTGTTCATTCAGTTGCCTTTATCTAGTCTCATCCTGTTACCTCCAAGTAGGCAGTCGCCAGATGGGCTCCTAAAATAATAATAATAAAAAAAATCATCCTGTTACCTATTCTTTTATTCCTCCCTTACAACCATCAACTGATAGCCATTTCCAATTCCATTCATCATTTGTCCCAAATCAATCCAGAGCCATTGCAAATCTCAATGTTCACAGATTCATACAAGACTATTACATCATATCACTCATTACTCAAAATGACTAGATCCCCTCTTTTAATCCTACCATTCATTCCTACACAAACTCTCTAATCCCTTTCCTATTTTCAAGACATTGACTACCATTCCCTCCTTCCCTGTTTCACATAGACTCCTCACTTTCCATAACACTGGCCTGACATTGTCCCGGAGGGAAAGGTCAGGCCAGTAAGTATAATTTTATAATTCTGATAAAACTATATATTTTTTAGATTTGTACCACCCTGTTTGTAACTTACACCCCCCCCCCCCTTCTATTTTCCGTAAAAGATCTTGTTTTTGCTTGTAAATTAAAGAGTAGAAACTATTTGTGATTAAAATCATTCCACTTGAATTTATAAATCACAGGAGGTGCAGCTTTGCCACTCCTTACCGGAGGCGTTTTCACTTTGAAGGTATACATTCTGTCTGTGGCCGACAGCCTATCTGGCTCCAACAATCGGGTTTTGGTTTAAAATTTAAAAGGTTTCCAGTTCATTTTCCGAATACTATATTTTAAGGAGGCAATTTTTGAACAAAAGTTACTAAACACCTCAGGATCCCAGCAAAGGAAAAAGAAAAGGGGCTCATTAATCATGGTGTGGTTCTAAGATCATTTACTTAAACTGTTTGCCATCAGGATCCGGGAATAGGGCTACTGTCCATTTAAAGTGACCATCCGAAAGATAAAAATTGGAAATTTCTATTAGTATCGATTCTACAATTTTTCTTTTACATAATTTTTTATTATTGAATACAGCGACTTATGCCTTGGTAGGCAGTCGATACATAGGAACTATTAAAGTCTTTTGCTTTTTTTTTGTTGGGTTTGGTGTTTTTCACTTTTTATTTTAATGTAGTCTAGTATTAGGCTTGAAACTAGTAGTGCGACTTATGCTATTTTTTGGTTATGTGAATGGGTGTTTGAGAAAGTGGTTGATATGTACTCTATGTGCGCGAGGGGCGGCGTTGTGACAGGAAGAGATGCTACACCATATAGCCTTCGCGGGTATTTTTATTGGGGTTTAAGCGCGCAACCCCTTTCTTGAGAACCACTTATGTTTAATAGCTTTTCAGAGCATTACAGTTTACCTCCATATATTCTAAGAATCTGTCGTGATACTTCTTTAATTTAGATGACCATATACCCCTTGTTTATCCTTAAGTCCAAACGCCCTGGTTTTTCATATTTGTTTTCATTCTTAAAAAATAGTAGCCCGTTCATACTTGTTTCAGCCTCGGGTCTTAATCTCCCCTTATTATTCTAGGCACGTCCAGCTCTCTAACCTACACAAGAGCAATTTGGAAGCTCTGGGCAAAGGGAGAGGGGACATAGGGAGCTCAACTCAACAATACAGAGACCGAGCCAAGGAACGAAGAGAGAAATACGGTCAGCCCAACCTCCTTCCCGCGAATAAACTTAAGGTTTGTTACCTTTCTGTTTAGTTTCATCTGACGGATAGGTGCCTCTTCACGTCTCTGCATGGGGAACATGTTATGACCAAATGATGCTATAGTCTCGTCTATTAAGGTCCGTCCACCATCAAACAAAGTTGGTTTCGGGGTGCTAACACCTCCCGATTTTATCACTAGAAGACAACCTCAACAAGTTGCTCGTGGCAAAGCGGCGTGAAGGAAACTGGGTTTCCTTTCCTCCCTCAGGATCGGTACATGGCTGCGAGGGACGAGGTGCAAACGACTTCTTACGACGAGCCACCTGCGAAGGAAGGCCCCGCTTCACTCGCTAATGACAGCATCGGGAACCGCCTAATGAAAAAGATGGGCTGGACCGACGGGATGGGTTTGGGTAAGAGCAACCAGGGTCGCACGAATATTATCGAGGCTGAGAGGAGGGTTGCCACCGCCGGCCTCGGTCTTCAGGGGTCTACTTACAGCGTGGCTGGTGACAGTTACAAGGACTGTGTAAAGAAGATGATGTTCCATCGTTACCAGGAATTAGACGCACTTGAAAAGGCCAGCGAAAAATCCTGAATGTTTGTATTTAATGTTATGTAGATACGTCGTACTGTTTATTTATAAGTTCGTTGAGAACCTTTCTTCATAACTTCATTTGTATATAATAAACTGTGTATGATATATAATCTCAACATCTTTTTTATGTAATATTTTTATTACAATTAGTTTCGTTATTATTATGGTAATCTGAAACAATATTGTCTTAATTGCAAGTTTTGCTTTCAACATTGATCTAATCTTGTTTGAAAAACATTAAATTATAGACGAGATTGGTTTACCTTATCCTGCTTTTGGTCAGTATTAGCACTCCTGGTGTTTGTTTGGCTTCAGGACGATTTTATGACTTACTGCTGCTGGGTTTGGTGTCTTTCACAAAAAAGGAAGACACGAAGACGAGGTGTTTGTAGGGTCATCTTCCAGCTATGAAGCCTGATGGACCGTATGCTACAGCATATAGTATTCACTCATCGTGAAAGTTCTTTTCTTCACAGGGACTAAATGCGGGTCTGCCCACCCCCCTCCCTCTCTCCTATTTTTGTAGGAAAGCGGTTGGTGATGACATCGGAATATGTGGCGCCCAATCGCTATAAAGGACCAATTTGGCATGAATAAAATAAGGGGTGGCCTTATGCATAATAGGATCTAAACGGGTTGTGAGTGACGTATAGTTATAGTGGCCTATACATCGGCCAACCACTTTTAAATGAAGCCCTAACACACACACACACACACACACACACACCCTCCCAATGTCCGGAAATTGACCCTTGGCGTCGGACCGGAGGTCTGGTTTGCTCTTCGTGGGTCCCGTCTTGACCCATTCCGGTTATGGTCTCGTTGGAAGATGGTTCCATGTTCTTGACCGAGATTCCAACTTAGCCCTCTTGTAAGTAAATGTTTTTGAATTGATTGACGAGCATGATAGTAGATTTTCAGCCCCCACTCTACTATTATTTTGGTTTAGAGAGGGATTATCCTCGTAAGTTAAAAAAAAAATGTTTCCTAACTTTTTAGCCCCAGTAGTTTCCTACTCAGTTGAATGCTGGATACCTCCGCAGTCCTAACTCAATACCTCGATAATTTCCGACGCTGCACTTTACATGTTTGGCTGTGAGCAAGAATTTCCTCCATTAGAGTACAGTGCAACCTCGCATAACGAGCAATAATTCGTTCCCGAACTTACTCGTAATGCGAAACAATTTTTCCCATAGGAATCGATGTAAAATACGATAAATGCATCCCATGTCTAAAAAATAATACCCCTAAATAATTTGTAATATCTAAAATCTTTTATTATTATAACGCATAAAATATAAAGATTATTAAAATAAATGAACCTTGTAAAGAAAAAAAATAATACTATTGTAACTTACGAAAGAAGAAGGTAGCTCCTGTCGAACCACCCACGACTTGCCCTTAATACTGCTGCTTCCGTTAATGTTCCTGGCGTTTTCTTAACTAGGTCGGCGAAAATCAATTTCGCCTTCTCAAAATACCCCTATTTCTTTCACTGCCCTTTTTCCCTCTTCTTTCTCTTATCTAGTGGTCCTGACGGTTACCCGACTTCGGCTTGTTTTCTCTCGATTTTAGGCATTGAACCGCGTCTCTCGCTATGCCGTAGCGCACAGGTTTCGTTTTTCTTTGGCCAAGACTAAGGTGGTGCACTTCTGCCGCCATCCACGGCTTCACCCCGACCCAGATTTGTTTCTTGATGCCCCGTAAGGGGCGCGGCGATTTGCCATCCTGGCTGACGGGATCCAGCGCCCCGTCCGGCCCCAGCTTAGCCTCTCTTTCTTCCTTCAGATAGCCTGTATTCCTATCCTACCTCGTCGCTTTTCATACAACCTCCCACAACTTTCTCTGGTCAGCCTCTAATTTCACAGGGTAGAAGCTGACCTTCTCAGCCAATCGTCCCGGATCGGGGCTGAGGGGGTAGGGGACAATGTCCCCCTAACCCCTAAGCTCCGGTCTGGGGTGGTTGGCTTTTAACAACCTGCTTCATCCCCACCCATACCTTCCTCACATCCCTTTTCCTCTCGTCTTCAAAATCTATCTTTTTTTACGCCGTGTTCAAGGTGGAGCCGCCATGCCAAGGATTGCCAGGCCACCAGGCTGGAGGGGTGGTCCCAAATGGCGGCGCCTGGCTCTGCCGGGCCTGTATGCACCTCTTGCAGAGCGTGCTACTGCAAGAGGTGGTGAGCGATTGCGTCCCGTAAAACAAAGAGGGTCACCATGCCCAATGATGTAAATAAAAAAAAAACCCAACCCCTAACTTCCCCAAGAACATCATTGGAGCCGCCCTCGGGCAGCTCCACCAAGAAAATGGAGGTCGTTCCCCTTGTGCTTGCGCAGGGGACCCTCCATACTTCTTTAACCGGAGAGGAGGCTTACTCCTCTCCTACGCCTACGGGTGTAGGGGACTGCCAAGAAAGCCAGCAGGCAGCCCATTGCCGACCGCCCCTCGTGCAAGCGGCTTGGTAGGGCAAACCCCCTTAGGGGGGAGAGGGAAGCCAGGCCCCTTTGGTCGCTTCCCTCAAAATACCTGCTGGCAAGAATACTAAACCTTGCCGGGGCCTATGCCTCCCCACTAAGGACTTATTACGCTGCCAAGGGGACCTGCGATGTCCTGGGAGGGGATGGCCACCTGAGGCCCCTCCTGTGATAGACATGGTCCTTGAGGAAAACCAGCCTCAGACGGTAGGGAATCCGGGCTCGGCGCCAAGCACCGAACCCGAATCTGCCCCTATGCAAGGTCCTCCTCAATCGGCTGGGGATTCTCAGGCAGTACAAGGAGGGGAGGTATCTCCTCCGGATGATGCCCCTGCGACCACCAGGACCTTCTCCATTTCGGAGAAGGACCTGGCCTGGGGTCTTCTACCGGCGGGGGTGAGAAGCGGGTTCATTCCCCGCCCTCCTCTCCAAAAAAGAAAAGGACGAAGAAGACTCGGGGCTCCTCTCCATCCGCGGGGGCTACGGGGACGGATGGGTCTGCTGCCACTTTGGCAAGCGACCAATCCAAGATCGGCACATCCGGTTACGGAGCTCCTGACCATGACAAAGACCAAAAGTGCACAGAGCGGAGCTTCGATGACATCGAGGCCCCTCAATCAGAGGTTACCTGGCGTTTTCGAGCCCGCTGGCTTCAAACGCTTCCTGGTTATTCGCTCCACTGATGGCACCATGTTATCCAAGGGCAACATGATCCATCAGAGGAGAGGATTAGCTAGTGCAATTGGTAGAGAGCCGAAGGTAACCCGTTTCTCAGACGGGAGCCTTCTGGCGAATCCCGCCGAGGCGGCCAAAGATAAGTGCTCTTCGGACACTTCATGGCACCCCGGTGAGTGTGACGCTGCCCTCTACCATTAACTTTGTGAAAGAGTAGTTTATGCGAGCGAACTCATTGACTACTCTATAGAGGACATCACCTTAGAGCTGACCGACCATGGGGCTGTGAAGGTCGAATGTGTGATGAGAAAACAGGGAGGGGCCTCGAGACCAACCCCTATACTTTTCGTCACGTTCGATTGTGACAAGCTCCGTGAGTCGGTGCGTGCTAGTTGGTACCGCTGCCGCGTAAAGGCATTCGTGCCACTGCCGCGGCGGTGCTATTACTGTCACCGCTTCGGCCATACGAATCGTTCTTGTAGACGTGCAAAGTCGGGGTCACCCGAAGTATGTGAAAATTGCTACAAAGCCGCACACGATAAGTCTAAATTGCGTGTGGCCCAGGATTGACTCTCATTCCGCGAGGCTAAGGACTTGGTCCTGGCGTGCCTGGGTCGTCCTTTGCCTCAATAGTTAGAAAGGCACCCTCTGCTCCTGGCCCATCAAGGACAACGAGCACGGTTGTTTCCGCGCCCATTCCGAGACCTTCTGCACGTTCTACTCAACCCGGGCGCTCCCCTGGTAAAGCTGGCGGCAAAAGGGGCTCACACCCAGCCCCACCTATAACCAGAGCTCTCCCCACTAACCCCCAGCGTGACCGTTTCCCGTACGGCGAAACGTTCACCCGCCTCCACAGAGTCGTTAGACTCACAGGAGACAACACCCCTGAAGTTGGTCGCCAGGCGATATTCCGGGGTTCCTAAAGCTGTCCCCCGAAAGGAGTACAGCCGTTAAGGAGCTTAGGGACCTTCGCCTACGCCTAGTGGTGGGCTGAGTGGCTCGGAGACGGTGGTTACTCGAAAAGATGGCCCCCCGCCTCCGAAGCCGCAACGACCGCTTAAGGTTTCGAGGCGGAGGGCGGAAAAGACTCGCATGGCGAGCCCAACCTCCCCCAATAAGTCCTCGAAGGCGACAGCGCTTTGTCCGGCTAACAGCACCCGGGGTTCTGCCTCCGGGAAGCGTACGGCAATACCCGTGAGGGTCTTATGTTCGAAGAGGGTCCCCACTTGTCTGAGCTAGGTCTGGAGGGCATAATCCTTCAATGGAATTGCCCTGGTTTCAGGGCCAACTGCAGGAGACCATGCTAGGCGCTTGCCCCCTGCCCGCCCTCCCGGGGCATAAGGGTCTTACGACCCCACCACCGCGAGATGGCCGGGCTAGGGGGTGCGTTGTTTACACCCGGCATGATGTCTCCGTTCTTCCTTTCACTTTAAATACCTCCTTTCAGGCAGTGGCTGTGCAGCTTCACCTGAATAGGAGGTATACTATCATTACTGCGTACATTCCACCGTCAGCTGACTTCGACGCGGGGGACTCCCGCCGCATCGTGGCACGGTTGCCGAGGACCTTTCTCTTGCTTGGAGATCTGAACGGAAGGCATCCTCTCTGGGAAGATTACTCAATATATCACAGGGGACAAGTCCTTGCCAATCTGATCGAAGAGCTTGAGATAGGTGTCCTAATTGTGGATGAGTTTACGCATCACTGCCCGAGAACCGCTTCATTTTCTTGCTTTGATCTATCTTTGTGCTCTTCGGATGCACAGCCTGATTTTGATTGGGGGGGGGGGGGGTGAATACCTCCATGGTAGTGATCACTTTCCCATTCAAATATCATTTTCAGGTCAACTGCCGTCTGAGAGCCCACCTCAGTGGTGCTTGGCGCGGGCGCGGTGGCCTGCATTTCAGGAAATGACTGAATTTTCTATCTCAGTCGAGGAGTTTAGGTCGGTAGATGAGGCCGTTGCGTTCTTAATTGACAACCTCATCGCCCCGGTCTGACTACTATTCCCAAAACGGCTGGCCATTTTGCTCGCCGACCACTCCCATGGTAGTTGGTGAGTGTGAGACGGTCCTCAAACAGAAGCGTTATGCCTACATGCGCTATAAGCGCTGCCCGAACGATTTCACTGTCGGTGAATTTCGTAGGGCTAGGTTCCGGTATATTTCGAAGCACACCCGCCGCTCTTCTTGGCGGGCATACGTGTCTTCACTTAACGGGAAGACCCCTCTAGCAGAAGTGTGGAAGCGAGTCAAAAGTTTTCTGGGCAAGTTCGTGCAGGACCCCCCTCCCGTTCTCCAGGAGAATGGGACCGCAATCTCCGCCAGCATTCAATGCACGTCGTGATGTCGCGGAAGGCCGTCGGCTGGACTTTACCTCCAGAGCCGGAAAACCCTTCAACGACAGGTTTACTGTGAGTGAGTTGCGTTCCGCTCTTGCTTCGTGCGCGGACACCGCCCATGGTCCGGAAGATGTCCCGTACGCCACGCTTCGACACCTGGGTGAGCGATGCATGACACTTCTCTTAGATTTGTTCAACAGGACTCTCCTCCCAGATTCCTCGTGAATCGCTATTGTGCTCGTTTTTTGCAAGTTGGGGAGAGATCACTCTCTTCCGGCCGGTTTTCGCCCGATCTCTCTAACCTCTTGCGTGTGCAAGTTGATGGAGAAATTGGTAAATGTTAGATTATCCTTTTTCCTGGACAGCGGAGGCCATATGTCTTCTGCACAGTGCGGCTTCCGCAAATTCCACTTCACGTCGGAAGCTCAGCTCCGAGTGTAAAATGCCTTCTGCGATGCCTTC
This sequence comes from Ceratothoa steindachneri, assembly GCA_963969495.1. Classification (NCBI taxonomy): domain Eukaryota; kingdom Metazoa; phylum Arthropoda; class Malacostraca; order Isopoda; family Cymothoidae; genus Ceratothoa; species Ceratothoa steindachneri. The sequence goes on along the minus strand of OZ018329.1, from coordinate 137,275,502 downwards.
CTTCGTAGACCGCACTACGCTACGGTGTTTTTCGATCTGAAGAAGGCCTATGATATCGAATCGCTATGCGGTATCATGGAAATTCTCCAAACTATGGGAGCGAGGGGATTCCTCCCAATGTTTATATCTGAATTTTTGCGAGGTTGTCAATTACGGGTGGGGGGGGGGAGCCCTCTCAGGCCCAAAGGAGCAGGAAGAGGGTGTCCTCAGTGTCACACTCTTTGCCCTGAGCATCAACGACATCACCTCGGTGCTGCAGGAAGATGTTATCGCTACGCTCTACGTGGACGACCTTTCGATCTCTTTTGGCGCGGCCCAGATGCCAAATCTGGAGCGTCGACTCCAACAGGCATTGAACCGCGTCTCTCACCATGCCGAGGCGCACAGGTTTCGGTTTTATTTGGCCAAGACTAAGGTGGTGCACTTCTGCCGCCATCCATGGCTCTACCCCGACCCAGATTTGTTTCTTAATGGGGTGCGCCTGGAAGTGGTTGAATCACACCATTTCCTTGGTCTTGTATTTGACCGACGCCTCTCCTGGGAGGCTCATATACCCAGCCTTAGGGTCTCTTGTACCCGCCATGGATATTCTCCGCTCCGTGACGTCATCTGGTAAAGGAGGAAAAGTTTTGGGAAATATTTGCATACGCCTCCGAAAAATTTGGTTCCTAATTTTAGAACTAGATTTTTATATATTGAGTATTAATCTGGTGTCTTACTCATCATCATAACTCATATTTACTTTTTGCATTGGCTCCACTTAGGCAAATGGCTGCTTAAGTCCCCGGCCTACCTTCCTGCGTGTACTGCCGTCAGATGTTAAAGGGGATTGCCATTCATGTTTCGTCCCAACTATGCCAGGCAGTTTCTTGGCCATAATCGAGGGCATTTGAGGAAGCTGGTTTGATGAATAGCCCACAGTGGAGAACAATGTTAGAAACTCTTCCGTATAAGGGACGGACTGCGTCCCCCGTTATCACCACAGTGGGGGTCCCTTCCAGCACCATAGAGGGACATACAACCGTCTCTATGGTATGTTGGGATGCGGTCGCGATTAAAACACCCTCGAGGGGGGGGGGCGTTGTCAATAAGTCCGCCATGCAATCAAACTCCTGAGGATATCATCCATCTAAAAGGCAATTCCCATTTCCATCCAGGCTGCCTATCAGCGGGGGGGGATCTCTTCTTCCCCAAGGAAAAACAAAAATAAAAAACTAAATACACACACACGTAAGTTTGAAACCTTGCAAACAATCAAGGAAATGCAGAGCCAACCAAAGAAGATTTGCACCCGCCAGACAGAGAGGCTGCAAACGCACCAAAATTGCGTCCCACCCAGCCACAAGAGTCCCATTAAGGACAATAAGTGAACATCCTAAACCGGACCGAGGCACGGTGTTCGCGACTCTCTACGGAAAGCTGAGTGTGATCACACCCCTAGACTAATCGACACCCCAGTTGGTTACTCCGCAATCTGCGAGAAAGAGGCAGATGTGGAAACGCTGACGAAGAAGGAAGGACAACGGTACTAAATGAAAAAGGCCTCCAACCCAGTATGCCTAGGCAACAAGAGCAGCCCCAACAAAAATTGCAGGAAAACCTTAGTCGAAAACTTATCTCGTGCTAAAGAATGAGAATTCGACAAAAATACCTACGTGCATATTATTTGCTCACGTAAATAATCTCACAAATCCAGGAACGTTCGCGAAGACACTGAATCTCATGCTGAAGAAAAACGGCATGTCTGAGATGTGGTTTCCGAACGATCCACCATCGGGTGACGTGCTGCAACTGCAGTTTTTGGCAAAGGGAGCATCAGAGGCACCGTCGACTCCATTTCCTCAGGAGGAAAGAACATTGGAGCCCGCAAAGGAAGCGAAACCCACGACTGAGAAAGTAAACTCTACTAGGACAGATCCAAGACTGGAAGCACAAAAACGTCATGAGAAGGAGAGAAGAGTAGCAAGAAAAATAAAGGAAGCAGAAGGCAACCTAGCGAACCAATCGTCCTCGGAATCTAACGCTGAGGAGATTGAAAACAGGGCGACCAAGAGCCCCGTAAGCTCGAGAAGTAGGTCGAAGACCTTGAAACGTACTTACAAGTACGATGGAGAGGAGATAGACCTCAAAATTATAACGAGCGAACAAACCCCATGCCCAGAGAAGCTCTCCACCAAGGAGATATTTCAGGGTATACAACAAAGAATAATTAAGTCGACCTACTCAGCAACAGAAAAAGAAACAGACATTGAGCAAGCAATGCTGGAAGGCACAGTGAAACTACACAAAGACTCCTGCATCGCCCTAAGTGATGCAGAATTCAAGAAAATAAGAAACGGCAAAGAACTACACCTAAGACACAACAAAAACACAAGAACATGAAAACATAAACAACGCTCAAAAAATACTCACACTGAATGTGAATGGATGGAAGGAAAAGTCCATTCTTTACGGCAACATCTTCCGTAAGGAGGACCCGGACATCATTCTCATATCAGAGCATGGAATCAACACAAACACTGACACTATAAAATTACGCAACTATACAGTTATACAAAAAAAATCACATAAGAAAGGTACCATGGCGCAGCCATCGCTATCAAGAAAAATATTAAATTCAAAATGCTACCGGACTTAGACGAATCATTCGTGACTGTCGAAATCCCGACCCTGGTTGGAGGTCTAACTGTGGCGGCAGCCTACTAGCCGCCCAGGCGACAATACCTACCGATCAACAACTTCTACACCCTCTTTGGGCACAAAAGGCTGGCGTTGCTAGGCGGAGATCTAAACGCTTGTTGCCGTGCATCTGGCTACAGGCGCGTCGATTCAAGAGGACGAAACCTGGAGCTACTATTTGAGAAAAATAAGCGCCGGAGAGTTGAACCAGACTTCCCAACACACCTAACACGATGCTCGGCGACAAAACTGGACATTGTGTTGACAAGTCCAGAATTCCCCTTCAACGTAGCTAACGCGCCAGGCCCAGTGGTCCCGAGCGATCATATCCCAATTATCACCACCATTTCGCTTGCGCCAATGCTCAAGCCAGTCACACTTAGGAAAAGTTACGCGAAAGCTAACTAGAAGCAGTACAGACAAATGCTCAGCACCTACCAGCCAGCTGACCTGGATGACGCTAATCTTGAGGAGATTGACAAGATCACTAATCTCTTCATTCAAGCTGACCAAAGATGCGTTCTCAGAATCTCGTACAAAATGCTCCCGCAACCTAGGTGGACAGACGAAATGAAGGAAATAGCCAGGGAACACAGGGACATTTACGAGAAAGTCGGTAGGACAGGCCAAAACCGGGAAAGGGCAGCCCGAATGAGACAGCTAAGCGAGGAACTGAAAAACATAAAGCCTCGAGAAACAGAAGGAAATCTGAGACGATATCATAGGCAAACTAGACGGAGAGAAATCCGGTAAGTTTTTGGAACAGTGTCCGAATACGGGGATTGCCTCCCAGGCCAGGGATAAAAATTAAGGAAGTCGACATCATCATAGAGAATCCGGACTCTCTCGAAAGGAGATTCAGGAGACATTGGAAAGAGGTCTTTGCAATATCACCTGAGGAGAACGACGATTTCGACCAGGACTTCGAAGACCTATTGCTCGATGACCTCGGAACGATGATACATAGGACCCACCCACAACCGCAAGTATCTAGAGAAAGAGAGATGGTTGACCACGGGCGCCCTATCACTATTGAAGAGACCATGAACACACAAAGGGCTCCCGGATGGTCTGGGCTCACCAAGAACAACCTGGTGAATGTCCCACGGCAAATTACTCAGGGCATGGTGAACACCATGAGGGGTATAAGGTGGCTAAAATCATCTTTATTCTGAAGAGGAACAAGCCCCCAGACCAAGTGGCCAACTATCGCCCAATATATCTCCTAGAAATACCCGGCAAGATCTTTGAGAAGAATTATAACCGACAGGTTACAAGATCAACTATTCGAGTTGGGAACTCAGAACCCACAACAATATGGGTTCAGACCAAAACGGGGCACGGAAACGGCCCTGGCGCTCCTAACTGAAAAGATGGCACACTGCCGAGCGAAGGGTCAATATGTTGAAGTCGTGATGAGAGAGGTGCAGAAGGCCTCTGACAAAATCCTAGGTCTCCAGCTAAACCCATTCCTGGAAAGGATCCTTTGTAACTTCATCATGAACAGAAGGGCGCGTATAATGATCGAAGAGCACAAAGGAACAGAATTCGAGCTCAAAGCGGGTGTTCCCCAGGGGAGCTGCCTGAGTCCTTTGCTTTACCTGGTCTTCACCATCGACCTCCCTACTCCAATATACCTGGACACGATATATCTCCAGTACGCAGATGATGACGTTACGCAGATCGTTCCCATTAGGGTTAGGAAAGCAAGGGATCAGGCAATCAACACAATTGCAGAGATCTCGAACATCAACCAATATGAGAGGAAATGGAAAATCCGGACAAATAGGGGTAAATTTAAGATCCTCCCTCTGAGCCGCACTTCAACGTGGCCCATTATAATGGATGAGAGGAGATACGGCTACTCCGCCGAAGGCACCATCCTGGGCCTAAAAATCTCCGACCACGAATACTCGTGTCACTACAAGGAGAGGCAGAATATGGTGAGGAGAGAAATCTCCAAGCTTTATAGGTTCCAAAATCTTAGCTCGGCAAATATCAGGAAAATATACCTGATATACATCCGGGCTAAGCTCATCTACCCTGCAGTAGTGAGTCAAGCGGCCAGCAAGTCCACTATGAGGAGGCTCCAGCGAGTGCAGAACTCTGTATCCCTCTGCATAAATAAAAGCAGACGAAGAGAGCATCTTCGGCAGAGGGACCTGCACCGCAGACAGCGTTTGGAGCCCATTAATGTTGCTACGCAGAAACTGGCCAAAAAAGTCTGGTCTACAATGGATAATGATATCGTCCCCAAACTAAGAAAAACGGGGGGCAGAATCAACATCCCTGCCAGAATGCACGGAAAGGTCGCTCGAAACAGGAGTTTCCCTAGCTCTAGACACAGTTCCGAGGAAAACATAGCACCAATCTACACATAAACATAAAGAACACTGATTACAAAACATACAACTACGAGACAGATAGCAAACTCACAATTAAATATGAAAAAGCAAGCACAACAGAACAAAAACGTGAAGTGATGTACTAAATTTGAGCACTAATAAAGGCTCGGAAGCTCAACATCGCGCCAATACTAGAATTTAAAACAAAGAGACAAATATAGAGAAGAACACAAAGGAATAACGCACACAGAGACAAACAATAGACAATATCAACAAAACAAAAAGGAAAAATAAATAACTAAAGAATAAAAACGCCTGCGATACCCCTCAAACAAGAGCAACCCTACCTCACTTTCACCAACTTTTGTCTACCACTATCTAAATCTTCAACTATTGAGTACACCAGAAGAAAGACAGTCACATATCTAATAAGGAGAACCGGACCGATTGGAGATTTCTTCTTTTTCTGGCACTCCTCGGTCGGAGCGGACTGATTGGAGATTTCTCCAATGGGAGGGGGCAGTGGCTGGACTTTCGAGTCTCACTGAGACTCCTTGGAAATGAAAAACCTGACAAGGCGGAGGTCTTTGTGGCCATTTGCGATAAACTTGGTATTGGACTAAAGCGGCTAACAGAATCAAATAGAAGATACACAGTCATATGACACACTCAAGAAGATCTAGTGAAACTAACCACTCCGGAAGCCACGAGAGAACTGGGCAAGATTTGGCTACAACCACGGCCCTCACTAGCATTGGCAGCATGGAAAGCTTTAATATGCAGAAGAGTGGACCCTTGGGTAGGAGAATTTCCGTGGCGGCAATTAAGGCAATGAGCGGAAGTAGAAGAGATTGTTAAGTTCCGTAACCTCTCTCACGTGTTCAAGTGGTCTTCGCGAATATGGAAATGGCAGCCATAGCCAAGGAAGCAGGTTTAAAACTGGTCTCCATGATCATATCCCCAGATCAAATAGAGAGGGAAAGATTCTTAGAGCTATTAACCTGCTTCAATTACTACAAGGTCGAAATCATCCAACTGGCTCATGTCTCGACTCAGGGAAAACAAAGATCTGCTCTGAGTGCGCTCAGACAGGACATGACTGGATGCACTGCGTTAGTGACACAAAGATGTGCATTAACTGTGCGGGGAATCACCGTACCCTGAGCATGCAGTGCCCGGTCAGGAAAGAACAACTGAAGAACAAGAGAGAAGCAGCGGACAGACCAAAGCCAATATACGCCGCAGCCGCTAAAAGCCAAAACCAACAGAATTGTACAACGACTCAGCCTCAGATTGTATTACAACTGAATGATTCTACCCCCACTTAAATGCTGGCATGCATTCTGCATGCACATCTGATGAACTTAGCCTGCCCTGGTTCATTTAATATTGAAATGGATAAGATGCTGAAAGCAAACTACCTAGAGACAATTAAATTCCCAGACAACCCTCAATCTGAAAAAGTCCTATCGGCAATATACCCCAGGCCAAAACCGGCACAAGCAGGCGAAAGTTCGGATGCGGGAAAAACCCAAGATATAACCTTAGATACGACTAAACAACAGCAAGCAGAAGCCCAAGCACCTACACCTAACTCGCTCGGGCAGAGGAGAAATAAGGAAAACAAAGAAGAACCAAAGAGTCAGGAAGTAGACTGGACAAAAAGAGGAAGAGCTTGAGCTAGACGGCAAAGAAATTCGGCTCACCTTAGCTCTTAACTCACACGCCATCCAAAAGAAGGAGATCCCCACAGAGGAGGTGGCAGCAGGAGTTAGAAAAGGACACATTAAGTGGTGCTATGATTCTCCAGGTATCGAGGAGACACTTAAAGCATCTCTATTTGCCTGCAAAACAAAACTTTACAACGAGAATTTCAGGCTCTATGATCCAGCACTAGACAAGAAAATAAAGTCTGGCCGTCAAACGGCCAAGAATAAATCAGTAAATCAGACTTACGGGATAGCATACAAAAACTGGCTAACCATCTTGCCACATAACGTGCAAGGATGGGCGAACAATAAAAACAAACTGTTCAATATCTACAGAGAACTGGATCCAGATGTTCTTCTGCTGTCAGAAACTAGATCAAGGACGATGACAGACAGGAGATCTTTGGATACAACGTTCTACAAAAGAATTGCACACGAGAGAGATTTGACCGATCGCTAACAGCAGTAAAAAATTATCTAAAATTCAGACCCGGAAACCCAATGGATGAATCAACAGTGTCGATCATCTTAAGATGCTTTATGGGTGACATCGAACTGAGCGCAGGATACCAGCCTTCCCGCCGGTCATATCTGCCCTGTCATGACCTATACACCCTTTTCACAAAAGGGCACCCAGTACTATTCGCTGGGGACCTTAACGCAAGGAACAAGGCAGCGGGATACTAGAACTAAAGAGGTAGATTACTCGATCTCTTAATTAGAAGGAGCGTCGCAGAGTGTATCGGGACGGACTTTCTCACATATTTCTATCCAGGGTCAGCCTCCAAACCAGATGTCGTGCTCACGAACCAAAGCTTCCCCTTTCACCAACTCATCACTCCAGGGCCCCTAACACCAAGCGATCATTTGCCTATGCTGATCACTATAGCAACTGCCCCTATCCCAGTCCCAGTCACCCCCAAGAAAATACTTCTGGAATGCCGATTATGAAGAATGCAGGAGGGCATTCCCAGCAGATATCTCTGATCTGAATAAGGCATCCGAAGAAGATCTGGATGAAGAGCTTACTGCTATTAGCGCCTGCATCTCTAGCGCCGATACTATAGCTATCCCCATTACATCACACAAAATATCCATTCCTACAAAACCCACACAACGGAGAGTGGTGCTTCAACAACGATTCTCCCGCATATACGAGACCATCCTCAACATGGGCTTCACCAAAACCCATGGACTTCCGCTTCGTTTAGTATCTCAGAAATCATTTGAATTCCATGCTAGGATTAGAGCTCAGAAGCAAGTGGAACAGAATAATAGAAAAATTAGACACTGAGAGGAACCCGAAGGCCTTTTAGACGACAATCAACAAATTAAAAGGGAACGCACGCACCTTCGGCCCATCTGAAATCAAGCATAAAGGAACTACGGCGGTCACTCCCATCGAGAAAGAGAAGCTGTTTCGCGGAGTCTGGAAAAATGTCTTCAAAATATCAGCTGAAGAAGAAGAAGACTTTGAACTAGGTTTCAAAGACCAGGCTCTCGAGTATATGGAAAGGAGAGAAGGGAGGTTTGACCCTTATAGAACCACATGCATCCATCAGCTACACGGTAACTCTAAAGAAGGGATGATAATGACAGAGGAAGAATTATCAAAAGCAATCTCCTCATTCAAGTCCAAAGCCCCGCGGCTCAGCCAAATTACAATCAGGCATTTAAAAGAAGCACCGGAGAGACTTAGGAACAGGCTGCTGAACCTGTTCAACGCGTCTCTAGCAATGGGCTACTTCCCGGATGGCCTGAAGACCTTTAAAATGATTTTCATACCTAAACCGGGAAAACTACCAAACCAGGTCATGAATTACAGACCCATCTCACTGCTGGAGACCGTTGGGAAGGTTTTTGAGAAAATCCTTAACAACAGACTGACAAAATACCTAGCAAAAAAGAATATACTGAACGAAGAACAACACGGATTTAGAGAACACCGAGGCACTGAGACAGCCATATCCCATATGCTGCAACACGCAACAGCATGGCGGGCTAGAGGATATTGGATTGACGTTGTCTGCAGAGACGTTAAGAAGACCTTCGATAAAGTTTGGATCGAAGGCCTGAAATACAAAATCTCACGACTGAAACTCACATCCCACTTCGAAAAGATCATATGCAGCTATCTAACCAATAGACGAACAGTGATCGCCTTCGACCTCGCCTCCGGTGTTTCACAAGGAATATGCCTGAGTCCTACTCTCTTCACCATCTTCAAAAGAGACATCCAAAAACCAATCGATGAAAAAACGCTAAATATACAATACGCGTAGGATATCACCCAAGTTGTAGTTCGGAGGACAAAATCGGCAAGGGTGATGGCCAGAGCGACGGCAGCAGAGGCCGAAAAGATCTCCAACTTCGAAAGACGCTGGAAAATCCAAACGAACGTGTCTAAATTCTCTGCAACTGCAATAAGGACACATCGTACCACCCCCTTCAACCTAGGAAACACCGATATCGAATACTCACTGCACGCGTCAATTCTCGGCTACAAACTCTCTAGTACCGGTATAAATAGACGCGTGAGCACCAGAACAAGATTTGCAAGAGCTGAACTAGACAAACTCCACCGATTTAGAAACCTCACAATAGCAAATAAGAAAAAGCTATATATCAGTTTGGTTAGATTGAAACTGGTGTACCCCAGTATACCTCTCAATATATCATCAAACAGAAACATGTCAAAACTTCAAAGAGTGCAGAACCAATGACTCCGTTTCATCACTGGCTCCAAGGGGTACAACTTCTGGACCTCGAAGAGCCTACACGAAGAAATAGGACTTGATCCTTTGAACTTGTATCTCTACAAAAAAGGAAGAGACATTTGGGATAAGTTGGAAAGCATTTTCCCCAATGATACACTAGGCACCCTCGATCCAGAGGAAGGAGAGTATAAAAATCACCTCTCAAATACCAAAAGTGCCAATCCGATCCCAAGATTCAAGTGAATGAACTAGGAAATCAAATTTTATATATATAGATAAATATATATTTTAATAATAATAATAATAATTTATATAAAAAGTGAAAAGAATAAGAAAGAGTTTATGAAATAACAAGAAAAAAACAAATGGAGATGGACCGAACACCGGGAACCTAAATTACTAATCTAATACTTCCTTCCTTTCCACGCTATTTCCTTTCCCCCCTCTATCTTTAGCTGATCACCCCCTCTTTTTCCCCACTTTCTCTAGAAAATAAAAAAATAAAAGGCAGTCAGAAAAAGTTATCATTATTATTCAAGAAGAAAAGTCATTACTGTTCGCCATTTCGAAGCTTATTCCAGCTATTTACCTAGGAATAAAGAAGCCATATATATATATATATATATATATATATATATATATATATATATATATATATATATATATATATATATATATATATATATATATATATGAAAATGTTTGGATTCATCTTTTCATTTTCCTGTGGGTTAATTTTCATATTATCCTAAAGGAAGCGTTTGATCAGTTAACCCAGCCTATGAAACAGAGAGAGAGAGAGAGAGAGAGAGAGAGAGAGAGAGAGAGTGAGAGAATTCGTTACGAAGACCCTACAACTGGTGACCTCTTTTTCCTTGAACGAAACGTGATCATACACCCCAATGGATTCGCTAGGCGACGCATCAAGCCATCAACAAGCTGCTCATTTTCTACACCATGAAGTGGAGTGTGCCAACTCAATCACAATCAGCCCTCCTGTCTTCAATGAAGCAGCGGTGGTAGGATTCAAAATTGTGGAAGCAAAATTCCCGGAACAGTCGATCTACTTCAAGTTGCAGTCCTTTCATGAGAGGACTACTCTCTCCTTCGGACAGAAGTGCAAAGTGTTTAAAAATTAATAATACCATAATAGTATCAAAAATCACAGTGTAAATAAGTTTAATACTGTATATTCAGTGCCTATTTAGCTTTAAAAATGAAGAGTCTAAATAGTGAAAAATCAAGGGTCCAGTAATGAGAATAATAATATAATTTTGGGTGTATAAAATAATTAGTGTAGACATCAATATAAAGTTAATTCTGTTTAATTAGAGAAAGTGGTGTGGTGCCTAGATACAAAGTAACGTACATAAAAGAGGTTTAGTTCGAGAAGAGAAACTGCAGCTACTTTATGCAGAACGCTTTAATCAATGTTGTTAAATCGCTTGGCATCACAAAGGTTATACAATGAATCTCAGGACTGCTGACCCCTCTGAAATCTATGCTATGCAGTCAAGAATAAAAAAAATAAATACGGAAGTATATAATGTCGTGGGCGCGTGCACAATGCTGTAGGTATGCTTACAAATATAATTAACATATACTGCTGCCAATGATAGAGGTAAAGGAACGCTCTAAAGTCCGAACGCTCTAAAGTAATTCCGAATATATTTAAAGTAATTCTATGTTTATTCAGAATATGCTAACACACTCCACGTCCTCGCGGCGAACTCCTGCTGTGCGGGAACCACATTACAGAATCGAAAAAGACTCAAAAATACCTCAAAGATGGGCATTTTGAAGTCATAGGAAATTCTATAACACAGGCCTGCGTTTGAATTTTTTTTTATGTTCCCCAGGATTTCTTTGTGGTTTCTTAATGAATCCAACCTCCTGAGCTCAAAAATCAATGTATATTTGTTCAATCAGGTCAGATTTTCTCAGTACAGCATACACCATTTTCATTGAGATTACCTCATTTTTTCTGAATTTAAAAAAAAAAAACTTTCTCTATCTAATAATGCATTATTAATGTTATATCATATAAACAGGAATACACGTATGTAAACTATAATTCTTTTAATAAACAAAAAATAAAAGAATGCAACATAATAAAGAAAATAATTATAATTTCGAAGAACAGACGCCCTTGACGATTTTCGTTTGTGCCTGTCATCTGGTGCATCACTCTTCAAACACCAACAGTAGTCAGCAAGCATGTTTCCGTTCCATTTACACTGGTACCTGGATTCTATTGCTTTTATGTCCTGGTGGAATCTTTGCCCCTGTTCTTTACTGTAATCCTGGCAGTTGTCGGGAAAATAATCCAGATGCGACTGTAAAAAGTGTATCTTTATAGACATTCGAGCTCCCAAATGTTTGAGACTTGTTAAGAGCTGATTGACCAGGGCAACATATTCTTCTAGGCTTCTTTTATTGCCTATAAAATTGTTAACTAGAGCTTTGAAAGCTTTCCAGGCATCTTTTTCTATGTCCTTCATTGATGCATTAAATTGCTGATCAAGTTCCTGATTTGAAGTCCATCAAAAATTTCACCATGGAGCTTAGCGTCACTGATTTGTGGAAATTTTTGAAGAAGAAATTTAAAAGCTTGGCCTACTTTATTAAGGGTTTTGACATAATTTTCCATTATGCCAAGCTTTATATGCAGTGGAGGGAGGAGTATTTTTTGAGGAGGCACTAAAGGTTCAGCTATCACATTGTTTGATCTAATTCTAAATGCTTCTCGTGGAGGCCAAACCTTCTTCTCATAGTGCATACTATCTGCACGACTGTCCCATAAACATAGGAAACAGGGATGCTTCGTGTAGCCTGTTTGCGTCCCAAGCGTAAGAGACACTACCTGAAAAAAATTTAGCAGGGTATGTAAATTCAGTGTAATATTTCTAAAAACAAATTCAAAGTAATATTTCTTAAAACAATAAGAATATGAATATGTACTGAAAAATCCTGTATGCCGATGCATTAAATCATCGTATTGGAACTAATTGGATAATGTACATCTTATTTTGAGTTTATTGAGTTGTGTTGTATACCTTCTCAATTAGGATAAGTTCCCCATTAACCCAATAGGATGCATTAACCTATAGGGACACACTTCAACAAAAAATATAACTAAAAAATGACTCATGATTTCCAGATTTGCATTCTTGTAAAATGTAAGTTGACCAAAAGGTGTATACAAGTATTAACAATTAAAAATTAAAATGTCAATATCAAAAGGCTTAGAAATGCCAAGTGTAAAATGATCTTACCTTTAAGTCACCACATATCCTCCACTTATAGCTAGATTAATTTATTGCATCCAGCAATTTTTTCATATTTTCATAACTTTCAGTAAGTTGGATTGAATGGCCTTATAGGGACGGAAGCTATCTTGTTACCAATATTCAGTAACACAGCTTTTAAACTTCTACTGGAGGAATCTATGAACAGTCTTCATTCTAATGGGTTGTATGGAATTCCAAGGGCCTCAACAAGTCCTTTAATATTGGCGCAGTATACTAAAGAGCTGGAAGAATGCTGTAAAAAATAGCTTCGAAACTCTTGTTCTCTATTTCTGTACCCCCCTAAATGTTGTTTCTTAAGCGAGAAGATTACTTTCACGAAGTCGAGAGCCAAAAAGTTGTGTATTCGCCTTTGAAACCCCCAGATCTCTGGTCAGGTCATTTAACTGAACTTGAGTGAATGGTCTTGCGACCATATCATGTGTGGAAACCTGATAAGACTCAGATGTGTCATAATCTTGGTCAACTTCCATATTAATCTCTTCATGTACCTTTATATGTTCAGGGGGAGAAGGTATAGGAATTCCTGGGCCATGGGGCAGGCGTTTGATGGCAGAAGGAACATCCGGATATGCCACACTATGTTTATTCTTCTTATTTATACCTGTGGAAAATATAATTGCATATTACATAAAGGAATTGATTTGGAGTTGCAGATAGTACATAAATGTTTAGTAAAGGATATGTTCATGCTGAAGTGAACTATGTTAGTTTTTAATTTTATGCTAAGTTTTTGCATAATAATGACATTTTCAGGAGCCAGTATAATACAGAAAGCTTAAATACTTGATACAATGCTCACCTTTAAGATTTGTCATGCAAAAATAGCAGTCCGTAGTGTGGTCCTTGCCATCTCTTCACACCATGGGAACACCAAAAGAGAGGGACTTCTGTTCTCCCTGACTCCAGCGTCTTAAACTTATGTAACATCCCTTGCAGCAGATATGTGGTGCAAAACTTTTATCTTGATCTCTTAGCCTTACTCCAAAATATGCATGATACAAAGATTTAATTACAGGAGGGATTGTACTTTGCTGCTCGGGAAAAGTCACTTTGCCGCAAACATAGCAAAATCTGTCGGAGCTATTCTTACATTTTCTGTTCATTTTTAACTCAACCACTATTATTATTATTCTTATTATTATAATGCTAAGCAATTTTTAACCTGCAAAATATAAACCTATTTGCATAATTACTTAAAATGTACAGAAAATTTACTGCGAATAGAGCAGTGCAAAAACTATAGAAATTTGATGTAATATAGGACATGTATAAACTATAAAATTATTACCACCCCCTGTATCGCAAAAACTGGAGGTGTTTTAGAAAAATGGATGAAAGATTCGGATTTATGAGGTCAATTTTATTAAGAAACACTATAGAAAACCTAAGGTACATTTTTGACGCAGACCAGTGTAATTGGTTCACAGTAAACCATATATATATATATATATATATATATATATATATATATATATATATATATATATATATATATATATATATATATATATATATATATATATATATATATATATATCTTTCTCTATATCCATATGGAGCTTAGCCGTGAAGCCTACATTTAATATTGAGGAACAATCCCAGAGCCACGAGAAACGGATGCAGCATCTTTTAATTTTTCACAACGTTTCGAAAACTACAAGTTTTCATCTTCAGGCTAGAATAAGTTTACAAAGTTAATACATATGAGGAAAACTTGAAAAGGCCAACAAGACATTATTTTAAAGAGTGACCAATTGTAAAATATCAGTAAAATGAACTATAAGTTGAAATTTTGAAATATGATTTGGCTACAGTTAGATTTGCTTTAAAACTGACTTAAAAAATTGCTAATACATAAGAAGAAAACTTAAAAAGGCCAACAAGGCATTATTTTTTATAGGTGACCAATTATAAAGTATCAGTCAAATGTACTATGAGTTAAATTTTTTTTATTAAATATGACTTTGCAACAGTTAAATTTGCTTTAAAACCGACTCAAAAATTAGTTAAAAATTTAATGTTTATGGCAGAAATTAATTAAAAACTATGAGAGAAATTCACCTGGCATTATTTAAAGATAGTAAATTTAAACTTTGTTTTTAATTTTGTAAAGACTGTAAGAGTTAAAAACATTTAATATAAAAACGGTAAATTTGAGTACTTACTAAAGTGGATCTATCCTAGAGAGTGAATGCTGGGTTTAACAAGGGGCTAGTATTTATGGGTTACAGTGACGCTTGGTTTGTTAAAAAGCAAACCCACTAACAAACTGTAGTTAAAATTAGTTAATTAATAATGATATTGCACTTAAATCTTCATTGAGTGTAGGTTTGTAGTGTTTAATATATAAAGATTCGAGGGTTCTTAGGCAATGTTTGTTGTTGTTAAAGGCTAATACTTGAAAATTCTCAATAGAAATGTCAGTTTTACAGCTTATGGTGTGTTCCCTAATAGATGACTTTTCCTTTTTATTTAATAATTTGTTTGTGCGCCAACTAATCCCCATATGAGCAGAGAACCTAGCTCCAAAAGACCTGACAGTGCTGCCAATGTAAGAGGCTCCAGTACAACTGGGACATTTAAATAAATAAACATTAGCACTGCGGAACTCCAAAGAGATAGGATCTTTACTGTTAAAAAAACTTCCTTTCGATAGTTTGTTTATAAAAACTATTTGTGGGTTGATTTGGGGAAAATATCTTTTAAAAATAAATACGATTTTTCTTTTAAAAGTATCATTTAAAAAACCCATCTCTGAAATTAGTAAATATATGGGCATTTTAGGAACTTCTATGCAGGGTTGAGGGAGGTCAATGAGATTATCAAATAGCTTTTCTCAAACTCTATCATATAGGTTAGAAGGAAATAATTTTTTTCAGAAAATACTTCCTAAGAAAAATAAATTCATTATGGATTGATTGGTAAGTGAATGATAGCGAGAAACTTCTATGTATTAAAGTTTTTCCTGTGGATATTTTGTAACTGAAATCTCAAAAACTAAAGTAGTTCAAACCTAGTCCCGTGAAAGTTTTTTTACGGTAAATGGTTGTTTGAATTTATCGTTGGTCATTATCTCGGTTGATTAAAAGGTCATTTGGCTCTACTTCCATGGTGAATTTGATGTTGGGGCGTAAAGTGGGCAAAAGATTTAAGAAAAGTTGGCTATGTGCAGGATTATTAAAAATTGCCAACGCTATATATATATATATATATATATATATATATATATATATATATATATATATATATATATATATATATATATATATATATATATATATATATATATATATATAAGAGTCTTTCAATAAGGCTACTCAATTTTTAAATGTAAATAAAACAAGTTGTGTATGATATATGCACTCAATTTATTTTAAATTTGAAAGTACATTTTATGGCATTTATGGCATTAAGTGTGGAATATGACGTCGTTCAAATATCTGCCGCGGTTTCACGTGGTGGAACGTATTCGGGAGGCCCAATTTTCGATGACTTTGTCGAATAAATCTGGCTGAATTTGCTAGATGGTGTTCGTTATGTTGACTTTGAGGACATCAACTGTTTGCGGATTATTCGCATAGACCTGTAATTTAAGGTAGACCCAAAGAAAGTAGTCTAATGGCGTTAAATCGCATGATCTCGGTGGCCAGTTGACGTCGCCGCCGCGCGAGATGACCTTGCCCTGAAATCCGCACCAAGCAGTGACTTTGTTGGGATGCAATTGGTGCTGAGGTATCTCATGTGGATTGTTTTCGTCCCAAATCATTTTGCTTGTTCACAAATCCATTCCTCGCCACAGCGACTGTGGCGAGGATAGAAATCATGTAATGCGCGGAACGTTTGTCAAACGGAGCACTGATTTTGATAATAACATTTGATGATTTGCATACGCTGTTCAAGGCTATAACCTTCCATCGTGACTTCCAAGTACTACTGAACAGTGCACCAGTGAGGTTGCCAGATGTCGCTTTAACAACATGGCCACTATCGCCTGACAAAGCTCAAGCGTCGTTGTTGAAAGACCCTTTATATATATATATATATATATATATATATATATATATATATATATATATATATATATATATATATATATATATAAATGTAAGGCGTAGATATTAATTATGTATTACAAACTCTGTTTTCTCGGGCCATAGTACTCTCGGGGTCAAACCAAGTAAACATTCGTAGGAAAAATTTAAACGGTTCACACAAAATCTTCTGGGAACGTTTATCATTCCCGCTTGACTTTACCTCCTTTGCCGAGAATACACATTCAGTATCGTGTGCTGGATCCGAGCTCTAATTGAGTGTTTAAAAAATTCGGAAAATAGGTGGGAGAAGCAAGGGAATAGAGTAGGTAGCATGAGAGGGTGTTTTTTCTTTGTTAATATATATATATATATTTATATATATATATATATATATATATATATATATATATATATATATATATATATATATATATATATATATATATATATATATATATATATATATATATATATATATATATATATATATATATATATATATATATATATATATATATATATATATATATATATATATATATATATATATATATATATATATATATATATATATATATATATATATATATAGCGTTGGCAATTTTTAATAATCTTGAACAAAGCCAACTTTTCTTTAATCTTTTGCCCACTTTACGCCCCAACATCAAATTTACCATGGAAGTAGAGTCAAATGACCTTTTAATCACCCGAGATAATGACCAACGAAAAATTCAAACAACCATTTACCGAAAAAAAACTTTCACGGGACTAGGTTTGAACTACTTTAGTTTTTGTGATTTCAGATACAAAATATCCACATGTAAAAACTTTAATGCATAGAAGTTTCTCGCTATCATTCACTTACCAATTAATCCATAATGAATGTTTTTTTCTTAGGAAGTATTTTATAAAAAAAATTATTTTCTTCTAACTTATATGATAGAGTTTGAAAAAAAGCTATCTGATTATCTCATTGACCCCCCTCAACCCTGCATAGAAGTTCCTAAAATGCCCCATATATTTACTAATTTCAGAGATGGGTTTTTTAAACGATACTTTTAAAAGAAAAATCGTATTTATTTTTAAAAGATATTTTTCCCAAATCAACCCACAAATAGTTTTTATAAACAAACTATCGATAGGAAGTTTCTTTAATGGTAAAGATCCTATCTCTTTGGAGTTCCGCAGTGCTAATGTTTATTTATTTAAATGTCCCAGTTGTACTAGAGCCTCTTACATTGGCAGCACTGTCAGGTCTTTTGGAGCTAGGTTCTCTGCTCATATGGGGATTAGTTGGCGCCCAAACAAATTATTAAATAAAAAGGAAAAGTCATCTATTAGGGAACACACCATAAGCTGTAAAACTGACATTTATATTGAGAATTTTCAGGTATTAGCCTTTAACAACAACAAACATTGCCTAAGAACCCTCGAATCTTTATATATTAAACACTACAAACCTACACTCAATGAAGATTTAAGTGCAATATCATTATTAATTAACTAATTTTAACTACAGTTTGTTAGTGGGTTTGCTTTTTAACAAACCAAGCGTCACTGTAACCCATAAATACTAGCCACTTGTTAAACCCAGCATTCACTCTCTAGGATGGATCCACTTTAGTAAGTACCCAAATTTACCGTTTTTATATTAAATGTTTTTTAACTCTTACAGTCTTTACAAAATTAAAAACAAAGTTTAAATTTACTATCTTTAAATAATGCCAGGTGAATTTCTCTCATAGTTTTAATTAATTTCTGCCATAAACATTAAATTTTAAACTAATTTTTGAGTCAGTTTAAAGCAAATTTAACTTGCAAAGTCATATTTAATAAAAAAAAAATTAACCTATAGTACATTTCACTGATATTTTAGAAATGGTCACCTTTTAAAATAATGTCTTGTTGGCCTTTTTAAGTTTTCTTCTTATGTATTAGCAATTTTTTTCAGTCAGTTTTAAAGCAAATCTAACTGTTGCCATATCATATTTCAAAATTTTAACTTATAGTTCATTTTACTGATATTTTACAATTGGTCACTCTTTAAAATAATGTCTTGTTGGCCTTTTCAAGTTTTCCTCATATGTATTAACTTTGTAAACTTATTCTAGCCTGAAGATGAAAACTTGTAGTTTTCGAAACGTTGTGAAAAATTAAAAGATGCTGCATTCGTTTCTCGTGGCTCTGGGATTTATCCTCAATATTAAATGCAGTCTTTACGGCCGAGCTTCATATGGATATATATATATATATATATATATATATATATATATATATATATATATATATATATATATATATATATATATATATATATATATGGTTTACTGTGAACCAATTATAGAATTTCCTAAGACTTCAAAATGCTCATCTTTGAGGTATTTTTGAGTCATATTCGATTCTGTAATGTGGTTCCCGCACAGCAGGAGTTCGTCGCGAGGACGTGGAGTGTGTTAGCATATTATGAATAAACATAGAGTTACTTTAAATATATTCGGAATTACTTTAGAGCGTTCGGACGCAGGAACTGAAACACTTAAATGCGAACAAAATTAGGTTTGCGTGCGTGTGTGCGCTACAAATTTATTATGCCGTTCCTTTACTTCTATCATTGGCTACAGTAAATGTTAATTATATTTGTAAGCATACCTACAGCTTTGTGCGCGCGCCCACAACATTATATACTTCCGTATTTATTTTTTTTTATTCTTGACTGCATAGCATAGATTTCAGAGGGGTCAGCAGTTCTGAGATTCTTTGTATAACCTTTGTGATGCCAAGCGATTTAACAACATTGATTAAAGCGTTCTGCATAAAGTAGCTGCAGTTTCTCTTCTCGAACTAAACCTATTTTATGTACGTTACTCTGTATGTAGGCACCACACCACTTTCTCTAATTAAACAGAATTAACTTTATATTGATGTCTACACTAATTTTTTTATACACCCAAAATTATATTATTATTCTTATTACTGGACCCTTGATTTTTCACTATTTAGACTCTTTATCATTTCCGCTTGACTTTACCTCCTTTGCCGAGAATACACATTCAGTATCGTGTGCTGGATCCGAGCTCTAATTGAGTATTTAAAAAATTCGGAAAATAGGTGGGAGAAGCAAGGGAATAGAGTAGATAGCCTGAGAGGGTGTTTTTTCTTTGTTTATATATATATATATATATATATATATATATATATATATATATATATATATATAATAAATATATTTGGGGGGTAGGGGTGGGGGCGAATGTGAGTATGTGGGTGGAGTATTATTAACTGACAGGACACTCGCTATTCTTCTTTATTTAGCTGTATTCTTCTATATTTATATATTTCTCAATGTTACCTTTAATTAGTTTATTTTAGTTTGGTCTAAGTCTTTTTCCTTTTATATTCTGTTTCTGAGTCCGAGTTTTTTCATTTGGGTACCCTTGCGGGTTGCGTTTTTTCTAATTAATCTTTGTATTTCTTTTATTTTCTCTTACGTTATTTCTGGCATTCTTGCCTTTTTTTTATTATTTTGCTTGAGTTAAGTTTTCTTCTACTCAATTGTATATTGGTTGTTCTTCTCGCTGTAGCTGAGTCCAAATGCTCGGGAATGCTATTTTTATTTGGTTTCGGTTTACTTCCGGTATTCTAAGTTCGTCGTTCATTTATACGAGCTTTTCATCTATCTTTGTCCATATTTTATTTGCTCGTTCTTCTACCGTCTTATTTATGGGTTGAATTTCGGCTGTTTCGGCGTATTTTCTTCCTCTATTTTCTTCTAGTGTTAGTGATAAGGTATGCCGCTTGGTTTGGGATTCTCTGTATTTTTTTCCTATTAAACTTCGATATGACGTGCATAGGGATCGGTGGATACACCAGTACTGACTCGACGAACGCTTTGTACAGCGTTCTTTTCTTTTTTTAGCTTAAATTCCATAGGGTGTAAAGCAATCTTAAGCCGGATTTCTACGAGGCGATCCTGGATTTCACGTGGCTTCTGTATCCACGACTTTCCAACTATAGGCCCAGTACTTCCCCCTCATTTGAATATTAATACTCTGTACCTTCTATGATTATTTGTATTTTTTAAATTTTTGTTTAGGGATTATTTTGAACTTGTTGATATTTGTTTTTATTTTCCAACATTTTCATAATCTTTTATGGGGTTTGTATAGTTTGTTGGAATAATTTGGCTTATATCGTTTGTATATTTATACTGTTAAGTGAGATTGGGGCAGGTAGGTCAGCGGTAAAGATGGAATACAAGGTGGGGCTTAGGCACTCTCCTTGAGGGACTCCTGTTTGTAGGTCGAAAGCGGGGCCTTCTTGTCCTTCAATGCTTATTTGTGCCTTTCTATTCGATACATAGTCAGCTATGATTCTTACCATTTTTTACGCCGAGATTGATCTGTAACAGTTTATATTTTAGTCCGTCGACCTATATCTTGTCGAAGGCCTTTTCTACGTCGCGAAGGGCTACATCGACGTATCCTTTTTTGGCCGTGGATTGAGCTTCTTTTTGGGGGGGATTATGGCTAGGGCCATTATAGTCTCTCCCATCCCTGAAACCGAACTGTTGTTTGTTGTGTTTTTCGTTTTCTTCGAGGAAGGTGTCCAATCTTTCATTTATTATTTTTTCAAAGACCGTCCCCTGGAAGTTTAGGAAGGAGATTGGCCTGTAACTCGGGACCAGGTTTTCTGGTTTGCTCGGTTTTGGTAGGATTACCATCCTTGCTAATTTGAACTTCTCAGGAAATTCGCCTATGTTTAGGTAGGCATTAAATAGCTCTTTTATGTTATTCAGAATATTTTCTGGGGCCTTCTCATAATTGTATTTCGTTAGACCTGTTGTTCCTGGCGTTTTTTGTTTGAAGGATTTGATGGTACTTTTGACTTCTTCGGTCGTAATTGTGGCTCCCTGGCCTATTTGTTCGTTTCTGTTGTTTTCGACTTTTAACGCCGGGGTTAGTCTGTGGATGTTGGCTTCTATAGAATCGTTTACTCTTCTTTCTGTTGTTCTGTCATAGTTTATGTTATCTTCATCTTCAATTGTATAGATTTTGCTCCAATGTGCTCTGAATTTCTTTTCTATTTCTTGCGTTGGTCCTTATGTATTCGTTATTTTAATCTATCATTTTGATCGACTTTCTTGGTGGTCTGCCTTTTATCACTTTTATTAGCCTCTATGCTACTTTGGGGTATTCGGTTGTAGCTGTTTTATCTATTAGTTCTTGCCATATTTCTCCTTGTTGCTCTTCTATTAAGAAAATCATTTCTTTCTTCATTTGATTGAGCTCTTTTGCTCTCTGCTGAGTAGATCTACAATCACTTATTTCTTGGTACTTTATTCTGATGTTCTTTGCTTTTCTTCTCATTTCTGTTGTAAATTTGGAATGTGGTAAGGTCTTATATTTTGTCAATGGTACGGCCTGTTTGTCGGCCTTTATCATTGTCTCAATCAGGTTGTCCATTATGTTATTTAGTACTTCTAATTTTTTGCCATTAGATCTGGTTGTTGATATCTCTAATATGTGGATGGATTTTTGCCAGTCTGCTCCAGGAGATTGGGATTGGCTCCATGTAAATGTCTACGGGAAGTTTGGGGGATGATAAAACTATATCCAGCCTGGTGGCGGATCTTTTCCTAATTAATGTCGGGAAGTCTGGGCCTACCATTTGGATTATTCCCCTGTCCAACAGTAATTCTATATTTTGTCTTGATATTGTTCGACCTTTGATAGCCTGATTCCCGTAAACGGGCGATCAGGTCTCGTAATAATATAGTAGGGTTGTTTTTGTTGTGTATATTTCCATTATTGAATGGGTCGGGACATAGGGAAGACGGGGTGGCTGGTAGGCCTTAGCAACTGCGAGAGGGGAATATTCCTTCTCTAGTGTCACGGCCACGTAGACCTCGTCCCCGAGTGTAGTGGAGGTTTTTTCTTATTGCGATAGCCGTGCCATTGTACCTTTCTCCTATTGGATTAATTTTAAATATATTATAGTTTGTGATTTTCATGGGTACATCGTTTGTTACCCATGTTCCGAGATACATATGATGTCCCCGTCTATTTGCCTAAATATGTTTCCATATTGTATGGCCTTGGTCTTCCATTAATCCGTGTTCAGGTGTAGGATTTTTAGTTTTCTGTTTGCATTGGCTATTATTTTAGTTTTGCTTTTTTTGTCTTCTCTTTTGAACTTTGGTATTTTCCGTTTGCGAGTTTGTCGAATGTCTCCTTTTTAAGTGGTATTATATCATTGAGGAAGAATCTGATGCGGTCATTCGGAAACAAGATTTATTAGAGCGATAAATATATAATAAGTTTTTCATTTTACAATTATTAAAATTAAATACATATATGTAAAACGAAAGAATATATAGCTATAGTGGTGAAGTTATATTTTTATGAAAATTCAGGGGAGAAGAGTAAGCTATAAGTATAAGTATGAGAACAGATTCTCCCGGAATCATTAGGGAAGTCATCTTATTAAAACTATATATTGCTTTGATAAAATAAATGAATTATTTTTAATTTTAGTTATATATACTTAGTACAAATTTTTAGGAATAATTTTTCAAAGTTAAATTTTGATATAGTCACATTACATTCATAGTTCGATTTAATTTATTTTAGCATTTACAATTTTAGTTGGGTTGTTATTTTAGTCATATTGTAATTTTTCAAAGTAAATTTTTGATATAATCACATTACATTCATAGTTCGATTTAATTTATTTTAGCACTTACAATTTTAATTGAGTTGTTCTTTTAGTCATATTTTGATATATTAATTATTCTGGTTTTATTATTTCCTCTAGTTTCGTTTAACACTTTATTTTGGTAGCACTTTATATTATTATTATTTACACACTCGAGTTAAACTATTATCTAATCTGTTAACTAACTGTACTGATATTTTTATTCTCGTAGTTCACTTATTATTATGGCAATTAATTGTTAACTGACTTATGTCAATTATTTCATTTTCGCGTTTAGATTAATTATAATGGTTTGTTTTAATCTAGTCACTTTTAGCTTATTCACTAATTTATCATTCTCTATATTTTACACTGTTAGCCCTTTTTAATTATTATTTTCTCGATTCATTCAATTTTCGCTCTTTTGATTGCTTGTTCTAGACACTTTAATTTGTTCATTTATTTATTTATTCTTACTTTTGATTACTTGTTCTAATCACTTTGATTTGTTCACTTATTTATTTATTTACTTATCGCTATTACTTTTTACACTTATTCAATTTCTGAAGTCTTTTGGCCAGTTTCTATCTTCTTAAAGGTAGACATATTGACGGTGTGTACGCACGAGTCTGAGATGTACATCGCGCGCTCCAACAATAAATAGTCCACATATTTCCTTCGGGGACCATGGTCCTTCGTATGTCCATTTGTATTCGCCCTTGTTGATGCCGTCAAGCAGTGTCTTTTTCTTCTTCGTGTTTCCATTATTTTCCAAGTCTTCTTCCGTTGTTACGTCTTCTTCCTCCGAGTTATTTTGGTGCTGATTCGCTACTTCTTCTTTTTCCGTGTTCTTTTGTTGGGGCTCATCGATAAATTGGATTCTTAACATTTCCTGCAATGCGGGGTTGGGCGGAAACCATAACTTTTTTTGAAACCCGTTCCTTTGCAAGAGGCGATTTAACTCATCTGCATAGGAGCCGGGGTTAGCTAGATTCGCCAAGTGGGCAAAGATGATCATGGTCATAATCTCCTTGGACTCACCTAACATTACCAGTTTGGGGGCATAGTTTTTTGTGCCATTGGTCTTCGTTGTTGCCACTGCCTCGACGTAGGTCCTGGACTTTGCCTCCTTTACCTTCTTGATCACTTCGTGTTTTGCCCGGATAGCTTCCTTGCGGATGGGACACCTCATGGCCACGGCCATGTGGTCCATTCCGCAGTTAACGCATCTTAGTTTCTTGGAAGTGCACTCTTTCCATCCGTGACCGACTCTGGAAAAGATGGAGCAAGTGACGTCAGCCGACATACACTCTTTAGCGGGATGTTGTTCCACGGCAAGGCAGCGTTGGAATAACTCAAGTTGGATAACCCGTTAGAGTATTTCCCCTGAATATAGATCAAGAAGAAAACCGTGATACTAAAGAATTTGATATCGCGACAACTGATTCAGACTCAAGATATTTCATCAACGATCCAACGGCCAACACCCATGCAAGGGGTCTCTCGGAGTGCCGTTCACCCAACCCCAGTGAACCAGGCGAACTGGAGCTGTAGCATTTTAAAGAAGAAAGAGAACGTCCTCATCCATATTCTCCGTCGGCCTTGACAATCGGCCCTGAGACCGCGAGGTTTTCGCGAAGACCGTCTCCCGCTCCCACTGCTCCCGGCCCACCTCACAACCACAACCTACGACCATCGGATCTACAAGCCTTCGAAAGTGCACATTGGCAACAGATCGTCCAAAACCTCAAGGATAATCTGACGTCTCCTACATTTAAGGTAAGAGATGGGGAAGAAGTTAACTGTTTAATTGCCCTCTTCAGATTTCGATCGCAGCTGTCACGGGAGATTTAATATTAGCCTGCATAATCGTCTACGCTTATATCACAACGCACTTCAACACTCGTGGAGTGTGGCGTTACGTAACGCCCGGGAGCAGGCAGCTGTATCAACCAGGATCATCATAAGCGAGGCGGCACTCCACGGACCAAGCATTCAACAAGTTCGCCAACAACCATCCACAGCACCTCCTCGTTATGGATCCTGGAATCCACAATCTCCCGAAATGGGTCATAGACGCCGAGCGTCATCACAGAGAGGGGATCGAAGTCGCCCAACTCTTCCTCGACGGCGTCGTTCGGAACCTAGACTGGCGCTGGGGAATGCGAACCAATCGGGCCGACAGACGCATGGGTATGTACTCCCGTTTCCGCTCATCTACATCGGAGGAATTCGCTTTCTTGTCTCCCAGGTCAGTCTCCATGATTGGACGGACGAGAGTACCTTACTGAACTCGGATGCCATTTCTCTGCCCAGCTCCTACGCTAAACGCTCCTTTTTCCTTCCCTCCGTTCGTCCCCCTCCTCCTTTCTTTTCTCCTCCCCAGACTCCTCGTTGGCTCCTGCGGAAGAGCTGAAGATCCGGTTCCTCCCTCGACTCTTCTGCTAGCGGACATCCGCGAAATCATCGACATCAATCTGGAGGACCACGTGGAATTCCTGATTAACGCCCCCGAACCCCCGCGGGACCCCGCCGATCTTCGAGCCTTCTTTGAAGATGCGGCCGAGGAACTGGGTGTTCTTCATATTGAGAATCCGCATCCTCCTCCGGAAGCGTTAAGTACAATTGCTACTATTCCCCTTCCAGGACTGGCAGTTTCCATGGTGATCAACATTAACGACCCGAGTGACCCATCGGTGTCCTCAAGCTCGAGTCATCTTTCGGAGCACGGCATATCCTAAGGACATGATGAGCGCTCTTCCGGACATCATAAACCCCGTTCGAAGGCACAATAAAAACCAGGACCAACCCGCCCGGGACGAGAATAACGGCCAGCAGAACCCGGCTGACCGCGACAACGAGTGGGAAGGAATAAGCCTCGGCCTGGATCCCCTTCAAGAAGACCTCGCCCTGATCGCGCCCTCGGCTAGGCTGGATATCCGGCCCTCTGGTTCCTTTACTAGTGTTCCCCCCTTTCTCATGTAGTGCAAAGCCTTCAGAAGAAAGGCCTCTGAATGTTTGTCGAAATAATTATACCCATACGAATAGGTCTATGCTCCCTCTGGTGGAACAGCTTGTTTAACACGACGTTGTGGGGAGATCAAATAATATATCTCGGGCACATAAAGTCTTTAGTAGACCTAAACCCAATAATTCAGTGAGAATAGTGTACGATATGAGTGCTCATAACAATGAATATTCTAAACCCCACCCCTATCCAACTCCCTAGCGTTAAAAAGGTCCTCTTAAGTGCTGATCCTAGGAACGTCGCCACTAAATTGGACATTATGGATGGCTTTTATCACTTATTGATACATCCAAAGGCCCGTCACATCTTTGGCCTGGTAATTGGCTCTGAGGAAATTCAGATTTAAAAGATTCCCAATCGGCTTCCCCAGAAGTCCTTACCTGATGTAGATAGCCTTAGCGGCTACTGTGATTGAATATGCCCGTCTCCATGGCTGCAAAGCCCATATCTACTTGGACAACGTCGTGCTAATCGGTAGCTCCGGAAACGTCAGAAACTGCATTAAGGAGATCTTTAAATCCTCGCTCAACATCAACAGAGACAAAGGCATAATACAGCCTCGCACCTCCTTAATATACCTCGGCGTTCATATCGATCTGCGCCATAAACGAGTGGCTCTCTCCATCCCCATGTGCAACAAGACCAGACAGGCGGTTAAAATCGAATCCAGCTCGTACCTCGCAAACAAGGCCTGGTTGCGCATGACCGGACTCCTGAACTTCATTAAACTGTTCATTCGCCTCCTACCTATTCTTCTGGGTACAAGTCAGCTTTAAACAACTTTTAGAACCACGGCCCAAGGGCTTTAGCCCCCACCCCCTTCCGCTTATCAGGCGTAAATGGTTCAGCTTCCTTCCTCCTAAGGCTAGTCCCGTCCGAATCTTCGCGGACGCCAGCCCCACGAGTATTGCTCTCGCCTTCCACGAACACGCTGCCACCTGGCCCGTGGACATTTCCTCCTTCGGTTCCATCTTTGAAAGCGAGACTATTGCTCTTTGGATCGCGGTTATCCTTAGCTTCCGCGCGAGACTGTTATGCGACAATATTCAGGCCATCTGAAATACATTACTTGAAAAACTTTCCCTTTGAATTCTCCATAAATGCAGCGAGAATTCCCGCTTGATCCTCTCCAAATGTTTCAGGCGGACATCCCTCAATATTTCCTACATTCACAGTCGACGCAACCCAGCGGGCAGCGACTCAAGAGCCTTCGGCCAAGTTAATTTAGCCTGGCTGAGACGAGTGTCTGAAATGAGTATATAAGGCTCCGCCTCACCAGCGAAGCGCATAGTTGTTTTGGTCATCGTTCCGTCAACATCTCCTTATCTGGCCCCTCTCTGCTCTCTCTGCCTTTCTCCTCCACTTTTCCTCTCCGCCCGCCCTCTTCCATCTCCTGTTAACGCAAAGTTTCTATCTTTCCACCCTTGTATTCTAAGAAATTTTGTTAACGAGAATTTTTCATTTTTTCCACCTTGTAACTTTAAATAAAGGAACGGTCTGGAGGAGGGGACCATATATATATATATATATATATATATATATATATATATATATATATATATATATATATATATATATATATATATAGGAAATATCACGAAAGTTAGCGCGTGATAACTATAAATATGAATATGTACCACGGAAGGAAACTGAATAAAAGGCGGATGGAGTTAGTACTTTCGTCTATTCGACATTTTCAAACTCACAATGGTAAGAAAAATATGACACGGTATTTATACTAAGCGCGTTTCCCTATGAGGTCAACATTTTATTGCTATCAGATAAGTCGGATTTTAGAAATAGTGATAAAATTGGATCTAGCGAAAACAGCCCTGGGCTAATGTTGAGATTACTCTCCTTTGTGTGCAAGATTAAAAATGATTCCAGGATATTTCTCTTATAAAATCATCACTATGGATTATAGTATCAGTTTTTGAACAGTTTATTCCTCGTCCCATCTTGGAATTGTGGACAGCTAAGGCATTATTCAGATATCCCTTAATTACTGCACTTATGTGTTGTTGGGTCCTTATGGATACATTTTTGGAAGTTTGGCCTACATAGAATAAATTATAATCTAAACATAGATTTTGGTAAATTACATTATTATCATTATTGGAGATATGCTTTATTAAGAGATTTTTAATGTATTATTGTATTTAAAGTCTACTTTAATATTAAATTGTTTTAGAATGGGCACTACAGACATAAAATTATCATGATAGAGTAAAATGAATAGGTTTTTACGAGGTTCTATTGTCTCTAATTTACAATTATAAAATGTTGTGGGGCTATATTCATACATTTTTTCTAGAAAGTACTTTGGATAGCATAAATTGGTAGCAATATCTTCAATTTTTGTGTATTCTTTATCTATATAGTCGGGACTACATATTCGAAGAGCCCTAAGATATATGAAGGAAAAAACAGCAGATTTTATATTTTTGGCATGACTTGAATAAAAATGGACATAAGATAAATTATTTGTCGGTTTCACATAAACAGTAGATTTAAATCTATGTGGTTCTCTAATTATTAGGACATCCAAAAATGGAAGGCTCTTATTTAGCCCCTTTTCTACGGTGAATTTAATTGACAAAACCAATGAGTTGATAATTAAAAGAAAACTATCGATGTCAAAACTGTTGTTTAAAATTACCAGGATGTCGTCAACATACCGGAACCAAACAATTGAAGTAGACTAAAGAAGGGGGATCCCCTCTTTTGTGTACTCAAAGTTCTCTCCTGTCTATCTGCCCCCCTTTGGCAGAGTCTTACTTCTGCATGAGTTTCCTGAACTTACACTGCTTCCTTCCAAGGGTAGGCATGTGAAGCATATTGTGGTTCACCGATTTGAGGCGAAAGGAGGACCTTTATGCGCTCGTCTAAAACATCTAGCTCCAGATAGACTCTCGATCATGAAAAAGGAGTTCGAATACTTGCTGGATGCCATAGGTCGCCCATCTAACTCACCTTGGGCCTCTCCACTCCACGTCGTACCGAAGGCTACACCTGGCCAATTTAGGGCAGTTGGTGATTGCAAGGCTGTAATGCTAAGACAAACCCGATCGATATTCTCTACCGTATTTATCGGATTTCACCTCTTCATTTCTCGTCTGGATCTGTTTCGTGCTTTGAACCAGATTCTTGTTTATCCTGATGACACCCATGAGACGGCTATTAACACTCATTTTAGCTCCCTCGTGATGGTTTCAATTCTTTATGGTCTTCGAAACATTGGCCAGACCTCGTATCGCTTCATGCATAAGGTTTTGAGAGGTCTTACTTTAGTCTTTAGCTATATAGACGAACTTTTGATAACATCTTTATATGAACATTTGTCTCACTTTCATCAGGTCTTCGTTCGTTTAGAAGAGTATAGTTTCGTACTCAGCACTTTTAAGTGCACTTTAGGTGTCTCACAACTCTCTTTTCTTGGATACCATGTTTCTCCTGGCGGAATTCCTCATCTCAGGGAAGTTACAGTTATTCGGGCTTTCCTCGGCCATTTTTGCTCAAGCAACTTCGTTGGTTCTGTGGTATGGTTAATTTCTACGACAGAATCATTCCTGACAGTACTCAAATGATGCAACCACTCAACACTCTGTTGTCAAAATCAAACGATGACTCTTCTCCCAGCGTCGCATCGGACGCGTCATCCACTCATGTAGGTAGAACATTGCAGCAGAAGGTACATGACTCTTAACAAACTCCCATTCTTTTCTCGCTCTCTTCCTAATTCTCAAAAGAGGTATAATGTATTCTCTTTCGAACTGTTCCGTTTTTACCTCGCCATGAGCCTCTTCTCCCAGTCTTTGGAAGGGCGTGATTTTACTATCCTCACTGGCCATAAGCCTTTGGTAGGTACACACACTGTATGTTGCAATTCTTCCTTGCATTACGCAGTTGATTCTCGTCATTTTGATTTCATTCTGCATTAAAGAGTGACATTAGCTATCTTTTGGGGGGGGGGGTGTTCAAACGTCGTATCGGACGCGCTTTCTCGCAATTCTTCGATTTTGAGCACCAAACTCTCTAGTCCCTGGCCCATTAATTTTACTACAGTAACGCTAGCTCAAGATCAGGACATACATACTCAATCCAATCTCCTTAACATGTCGAACGAAAAAATCGAACTCCTAGACAATCTGTCGATGCGCATCCGGCTCCATTTTTCCTTCCTGACTGTCTTCCTCCTCTCGTTCATCTTTCTTACCATCTGCATCTTTTCGCCCACATTCACGGTCGTTCTCATCCTGGTGTTAAAGCTACTCAAAAGCTCATCGCTTTGTATGGCCAGGTATGAACACCGACGTGGCCAGATGGGCCCGCTTGAATTTGTCTTGTTAGCGTGCCAAAACCCAACGCCACACAAAAACAGCTCTGATCCCTCTTCCTCTTCCATCGTCGCGTTACGACACCATTCGATTAGAGCTGGTTGGTTTTCTGCCCTATTTTCAATGGCTGTACTTATCTTCTGACCACAATAGATCGGTTTACTCGTCGGCCAGAGGCTCTGCCTATTCCAGACATTCGAACTTCATCTATTCCTCGAGCCTTCATTACTCGTTGATTTCGCATTTTGGTGTTCATTCAACAATCATGAACACTCGCGAAAGTCAATTCGAATCGCATCAGTGACAAGCCCTTATGCCAGTTATTGGATCATTTCGCTTACGTATCACAAGCTATAACACTCATAGTAACGGCGCCATTGAACGCGTCCATAAGCAAAATAGGCTAGTATACGCTCCAAGGAGCGTAGACTAGCCTGGCCAACCTCTACACTCTTCTCTATATCATTCTTCCTACATCCAGAATTTAGTACAGGGAATGGATGAATTACGTCTAACCGTACCTAGTGTCTATGTTAATCGTGCTGCTTTTTTTTTCGTTAAAGGAAATGACAACCTGTTGTCATGTTTTTGTTCGCCATATACTGTTACAGCCAGTATATGACGGATCATTTCTCGGTTTTCACAGAAGTCCAAACTTATTCGTCTTACATTGCGGGACCAAGCATGATACACTTTCTCTGGATCGTTTGAAACGTGCATTTATCGAGGCTGTTCACCCCTAACAGCCCTTGTTTTCTACTTCCTCTATAAATGCAAATGGTCTAGATGTACCTGATAATGTTTTTTTATATCTCTTACTGTCACCTCTACTACCCAACTTCTATTTCATAACTACCACCATATCCACTAATTTTGCAAGAACCCTCGTCGCCAGCGGTATGCAGTCAATAGAACATTCAGCCTCAAAATTTTCCTACCGGAGCAAAATGCAGTTCGAAATAAGCCCTTACCCAATCACCTACGGTTTTACTATGTTTGCACATGCGAGTGCATTTAAAGGCCTATAGGCCAAACGAATTTTTCACACGCATACGCGCTCACACACTCAAACGCATATACACTTACACGCCTTTCGCGATATCTATCTAGACGTTCACAAGAATGTTCTGGGGAACGCCACAGCTTTACACACAAACCTCAAAGCAGGTGCAGTCATTTACACAGAGCTGAAGACAGGAAAGATGTGGAGCTTTCTTTTCTATCAAACAGCTGCGAAACCAAAAATCATTCTCATAATTTGAGATAAAGATTTTCTCTATCGCCGTGCACTCATAAATAAACATTCCATCGAGTAAGCTCCGCCCAAACTGTGTCGTTGGCCAACAGCGGTCGAGGCACACTGTTTTCGATACATAATATATAGTTCTGTGTAGACCCCATATGAGAGTCATGTAGTCAGTTAAAATAGACTTAAACCTTAGTATGCCTGCCTCGAATGATGTTTACATATCTTTGTAAAAGGAACATGTACATCTACATTTAAATATTTTGTAGTACCCATTGCATTTAAAGCAAGTAACGTTACTTGCCGGACAACCAGCACGGTTCTGGTGCGAGGAATTTCCGTAATAATAGCATTTTTTTATGCTTTCGAAGGGAAGGAGCTGTAACACAATTCGAAACCTCAGGATTAAGATTAGAATAGTCGACTTCAGCGCTCAGCTCATGCGATTCTATTGAAACTACAGGACCAGAACTGAATGATGCATAGGCCTCCGGATCCCGTGTGGCAATCTCCAACGCTTTCGCTTGATCAACAGCTGAAGATAATGTAAGAGCTTTGTTTTCTAGAATCTCTTTCGGATTTTTGATGATGAAAGCCCAGTAATAAAGGCATCTCGAATATACTCGTTTCTATACTTTTCGGCATTCACAGCCTGGAAATTGCAATTCAATCTGAGTTTCTGAATAGCACGTACATATTCATGAATCATTTCACCATCTGATTGTTTAAGAGTCGCGAGCTTGTGTCGCGCCACGACCCCATTCGCAGGTTGAATGAAGGTGCTCTTAAGAGCAACAAGAGCATCGTCGAAAGTAGTACATTCGGAAATAAACTCGAAATTTTCAGGAGAAAATGAATAGGCTAGGGAGCCAAAATACGAATCGTTTGTACCTTCAATTGACGCTTTGTACCTCGAGAAGACAAACAACCAATGTTTAAATACGCGTGCTGCTTCTGGTGCAGTTGGAAGAACATCCAAACGATCAGGACGAAGACCACGTTCCATATCGCTATAATAATAATAATAAATTTCTTAGAATGCGCTCTTCAAGGCCGGATGCCTTCACAGAGCGCACGTTCGGCTGTGGGCTAAGATCAGATGACTGAGTAGGCAATCCTGAACAGATCCCTTTTTTTGGCGTCGCTTGAAAGTGGTAAGTGAGGCAGCAGATCTACTTTCGGCTGGAAGAGCATTCCAAAGCTTGGGACACATACTGGGAAGTAGCGCTCGCCCATTGAGCAGAGGGACGAGCAAGGAGTATTCAGGAGAGAAGCATGAGATGACTGACGAGCCCGAGGAGTGATACGTTAGGAAAGAGCAGAGGGAAGGTAGGTTGGTGTCTTTTGGCTGAAGGACCTTGAAAGTGAAGAGAAGAATCTTGAAATGAGAACGATATCTGACAGGTAACCAGTGCAGTTCCTGAAGCAGAGGCTTAGAAGGGGAGAAGCGAGAGCGACAGAGGAGTAGTCGGGCAGCGTAGTTCTGGACTAGCTGAAGGGCACGTAGAGAGGAAGACGGTAGATTTACAAGAAGAGAGTTACAGTAATCAAGGTGGGAGGTAATGAAGGCGTAGGCAGCAGTCTCAAGACTTTGGCAATCGAAGTGAGAGCGAATGCGGCAGAAGTTACGAAGGAAACAAAGGAAAGATTTACTAATATTGTGGATGTGGGGCTTGAAGGAGAGATGCTCATCAAACACAATGCCCAGATTTCTAACAGAGTCAGAGAAAGCGAAAGAGTTTCCACCCAGAGGGAGGGAGGGAAAGAGGGATTTAACTTTGTATACTAGAGCGGGGGTACCAACCAGAAGAACTTCAGTTTTTGAGTGGTTAAGTTTGAAGAAGTTAGCCGATAGCCAGTCCGAGATGGAAGAATAGGCAGATAGGAGGTCACAGATTGAGTGGGCAATGGTCGAGGGGGAAGAGGAAATAAAGATTTGAGTATCATCAGCATAGAGGTGGAATGATAGACCGAGATTGCTTAGGAGGGTGCTCAATGGCGGTCCTAGCCTACATGGCGCCCTGGGCAAACCTCACCTACGGCACCCCCCCCATCCTCCACAGTGTACATAAGTTCAGGACAGCCATAACTTTCACAAAACAACTTTTTATTGAACTATTTATTGTTATTTCAGAATTTCTAAAAAAATGTCATTTATGAATTTTACAGACTCTTCATCACTTAAATAAAACACAAACATAAGAATATATTTATGGTACCAGAAATAGGAATAATACAAATGAAAGTGCACAACTAACATAAACTACATAAACAATATTGTAATTTAAATTATATAAATGTTCTATCATAAAAGTATAAGAAAGTTGATAGAAGATAATAAATAAAATCTACTGCACCACAGCACAACTACCATGTAAATCCTGACTTTTCTCACTTTCCTAGCTGCAAAATCATGAACTAGCTCATCATATGAAATCTTCTCAGCAACTGTGTGATTTATGCTGATGGTGGCCTAGACCAGTGAGGCGTTCCTGTGGCATAGTTGATCTCAGGTAGGATTTGGTGAGTTTCAATTTCGAAAAGCTCCTCTCTGCTTCAGCAACAGTGACTGGAAGAGTAATACCAATCCTGAGAGCAGTCCACAAATTTGGATATATTTCAGAGAGCTCCCTTTCGTGGATAAATGTTAATTGCTCAAGCAAGGACATAGTTTTTAATGGCATGTCTGGCAAGTTTTTCAGCTCCTGTACAAGCTCTCTACTATTCATATCAGAATGACCCTTAAACTGTAGTGTAATGCTAGGGTTCTCACATTGTTTAGTCAGCTCATCAAATGTGAGATTTTGGAAATTAGTCAGCACTCCAAGCTTCTCTTCCACATTTTCCAAGTTGGAAAATCTTTCCTGAATGGCTGACACTGCAGCATCAACGACTGCATTGAAGAATGTCACCTCCAACTTCTTCAGAGCATCATTTAAGGGCTCATTACATGCTTCATACGAGGAATACCGCTTTGTAGACCTCAGCCGTTTCTGTTTTAACACAGCCTCCACATGCATTTGTTCACAGATATCTTCGGCTGCCATCTGTCCAGCAACAAAACCTGTTGTCCTGTAATCATAGAGAGCTTTTTCTGTCTCCTTTAGGAGATTTACTGTGTAGATAGAGGACAGTAGGAAAAGGGGCAAAGAAAAAATAATAGCGTAGGTGAGTTGCCAACAGCTTCCCGCGTCGCTGGACCACTGTTAGCCAGCGGCGAATCTACTCAGCCACCCTGAGTCTCAAAAAAGACTCATTCAAACAAAGCTTTTAAGCCGCTCGCCTGCACTTCTCGTACGCTATACAACCCCCCCTCCTAGAAGCGGAGCGTATTTTGAAGAGATGAAGAGAGCCCGTTTGGAAATGTTATCCAAGGGCTAACGCTTCCCCTCCCGGGTCTGGGCACTATTGTAGATAGAGAGGAGTAGGAAAGGGACAAAGAAAAAAAAATAGCGTAGGCGAGTTGCGAACAGCTTCCCGCGTCGCTGGACCACTGTTAGCCAGCGGCGAATCCACTCAACCATCCTGAGTTTCAAAAAAGACATTCAAACAAAGCTTTTAAGCCGCTCGCCTGCACTTCTAGTACGCTATAACTGCAACATTAACTTGTATGTTACGAGATTGCATCTGCCTTCTCACATGCTGAATTTGGCACAACAGGTCGTACCACACAGCTGAACAAATGGCGAAGTGGTATGATCCAACTTCCTCTGCTAGAGATTGGCCTCAATCTTTATTACAGAATCTTTGGTGTGACCTCTCACCTCGATCAGCGCATCTCTCACTCCAGCTGCCATATCTCAGGGGCTCCACACTATCCCATCCTGTGTCAGACCACATCTTCAAGGTGATATTCACGTATTTTTTCAGAATGGCCCATCGTTGTGTGGAGGCTGAAAACAAGTTATAAAGATTCTGCAAGATGCCAAAGTAACTTGTGGCATCAATAGATCCCTTGGCAGCATCGGCCACAAGTAAATTCAGAGAATGAGCCCCACATGGAACAAACAGAGCTCTGGAATTCATTTCAAGTAGTCTGGATTGAACACACTCGTTTTTTCCCTTTATGTTGGCCGCATTGTCGTATGATTGTCCTCTACACTCCATGAAAGGAATTTCTAACTCCTCCAGTCTCTTCAAAATCATAGATGCCAAATGCTGACCAGTGGACTCTTCCGCCTCCAAGAACCCCATGAAATGTTCCATGATATGGGGCTTCCCCTCAAGTGATACTGCCCGAATCACAACTGACAACTGTTCCTTGTGGCTGATGTCTGGAGTGCAATCTAGAATTATTTAGAAGAACTTAGATTGTTTGATGTCAGCCACCATTGCTGAAATAGTCTTGCTGTTCAACAATCAATGAGCTCGTTTTGTTTGTGGTGGCCAAAGCAGCTGGTGTAACTGGAGGTCCCTTGTTAGACACGGTTAATGTGCTCTTGCATTATAGGGTCAAATTGTGCCATAAGCTCAACTTCTTTTAAAAAATTGCCATTTGAAGGTGAGAATAACTTTTCTGTGTGTCCCCTTAGTGCCAAATTCCTAACTGCCAGAGAATGCACAATAACAAGAAGATGTGTTAGCACTGCTTTCCATCTTGATATCTCAGCCTCCTGAAGTGCCATCTCCTGCTTGTCAATGGTCTCCCCTATTTTCATCTTCACTGCCAGCTCTTTCCACGTTTTCATAGATTTTAGGAGTTCTTGGCTGCTTTCGTGTGATGTGAGCAATGAGCCTGCATGCTTCCAGTCTGAAAGTCCCAGCCTTATTTAATGTATCTTTCTCTTGCAAAATAATGTGCAACAGAAAAAGAAGAGGCTGTTGTTGTTTGATGAATAGACCAGCCAACTTCTGGTTATATTCTCACCACTAATCAACGACTTCCTGAAATAATGATGGTGGCAACTTCTTCCATCACTGTCGTTTCTAGGGACTACAAAGTCAGATGATACTTGAGTTGTGTCCTAATTTTGTCTGTCAGAACTGAATTTCATTTAGCAGGGTCAGTGGACAGAAGCTCATCCTCGGTAGTCAATTCAGCTCCAGGCAGTTCTAATGGAAAGAACAAGAGAAATATAAATTAGTATGCACATCTAAGTTAGACAACACAATATTCACAGCATGTGTTATGGTGGTGGTGTTATGGAATGATGGTTGTGACACGTGAGACACCACAATCATCTGGTAACCCCAGTGAATCAGTGATAATAACATTACAATTCATAACTGTTTACAGAATTGTTTACACACACACATTAATAAATAATTTACTGCTTTATATTTGAAATACATCATTTATTATTTTAAATTATTATTTACCATCCTATGTGTAAAAAGATAAATAAATAAATAATTCACCTAAAAAGTCCTGATGGAAAGCAGTGGAAGCGAATGGGTCTTCATCCTCTGGATCTGACTGCATTTGTGGAGACACAGATCTATGTGAGGCTGTAGAAGTAGATGGTTCCCCATCCGCGTCGGGAGGCTCCAAAACCATTTCTGTAGAGGCTTGTGTGGCTACAGAAGTAGACACCTTACCATCCTGGCTAGTGGCCGAGGTTTCAAAATATTTCTAAAGGGCCCGTCCAATCAGGAACAAAACACATAAGTGACCAATGCATGAGTTTGCCAAAACAATAATTTAACTTATTGAGCACAAGTTACTAAACATTTTCCTAGGAAACTAGACAAATTAGGGCTTAGGCTAAGTACATCAGTGCACTTCAAATATCCCAGAAAGATGTATGATCACAAAATAGCATTGAGAAGTACTGGAAAAGTTCTATACCTTCATCTTTTGCTCATTTCTCCGCTTCTTCTTTTCTCTTTTTTCTACATTGAGCACCTGATAACTTAGAACTTTTCTTATCCATTTGCGTTTCTCAGGCCTCGATGGTTTAGTGTTAAGAATTGTTCTCTGTAATAAATAACATATGATACAATACTATTCTTACTATATGATATATATATATATATATATATATATATATATATATATATATATATATATATATATATATATATATATATATATATATATATATATATATATATATATATATATAATATGGGCTTCCCTTAGTTTAGCGAGCATAACTTAAAATGCAGGTCTTTCCGCGAATATCGCCAAATTTCGGTCCTCAATAGCACAAATACATTCAATACTTCATGCTCAATTAAAAAACACCACAAAAATCAAATTAATTAATTAATTAAGTAGACGGTTTAAAACTCACCGCCGTAAAAAATGGGATGAATTGCAACGCGAATGAAAATTTGAGACAATTAGAAAATTAAATTTGCTAGATTGCTGGTTAAAGGGCAATCATGAAAGACATATTTTAATGATGAAAAACATTTCTGAGGGGGCGGCAATGCCGCCCCCTCACAAGTGCCGTCCTGGGCGACCGCCCATAAGAAGAACCACCACTGAGGATGCTAAGAGGGAATAAGTAGATACAAAAGAGGAGAGGGCCGAGGTAAGAGCCCTGAGGGACACCAAAGCGAATGGGAGTGGGGTCAGAGGAGACATCGTCAATCACTACGGATTGGGTGCGAGACGAAAGGTAAGAGCGTAACCAATCGAGAGCAACGCCAGAAATGCCAAGGAAAGAGTGAAGGCGATCAAGCAAGACGGAATGTTCAAAAGTATCAAAGGCAAAGGAGAGGTCAAGTAGAATGAAGATGGAGGTATAACGAACGAGAAGTGCCGGCGAGCGGCTTAAAAGTTTCGTTTGGATGAGTCTTTTTTGAGACTCAGGATGGCTGAGTGGATTCGCTGCTGGCTAACAGTGGTCTTGCGACGCGGGAAGCTGTTCGAAACTCGCCTACGCTATTATTTTTTCTTTGCCCCTTTTTCCATTCACCTCTATCTACAGAGGCACAACCCCGGTAAGCAGCTCTACGTAAGCAATCAGTAACATTGAGAAGAGCGGTTTTGGTAGAGTGCCCAGCTTTAAAACCTGATTGGCAGGTCTCATAAATATTAAAGGCAGCGATGTGGGAATTTATGCGCGAAACAACTAGTCTCTCAAGGACCTTGGAGAGGAAGTGAAGTTGCGAGATTGGGCGATAGCTAGCTGGGTCGGAAGGGTTAAGCTTCGGCTTTTTAAGGTTTCAATATGATAATCTACAACATAGACAATAAATTTAAACAGTGTTGTTCAGAAAGACATATGAGGTATACTATTACCAGTTGGTTTCACGCACATTAAACATAAAACAAACAAACCATTAACACTAAGCACCGGCTCATACATAGACTTATTGACCATATGAAATCAATCTGTTTTCTAAGCAGCAAACTTCTGTCTTAGGATAATTAAAACAACTTAAGAAGGCACTATTATTCTCGTCTCTAGCATATAATATATTTTTTATCGTGAATATATATGAGTTGTGCCACAATTTTAAAATACACATCACAACTTTCCCAACTCCTGCAACCCCCGCTCTTTTAAAACCCATTTGAATTGTTTCTCTCTGATATAAACACTAAACTACTATTTTTATAATTACTGTTCACGTTTCAGCCAAGTTCGCTTGCTTAGCCTTTTTAGATGTAAATTGTTGAATTACATGTAATATTTACTACAAGAAGTAGATAGAGTTAGTATAGAGTGGGACATCAAGTTTGGATTTAATAAATGCAAAATGATGGAATTCAATCCAGACCGGGGGAGTATGACAGCGACTGCACTGAAGGCTTCCCAATGCGGGCAGAAAATGTTACTTGGGGAAACAACATGAAAATATATAAGTCTAGAGCAAGACTGTACCTGCGGAAATATTCGTTTAACCACCGGTCAGGTTTGGTCCCTCTTGCTCATTCTTCCCTCTTACTTAGTTTACTTAGATGGTCTAGAAGAGCCTCTTCACAGTCGTGGTAGTCCACCACTGCACCCAGCCTGCAACTCGATCCTCAGTAGATCCGTCTGGTCCGGGACTGAATTTGTGGCTTCCCGGCAGTTCGCTGTATAGCCACGAACTGGGGGTTCTTCAGGAAGCATCTTGAGATATTTGTCCAGTCACCTTTTGAATTTGTCCACCAGGCAGGAAATTATGTCCCTCACTTCTTTGGGGAGGGCATTAAATGATCTGGGTCCACTATGGCCCAGACTTGCGAATCAGGGTCTTGATTCGGTAAATATGTAGACGAGCGGCCCGGCCGATAAGACGTACTATTTTTGTCTGTGTTCCAAAATGTTTCACGTTTTTGGAGTACATATAAGGGGACGGCTCGTGTGGGGGCTAAACACAAGGGGGGGGACCACACTATGAATATCCTGAGTTTCATTAAATTTGGGGGGTCTAGGGGGCACAGCCCCCCAGTATATAATCCTAATTGTTTATAGAATAATGTTCTGACATTTACAGAGGTGAATGCTTTAACTATATCATGTCAGCGCCTTTAATCGTTTTGCAAATTATAATAGGGGTTGGGGGTGGGGTATTACATCAGGAATGCTTGATTTCAATTTTTTTTTCTACTTAATAGCTTTTTATTATCCTCATTTGGAGTCATTTTTATTTGTCAATATATTTTTCCCCATTTTACTATTTTTATTACCTTTTATACATTTAAATCTAATTAGCTAGCTCGTTTAAAGGAACTACTTGTTTTTTTAGCCGTTTTCATATCATAGAGACGTTTTATACGTAGTTTCAAAATTGTATCAGTTGGGGAAGTGTGTCCGTCGTTTATTTCTGAATTATTAACTCTAGTTTCTGATAGAGAAAAATTTGTAACCTTTTTGGACGTTCATAATTGAGTTAAAATTAAAAGCGATTGCGAGATTTGTGGCCGGGCATTAGATGTGGTAAATATGTAGATTAGTGACTAGAACGGAGGGACGTACTATTCTGTCCGTAGTTCAATCCCTACATACGGTAGAAAAAATGAACAGTTCAATGCCTATCTTGCAAGCTATATTTCGAATAGGACTCAAACAGCGTGTTTCGTTTGTTTGTTTTTTTGGCAATTTTGTAAAAATTGCTCCCTCTGCAACTCAACAAGCTCTTCTGTCGTGTGTTATTCTCAATGATCCCCCACCAGCTATTCCACGTCAGCATCGTCGACCACCAAGTCCATACTCTTGCCCATGTGCGTGATTTCATCCTCCACTTTTACCACTGTCTGTTCCTCAAACCCATCAAAGTCTCTCTCTGCAACACAGCTTGACTAAAGTTTCCTCCAGTCTGATTGCAAGGTGCAGTAAGAGATCTCATTCCAAGCTTTATCATTGATGTTTATGCAGTTGATGTTAAAGTACTGCTTCCAAAAATCTCTAAATATTCTCCTTTGAATGGCTTTTTGTTTAACTATCTAGGTAAATTAGGGGCTGAGATAAGAATATAATTTGTTGAGGCTGCCAACCCTTCTCCTCTCAAATTGGGATGTCCATAACTTTGTTTCTAATTAATATATTGAAAAATGGATTTCAGACTCAGTGGTTTCAACCCCAAAAATTTAGCATACACCAATTTGCATCAAAATCTGAGAGGGTGTGGTTCCACCCCTTCCCTGATTTGTCAGAGAATTGACCTTAAATCATAGCTGCACATTACCCTTTTCCAGTTCTCTGAGACCCAGTCCTTGTATTTCTTGTAGAAAGAAGAATGCCTCTCCATAGTATGAGAGAGAAAGGGTTTCTTCACTGCATGCTGTACTGGTAATCCAAAATCGTTTTGCAGCTAGTGCTAGATCATCCTAACAGCAATGTTCTGGATATTGTGTGTGTTTTAGTTTTTTTTTAGTGCTTCAGCTGGTATTGAAGTGTCTAGCATCACCTCACATTTAAACAGCTTATCCATCCTTGCTCTCCTCCTTCTTGGAGCTCTAGAGCATTCTTCCTTGGGGTAACCATGCCATGTGGTAATGGTGCTGCTGCATCCTGGATTCGATAAATGGCTTGTTTAAACACCTTCAGCTCTGTGCCCACATGACTCACAGACATGCACTGGTTTAATATGGTGATAGCTCACAAGACCTTTCCTCCATACTGAGTTTAGTATGTCCCATTGTGTGCAGGTTGAATGGAATTATATGGCTGCAAAGATATGACTCCAGCCAGAATCAGCGCTAGTGAGAGCATCAAATTTTGCATCTCTCCTCACAAGCACTCATGGTGCACTGAGGCCTGCTTGGCTGCTATGGTGTAGCTACAGCCATGTCAAGATCATAAGTTCCACCCACATTCTCTGCGTCAGAACAGCAATATAATCATAACACAGAATTCACATGTGATATGATTATTATTGCTGAAGATGTATATATTTTATTTACTGTGTCTGCACTATAAGATCTAGTTATTTATATATATTATTACCTCAAAATTAATATATACTTACTTTTTTCAGTTTTATATAATTGTGAATATATATTTTTGTTTACTTTTTATCATTGTACATTTAGAGGCTACTTGTGATATTGCTTCCCAAAATGGCAGAATATAGTTTACATAATGTGAGATTTTATGAATACTATCCAGAAGCAATACATTGCCTCGCCTACAATAATTGCTCAAACCTTCTTGCTCTTTCAAGGTATGCTTTATGAGTTAACTTTTATAGATTAATGAAAGACTTATAGAATTTAACAATTAAAATAAAATGAACTTACCATAGTTAAGCATCTATAATTTTTTTTTTTTCAGCAGAGACTGGTATCCTTAATATTGCAGGCTTGGTTAAAAAAAAAAAACAATTGGAATGAAAAGCAGTGTTAATTGTTTAGAGTACTTATTCTTTTCTTAGGTGCTTTATTATTCCCCTGCAGAAGAAAATTCATGTTTATATGAGTAGATCTAAGGTCAAATTGACATTTGGAATGCTACTCTTTAGAGATATTGTTTGTCAGCGTTATTGCTTGAATACATTGCATGCATTAATTACTGAGCATAAAAAAAACTAATGTAGGGCTTATTCGAGTTGTCAGTTAATTTTCTCACACTTTCTTAATTAACTTCAAACTTTCTCACCTATTTTAAAGCCACAAAACTAATTTCTCTCAAACCATGAGTCTTTTCAAGTTGAATGCATTATTTCACTCTTGAAAATTTAAGAATATATTGACATGGATATACACCCAAAGCACTATGCTGTTAAATTACATCCCCATAACACTAAGCAACCATCTATCCTTATCATTCTCATCTGCATTCCATTGGCAACATCTTGCATATTGTATCATTCTTTTATACAATCCATTACACTGGGTCATGGAGTCATTTTT
Source organism: Ceratothoa steindachneri (assembly GCA_963969495.1). NCBI lineage: Eukaryota > Metazoa > Arthropoda > Malacostraca > Isopoda > Cymothoidae > Ceratothoa > Ceratothoa steindachneri. The sequence goes on along the minus strand of OZ018329.1, from coordinate 137,232,170 downwards.
ACATGCTCCATTCCATTTTCTTTCATTATTTGTTCAATAGAGCAGCATATGTGAACTTACATAATTCTTATTCTCATGCATAGTGGATACAGCATTGGATTTCCACACCTGGATACCAGGTTTCCCAGTGTGTGTGGACACAAGGAGCTTCTGCAACTCATATGTGGCATTGACAATGAGGTATATTTACAGATGGCTTCAGTCACGTAGATTTTGATGCACAAAGCAAATCAGGACACACAATCTTCCTCCTCTCTTTGCAAACACAACATCTCTCTCCTGTCCCAGAACCTGCCAAACGGTTTTCATATCCATATTTCCCTGATACAGAAAGAGTGCCCCTTTCTTGGGCCACAAAAGTTTCTCTGCATCCTGGGCAGTGACAAAACACACTACTACTGTTATTTATGTACCTTCCCTTCCACAGACCACCCACTGGTGCCCATAGACTTGCCAGCAACTGTCATTCTGATCTTTATAAATTTCATTATCCAGTAGAGGCCTCAGTCAAATGGAAAAGGGACAGGTAGCACAACTAACTAACCATCACAATCATTCTGATATTCCTACCACTTGTCTTTGACAATGACACAATCACAACTATCTCAAGTTAGTTTTTTGCATTTTTTTTCATAAGGTTTTCATCCACACACCCTGGATCTTCTTCAGTTGATGCCTTTCAAAAATAGTAGCCACATCATTCGTATCATTTCACAGGAAAGGATGAATCTCACTTTCCTTCATGTATTCACACAATTTAAGCATTCCTATAAATAAAAAACTATCATGCATAACTTTTGTTATTCCAATCATTCCAACCAATGACCGCACAAACAAGCACATCTTTACTGTCCTTACCATGTCTAAAATATCGCACAACATCCATACATGTCACAAAATCTTTTGTATACCTTTTAAATTCAATTAGACACCCAAGCTACTCATTTAAACTAATTCTTCTCTCTTTATACCATAGAATTCATCTTTTGAATTTACAAAATATCCTCATTAAAACCTCATCATCCCTTTCCATTTGAATCATAGCACTGAAGTCTACAACATTCCCACTCATAAGGATACATTACCATACATCATCTCATTTGTTTTCCAACGCCTGGCCACTCACTCCGTTCATCCTCACCATTCACATTGGTTTCAGTCCGGTTGTTTATAGAAATCCCTTGTTTTAGGAATTTACACAACTGGGTAATATGCCCCAATCTACCTCAAATACTACACATTTATTTTGGTTCACTATACACACTGCCTAAAATGTTCATTTTAACATTGTCATTGGAGATTTTAATGCAAAAGAGATGCAAGGTAATGAGCTATGCATGGGATAATGCTTAATGGGGGAACAAAATGAGAGGACAAGATCTGGTTGACTTTACACTGTCCAAAGACCTCAAAATTGCTAACACTAAAAAGTCACTGTCAATAATTTTTCCAGTCACCACTAAAATCAAAATCAGTCACCATAAGATGATTAGATGTACTCGTAGGATATAAATTAACATCCAGACTTTTTGGCACATTCATGTTAAATGTCAGTCTGGGTGAACTTCATGCATGGTAGTGGGATGAGTGAGGTCTCTACCTCTTGTCCCTCGTGCTGAGTTTGTGTACACTGACTATTTAATTTTGGGGTGAGACTGACCTGTTCCATTTCATTTGACTCTTTGGTCTTGGTCATATGTTCCTGTGCTAAGGGGGAGACATCGGAGCATTCTTCCTCCATTCTTTTTGTGGGGGTTTGTATTTGTTTGTTTTAGGGGGGGTTTATGTTTGGTGTTTTTTTATTTAGCCTAGCAAAAGGTATTAGATAATTACAGCAATGTATACCCTTGTTGACATTTTCCAGATGATCACTTTTATACTTAGGTTTTGCTTTTGTTAGTTTGTTATTTTTTTGGTTTTCTGTCTTGATATGTTCTGCATTTTAAAATAGCATAGTATTTGACTTGAATTAAATATATTGGCAGTTACTAGATGGGCACATTAAAAAAATAACTGTTTGTCCCCATTTCCCTGCTGTGTCACAATAAAGCTTTGCCTCTGTACACAGATGTATCCAAATCAGAAAAGGTCAGTCTTAATGCCTTTTCACCCTTACTTGAAGCCAGCAGGGCTCTTCCAGGCACTGCATCTATCTTCATAGCTGGATCAGTTCCAATACCATGCTCATTATTGGGGGTTATTAGCTGTGGCTTACTCAGAGCCAGATTTTGATTGGAATCTCTGTCCCTCACAGCATCCATGATATCATGGATATAGCAGGAGGCTTTGCATCTATCACCTCTTTCAGTACCAGGTCTAGCAAGGTTTTTACCATTTGTCTCTGGTATTTGGGATGGATTTGTGTATTCCCAATTGTGAATTGATTGAGTTCTTGGAGGATGGAGACCTCCTCCATTGTCTTTAGTTTTGGGGTGGTGGTTAAGTGCTTGCTCAGGCCCTTGGTTGAGTGGGTTTTCCTTCAGCACCTGATGATGCCTCTTCTTAGTCATAGTGGAATTTTGCTTAGTTTTGTGCACATTTGGATTTTTGTTGTTCCTTTTTAATATGACTAAAATTAGGCTAAATAAAAAGAAGAAAATTATTTCTAGTTTTGGCAGCGCTGCCCTTTTTGGTAGTTGCCACAAGAGAACTGTAAGTACTTTTCATTGTATGATGATGAGTGGAGTCATTACTGCATGTTCCTTGTCCTGGGGCTGGGGGTGGGTTTTTATTTTGGGGGTTGTGGTGTCATAGGGTTTTGGAGGATGCTGGCTCCATTCTAGGGTTTTTTTTTGTTATTTTGTTTTTAATTTTTTTTACAATTGTTGGTTTCATGATTTGCCCCCTGTGGGTGGCATTTCCCCTTGGGGCACATAAGAATCTTATTTTTTCTATTCATTTTATTATTGTTGTTATTTATGTTTAAAGCTTTGATTTGGTTTTACTATTAGTTTTTGGTATTTTAAAAGAGTTTTGGAAAACAATTTCTATTTTCTGTGCCCATACTCTTTTTTTTTGCCAAGGGGCTCAATAGATAAAAAATAACCTACCTGTGTTGATGAAATAAATCTATTCTTTTAATTATAAATTATTAAAAACTCATTTAATTTTGAAAATCTATTAATTTTCTCTTTCTAGAGCTGATGGCAGCATTGAAATATGGGATTGTGTACATAAGCCATTTAAGAAAAATACTTTGATTGGTTAGTATTTAATTCTTATTATCTTTTAAGTCAAAAGTAAAGATATTTTCATTATATTTGTTATGCTTGCTTAATGGCATCCCCTTCCATATATGTAATTTAGAATATATAAGATCAATTTTAAGTATAATTTAACTTCTTATAACTTCCAATGAAAACATGAAAATAAAATTTCTAATAATTTTTATAATTTTAATAAAGTTAATTTTCTTTATCCATTACCTTTTACTCTTTAAATTTTAACTTTTTTTACTGTTTTAACTCTTCTTTTCTCTCATTAACTGAGCTCTTCATCAGATTTCAACTATTTTCTTTATTCTCCATAATCTTTTACTCTTTATCTTGCCTCCTTTTGCATCCTTGATGTTTAGACTCTGCCATTGGTTTCAGGTACATTACACTTCAAACGTTTAGTAATTTTAATAACTTGTTGTCATACTTAACCTGGGTACTTTTTGTTATCCTATAGTTAAATTCTTCTCTATTACATTTGTATCCCTTACACCGAGAAAAGTAGTGTACCCTCCATGCTCCAGTATACTCAGTAGTATGAAGCTAATTCAAACTACCAGGGTTTTTTTATCTTTCTAGACAGCCTTGTGGAATACCAGCATCATCTCCATGCCTTTCTGATGTACACACCATACATTTGTTTTTGTTCTCTGAGTCAAGCTCCAATCCCTTTCATTAAGTTGGCATAGCTACATAGACTCAAAATTTGCATATCAATCATCTTTTGTTTTTTCATATTAATTTACACTTTCATCATATTATTTCATCAATAGAGAATTAGTTTTGAGTAGCTATTCAAAATACATTCTTACATTTCTCACCCTTTCCAGGTCAGCATGGAAGTTCTGTTGAAGCCCTTGTTTGGTATAATGATGTGTTATTCAGTGCTGGGTTGAATGGATTCATTTCCAGCTATCGCATTCCAACCTTCTCACTCGAGGAACAGATAGCAGTTATGGGAGGTCCCACTTGGTGCCTTGCTTTGTCCCCCAACAAACAGTTTTTGGCTGTAAGTATATAAAATTTGTTGTTGAACTGTTGGCTACCATCATAACACAACCTTTATGGTAAAATGTGGGTGATGGTTTCTTTTCTGTTGTGTACCATGCAAATAGACCTGCCTTCATTAGAATGGAGGTCGGTTTAGGAAGGTTGCATGCTCGTTGGGTAGGTCCCTAACCATACTGTCTACCTTCTTTATATTTTCATTTTCCCTAATTTCTATGCTCTATCAATGCCAATCTTCTTTTGACTTTTTTTTATTATTATTATTTTTATCATCATCCAAGAGTATAACCTTACAAGGGCATGCCCTGCTTAGACTGCTACATCCGGTACCTGTAAGAGCAGCCTGTCCTCATAGCTCCAGTGTCTCCCGCAGTCTCAAACTAGACTCAGACTACCTAGCCTGTATTTCTTCTAGGCATTATAGTTGATTCTGGATGTTAAATAAACCCACTCAGGATACTAAATTTGTCTGCACTGCTGGCACTAAACTGTATTCCACTAAAACTGATTTGCTCGCTTTGATTTACTTAAAACTTAAAGAGTTAATTTTGAGAATATTTAATGTATACTGTTGTGGTATGACTGTGGGTGTACGCCATTATACATACACTGGTCTATTGGCCGACCGAAATTAAGGTTCCACTTGGGATGGCTTTAAGAGTGCTTTAAATACACATTTGCTAGGCCAAGGAATATTCAAACATGGCTACAAAAATATACTTTAATAGGACTAAAGATTACATGCACATATAGGGCAAGTTAAATGGCAATGCAATTAAATATTGATGGTTCACTGCTAAGATGATTGACACTTTCAATTAAGTTTGAACTGAGGGATAATTAATTAAATAATGATTTTACAATTATTCAAGTTCTAGAGCAAAGGGGATCCTTGAGGTTTCCTTTTACTTTGATGTGTGGTGAGTAGGACCAGGTAGGTAAGTTCAACCTTGAACTTGTGGGTGTATCACAGTGTAGCAGGCCGAAAATCTATCTTCTAACCCCAATTGATCCAACCTGCTTCCTACACTAATTCGGACGTGAGAAATCAAACAGATTGTATGTATAGTCTTGTATTCACAAAAAATTTGTACAATAATATTTACAAAAATATGGAGGAAATTCTATTTGAGATCATATTATCAATCAATCAATATATATATATATATATATATATATATATATATATATATATATATATATATATATATATATATATATATATATATATATATATATATATATATATATATATATATATATATATACACACACACACACACACACACACACACACACACACACACACTCAATTACACTATTATATTTTATCCTATGCAAAAACAACTACCAATCCGGAAAAAAACAATTCTATGTAAAATCGAACAACAAAAAGTATTTGCGACTACAACAACCAATAAATGAACAAACAAAAGGAAAAGGCCTTATGTGCTACCCCAGGGGGAGAAGTCCTGCCAGCTGCCACTCGAGTGGGCACAATGCCTAGGACTTAAAGAAAAACTGGCGCCTCCGAGCTCGGTATAATGTTAAGCGATCTTATCGCAGTATTGAGGCTTTATATAAAAAAGCAAAACCTCCTTCCAAATGTGACGTACAATATCTTCAATTTGTACTATTCGCTCGACCACAATGGGACACTCAATCCAACTTTGGGATACTGAAATGGGAGGAGGGGGCTCTTATCCTTAACAGGCAAACAGAAGGTGCTTTGGGGATGGCTTTTCCATTCCTTAAAATCCGAAGACATGGTGAGAAGGGTTGAAGCGCGCCTAACTATCTCCACGAACAACACTGAGTAACGACTGGCCCTTCGACAATCACTCAATTTTTCTCTGGATGAGAATGTAGTCGATTCTCTCTTGACTATAAAGACATTACAGCTAACGTACTGGATGGCAGCTTCAGACACAATCTGCATGTGAACTTTGAGATGTTGAATATATATACTCTGAAATTATCTAGATGGGGAAAGAGATTCATCACCAACAGACTTCTTTAATTGCCTTGGGTTGCGCTAAGATTCTATAGCGCGAAGTTGCGATGCCCACTTAATGGTCTTTCCATTGTTCTAATTTTCCCAGTATATAGGGCAGATGAATTTAGAGTGGTCAACGGCGAACGGGGGAAGTCAGGGTTGTTAGAATTAGGCCACTGCCTGAAGGTAATTGGTGGGCAGACTACCGGTTATCCGGTATTTAAAGCCCCTCCCCCCTGTAGTTATCTCATGGTGGTAACTACAACTTGGTGTGGGGTTGTTTATTAAGATACATCAATATATATATATATATATATATATATATATATATATATATATATATATATATACTCAAAGGTATATAAAAATATTAGATTTTATAGTGACGAAGATCGCAAATAATGCGTGTCGTAGAATGCCCCCCCTTTTTGTTCTAAGAGTGCTAAGAGTGTCTAATATATTGATTTCTGAATATCTTAACAAACAGAGCCGTTCTGAAACACGTAAGGATATGAGAGGAACGCGCAATAATTCCCCAAATAAACTTATATTTTACCTTTATCAATCGAATACATAACATTTAAACATTAACTACAGCAATACTCTGAATATTACTATAAACAAGAATTAATTAAATTAGTTTGACCCTCAAAAATTGGTTAATTTCTCTACACACAACAATAATATAAGATTTAGGCTTACGGACTCTACTGGAATTTAAAAGGCCTCAGAAATGTTATTGACTCACGACACGTGCCATCTGGCCAGATGTAGATGGCCGAGATCACACGGTCGTTTTGGCGAGGGTAGCAGCTGGGGGGTCCACACAGTATTCCGGGGGGGGGGGGGTTCTTCATGGACAAGAACAATTACAGTGCTTTATGCAACACCAAGGTAGTTGTGGTCTCTCTGGTGAGAGGGAGTCAAACTTGGTTCTAAAACTAAGTTAACTTGGAGTGCGGTGTGACCACCAAGTAACGAGCTCGAGGGGGAGCTTTTCTCCTTCGTTACTTAATTCCTCATGGACGAGGACTGAACTTGGGGAGGGTCTTCTTCAAGGGCGAGTATCGATGAGACAGGGTTTCTCTGATGAGAATAAGTTACTTAAAGTTCGGTTTGGTAACCAGGAACTAGCTCGAGGATGAGCTTCTTCTTAGTTCCAGTCTTCTTCAAGAGCGAGTATAACGGAGGGGGATTTCTCTGACGAGAATAAGTTGAACTTGGTTCCTCACCAAGTTAACTTATGAGTTTGGTGTGGCCACTGAGTAACGGGCTCGAGGGGGAACCTTTTCCTTCTTCCTTTCTTAATTCCTCAAGGACGAGGAATACCCCTGGTGTTTAAGGTGCACCAGGATATGAGGAGTCTCTCTGGCGAGAGTAAGTTAAACTTAACAAAGTTAACTTATCGTTTGCTTTGATAACCAGGGACTAGCTCGAGGATGAGCTTCTTCTTAGCCCCTTAAGGTGGGTAGCCCTGCCTCTCTTGCAGGGTACTTCCAGACCCAAGTAAACTACCTCTCCAGTCTCGGTGGCTCAGTTTTGATCCGAGGACTTCATCACCTAGAGACTGATGTATATTACCTCGATTTTCCTCAGTGTTCCTCATTTATACCTTGTCACCCCACTGGGGGAGTGGTAAGGGGGGGAGGGGCTTGAGGACGGCCCCAGGAGAGTTCTTATGCCCAACGGTTTTTCCCACTGAGTCTTACATCGGCTCCTCATTAGCCTTCAAGCTTGGGAGAAACACGTCTCCAATTTCTTATTTGACGTGAAACTGGATCTCACTCTCCTGGGGGAGATCTTGCATTGGTCTTTCATGGCGCCATGTGGTGCAGCGCTGCGGTCACGCAACCATGTGTTAATGGATCTCTTTTGCATTCTTGCCTTCCTTGGTCAAAAATTTGATCACTGTGCGGTGCTCAACCTTCTCCATTGTTGAAAAATTTGTGACTGATGATCTGCGATCAGCTATTGCTTCTTAAATAGACGAGGCAGGAGCATGCGGCTGTAGGTCCTGACTTGTCATAACTTGTCCTAACCCCCACAAACAGCCATCCCTCTTCCTCTGTTTTGTTTTACCGATTCGTAAAACTTATTGACTGCCCCTCGTAGCTCTAGGATTGGGAAAGTTATTTTCCCTTTCTCATCTTTGCCCACTCAACTTATGGTTCAGGTGATAGTTATAGCAGGGTTGCTGTAGCGGGCCGAAAAATTTAGACTAACCCCAATCGATCCAACCCGCTTCCTATACTAATCCGGACGTGAGAAATCGAAGGAGAATGAAACGGATTGTATGTACAGTTCTTTACTAACAGAAAAAAAGTACAATGATAATTACAGCTTATATTTACAACAATTTTATATTTACAAGGGAAGTGTGCACACTTCAAAAGGAGGCTAAATTCCCCAATCCAAATACGATACCAAAAGAGAATTTTATAACTGGCGAATACAACAATTTACCTATATATCTACACAAAACATAAAAAAACACAACAACAACCGAACGAAAAGGGGGCACACGCTATCACTTGTGTGCTGGAGGTGGGTGGTAGTAGGCTAACTTAGAAGGAGGCAGGATTGTCAACGAAGGCGGGTATGGCGGTTCAGGTGGTTAGAGAGGCACGAAAGCCCTCCGTCTCAGGGCTGGGCGGAGCACTCGTCTAGAGAACCCTTCTTGCTATCAGTCCACACTTCCACTCTCTGTAGAAGAGATATATCCTTTTATGACCCCTTTATTTATACATGGAAGGGAAACTAATAAGTGGGCATTACCCGAGTAAATTTATCGACTAGCTTACCTCTTTCCAGAATATGGCGCTTTGCTAAAAGAATATTATAAACAAAGTACAATTTTGATAAAAGATTATTTTAAGCAAAGTACAATCTGAGAAAGAGAAAACAATTAATACATGAAATCAAATACATATATATATACAAAGAGAAAATATAAAAAAAAAACCTCATTCCCACTCACACACACATTCTTACAGAGGGAGGGAGAGGGTACTGAGAAAAGGGGTGGGAGAATGGCCCTTTTACACACACTCACATTCGCTCCACCACATTGCCATATCACTATATTATATAGAGTTCTCTATATTTGAGCTGTTCCTCTAAATCACTCTATATTCTTTAACTAAATGGTACTTTGCCATATAGTCAATAATACAAATAATAAATGTTTCAAATATCCAAGTTTTCCTATGTTACAAATGTGATCCTATTTTCTCTCCCTTTTTAAAGTTCTATTTTTCCTAGTTAGAATACTCAGAGCATGCAAAAACAGTCCCAATGAAGCACATCTGAGGGACACTGCTGCAGCTCCTTTGGTTCTACAGATTTTAGTGTAGTTTCATTTTCATAATTTTTTTATTTGTGGAATTTCCAAGTTGTAGCTTCTATTGCATTCTCTTAATTCTATGCCATTTGTAACAGTATAACAACTGATAATTAATTTCTTTTTTATCATGTATTCTCAGCAAAATTACCTTTTTTTCTTTTCAGGAAATTGTTTTAGTCTTAAGTTTCTGGAGCTGGGTATCCTACTTGGTAATTGGTTATTCCACTTGGTGATTAGGTATCCTATGCAGTAATAAGCGCTATCTAGATAGTATGGCATCAAAACACAAGGATTGTAATGATAATTTGTGGGAGAAATGGTGTTCAGAAGATGCAGTGGATCCTTTTAATGGATACTGCAATTGGTGCAATTAAAGGATTTCTGTCATCAATTTGGTGAAAGGTGCTCTTCTGCAGCATGCAAAGACAGAAATACATAAAAAGGCAGCCAAACAAGTGAAAACTTCTAAGTCCATGAAAATGTTTATGGTTCCCACATCACCCAAGATTTCCAATGAAACCCTAAATGACTTAACCACCAAAGCAGAACTGCTGTTCTCTATTGCATATGTTGAACATAATTTGTCTTTCCTTTTTGCAGACCACCTTGACCCATTTTTGAAGCGTGCTTTTCCTGATAGCAATGTTTCTAAACAGTTCCAGTCGAAAAGAAGTAAAGCAACATATCTAATAACTGATGGTGTGTATCCTATGGTGAAGACTGAGTTGATAAAGAAATTAAGGACACCATTTCTCTCTCTTGATTGATGAAAGAAACAAGAAATTTGGATGTAAATATATGAATGTTAATTTGGTTGTTTGATAAGGAAGAGGGCCAAGCTTGTGTTCATTTCTATAGAACTGTTACCTTGGGTCATGCAGGAGCTGAAGACGTCACAAAAGCTATTGTCCATTGTTTTGAAGAAGATATCATTCCATGGGAAAACCTTATACAGATGATGTCAGATAGCCCAAATGTAATGCGAGGGAAAAACAGTGGTGTGCTTAAATCGCTTAAGGACTATGCTAATCATATGTTGGACTTGGTAGGTTGTTCACTCCATCACATAAGTAATGCAGCACTGTATGCTACAAAAGAATTTGGTGAAGATATTCAAGATTTTTTACAAGATTTATTCTACTTCTTTCGAAATCACCCATTGGCAGTTGAAGATTTCAAAGGATATCAAATTATTCTTGATTTTGAGCAGCATAAAATTCTTTGTTATGTGGAAACAAGATGGCTCAGCATTCTGCCTGTTGCAGAAAGAGTTTTGGAGCAACTACCAGGCCTCCAGGCCCTCTTCAAGTAACTAAATGAAGGTAAGGAAGATAAATCTCTCAGGCAGCAGCCAAGATTTAAAAAAAGCTTCTGTGCTTTCTGAATAAACTTGAATTAGTTGTCTACCTTAATTTTCTTTGTCATGAGCTTCAGGCATTCGTTCGCTTTGAAAAACATTTTCAGAGTGAGCAAACAATGATCCATAGTCTTTACTATGAAATGATTGAATGCACAAAATATCTTGCCTCACGATTTATAAAGAGAGATGTGTTAGCAAAGATAGTTACAGGGAGAGATTTCCTTGATTTGAAATACTCTGCGTCCCAGAATTAACTGCCAGATGCTACTCTTAGTCTGGGTACAGGTACCAGACAACTCATGAAGCAAAAGGATCACATCTCTCATCACAGCAAAGAGGAAATACACTGCAAGGCACATACATTTTATGTGAAAAAAGCTTTTCAAAAAGTTCATTATTATTTACCATTCCATACTCAGATACTGGAAGATTGAATTTTTCTACACCCTGAAGTTAGGAAAGAAGCCAATGTTGTTGAGGCAGTGAGAAGGGTTGCCCAAAAGCTTCCCACTGTTATTCTTCCTGACAGTATAGAGGAAGGAAGGAAGCTGCAATTGCTAGGGAGGCAGCAACAAAGAAAGTGAGCAGGGAAGAAACAAAAACTACAAAAAACTATCAAGAGAGCTGCTGAAGCAAAAGAATAAAAGAATTTTAAATATATAATTCAGGTATAGATTTTGTAAGAAATCCTAATTATAATTTTAAGTTTTATATTTTTGTATTCAGATACCTGATAAAGTAAGTTGTTTAGTTTCATATTTTTTTGTATTCAGATATCTGATAAAGTAAGTTATTTTCATTTCATAAGCAGGCTTAGTAAAATTGTTTATGATTAAAATAACAATAATAAAAAAAAAATTATACCCACTGTGATGAAACCAGACTGAGGCATTGTGAGCTGCTGTTTTATTGGCATGCACATACACTGTTGAAAGGTTAATATTTATTCATGTGAATATCAGGGATATAGCATTCCTTTGTTTACAGTATATGTAAACAAGATTTATAAAGTTAAGCAAAATAATAATTACTTTATTTATAGTGTAGATGTCTCCTTGATAGTTTATATTGATTGCATAAAAATGTAAAGTTCTTGTTATTATAGTGATGTGTGAATATTCAGGCTGGTGGAGACAAAAAATATTAGCTTCATTTCAATAATTAATTACACATTAATTAAAATAAAAGTGTCAAATGCTTAGGAGTTATTATATTTAGTTTGGTTTAATATTTTGATTTGTTAGATGGAATACAGATCCAGATTTTTCTCAGGAACATTACTTCAGAATTGATAAAATTTGCCTAAAGACAGTGCATGTTCATATCTGGATATTCTGAGTGGGAACTGTATACAGTGTACTGGCCCCCTGGCCAAGCAGTCTTCCATTCTATTGGAAGGTTGCAATGCTTGTAGGGGGAGAGAAAAATGGCTCCATTGATAGTTGTGCTTGTTAAATGAAGGTTTTGTCATTTCAGCCTTCATTTATTTAGCAATGAATGGCTATAGTTGCCCCAGTGCTTGGCATTATGCCTAAATTCCATTAACCAACCAACACCCAATGTAATACAGTTAGCATTATATCATAGATTTATATCTAATAATGCCAGCTTTTACTCTATATTTTCCAGTTTCCTTCTCTATATTTGATATTTTGCCCAGTGGCAATCCTGTATAGGATGTAGCATGATGCTCAAAAACTAGTCCTCTACTTTTGAACTAATAAAGTTTTTCTTTCTCAGAGATTTTGTTTTTCATTAATTATCAGCCTGTACACTACACTAATCCACTAAAACCAATCTAATTGAAAACAGAGTTTTCAATTTTAAAAAGTAACCCACATTTCATATAGTTACTGGATTGAGTCAAATTCAGGTTGGTTTTGTTGTTAAACTGTAGGTCCCTATTTATTATATAATTGTGGGGCTGATTGTAATTGGCGTATTAACCCTTGTAAACAGAATTTGCGTTATGGCATGTATTTTATTATATCTTCAACTGAAAATTGTCAATTAATTTGGTTCCTTATTTACAAATCATTAACTCCATTATTTATTTCTTATCATCAGGCTGGGACTGAAGGTGGTTATGTTTGTATCTTTGAAATCTCCAATGAAAAACTTAACTTCAACAATACTGTTGCTAGACAAAAAAGTAGGTTTGCCTTATTTTTTCTCAGTTCTTTTTATAGAAATTGATATATTGATTAACTACACCTGTGTATGAAATCAATAGAGATGCTGGTCTGGAAATCATTATATCACACTAAACAATGAATTTTGATATTTAAACATTACTGGTTGAGATTTTTATTCTCACTTAGGAATTGTTCTCAAAAATGGGCATATTTATTTCCTGTATATTTGTGACCTCAGTGGTTTTTCAGTAAACATAGTCATTGGTCAAACAATTTTGGAAACCATTTTCCTGTTAACTTGGAATGCTATTTACTGTTAAAAATTTGTGGTTTTAAGTGTGAGTGGCAGATTATTATGCATATAGTAAGTGTTTTTTATGACGCCCTTCAAGGCTTTAGCCTAGTGGTGGATAAACTGCGGCCTGCGTTTTATTTCTGAATTAAAAAAAAATTAAAAAATAATTTTTATAACATTGTCAATTTTAAAAGGCCTTTGATATTTCAATGGTTTGCATCCACCAACACACTTAGTTCATATAGTCCTAGTTTTAGATTTTCGGTCATTATTTAAATTTTGCAATATTGCATATTGTGTCAATAATTAATTATAAATACTGGTTTGGATTCCATGTGAAACACTCAGTCCCCACTCTGATATAAGGCTGGAAACAGTTTAAAAGGGGTGGCAAAATTATGCAAAATAATTACCCTTAGTCATTAATGTGTAGCTATGTTTATCTGTAGTAAATGAAAACAAATGCACAAAGGTAATTGTAATTACTTATATGTATTAGAAATTTGCATCTATTTAAGTGCAGCCTGCAAAAAGGACTTTATATCAGCTTCAATGTGGCCCACTGCTTAAAATTACTGCCCTGCTTTAGCCCTTCACAGATCACCTGTTCAATTAAAAAAAAGTTTGAGAAAGGAGGTGCGGTTCATCTTTAAGGTCTTTGATGCTTTTGAAAACTGTTCTTCATTAAATGAATTCCTGGTGATTTCTAAAACTGCTCTTTACTAGTTATACCTGTACTTACCATCTTACAGGCTATGATGGCCTAGTTGATTCAAAACACCACTTTTGATTACTGCAAAGTTCTGCCTCATTGGTTATGGTTAGTTGCAAGATGGATTCCTAATTCACGTCATTGGTTTTTAAAAAAATTTAAGTTATAAAAACATGTTACAGCACAATCAGCTCGCAGTGAGTGCTAAGGGACTTGTGCAATCCATCCATCCCAATTCAGGTTGACTTCACAGTGCCTGCCATATGCTTTATATATTCATGGTTTGATCCCACATTAAACTCTAGGTCCCCATTGAGAAATAAAGGTCTCAAAATGAGTGTGGATCATGTCCTATTGGTTCAAATACCCACAATTTGCTCTCTCTACCCCACTGTCTTAATATTCTTATGCATCACCTCATCTCTTTTCTTTCTATCCCAATGACACACAAGTCTATTTATCTTTCTAGTGATTTTTAAAACTGCCCTTTACTAGTTATGCTTGTACTTACCATCTTACAGGCTATGATGGCCTAGTTGATTCAAAACACCACCTTTGATTACTCCAAAGTTCTGCCTCATTGGTTATGGTTAGTTGCAAGATGGATCCTAATTCAGCTGTTTAGTCATCTGTGTTTGCTGAGACTTTGAAATAATGGGCTGCAGCCTAGCTGATTCAAAATGTTATTTCTCATTGTTGTGAAATTAAGCCACATCGCAGATGTTTAGTTGGTTGGAGTACCAATTTGAGCCAATTACAAATCTCTCATAGCATAAATACTGATTTGGTGCTCAGACAACTTCTAAAACTCAATCATGACAAAACTGAAGGGTAGCTGATGGGTACTCCTGATTGTAGTGTAGTAAGGCCACATCAGATGTGTTTAGTCACTGCATAAAGTCCAATTTGGGTCTCTTTCACAACTGCTCCCATATGCTGTAGATAGCTGTGATTTGGATGCCAATTTAAACTGTAGTTCCTCCCGATGCTGGTGCATGCTTCCTTGCTTTTGTTCTGTTTCTTTGGTTTGTTTTCTTTTTGTTTAGTATTTTTATTTATTTTGTTTTGTTTTTAATGTAGTCTAGTATTAGGCTAAAACTTTATTACAGCAACTTATGCCCTCAGCAACAGTTGCTAGATGTGTGCTATAAAAAAACAACCAAGGTCTCCCCCCCCTCCTTATTGAGAAATAATAAAAAAGATTATTAAATGGCATTTAATATTACAAAAAATAAAAATTTTCAAACCTTTCAATCACTTTCATATTTCATTATAACAAAAGTAGAAATGGAAGTTTATAGCCAAGTGGTGAAAATAGAAAGAATGGAGAGAATAGTTCCCACATCCAAAACATCATGCAATCATTCCCCACTCATCACATTGCTAAATAAAATGATTTGATAGAGATTTTGTTGCCAATTTGCTCTTTTTCTTAGCTTTTTAGATGTGTCCACGTGACTATATGTTACTATGTCAGTCCTTAGGTCACTTGGCTGGATGGTAACCATTTTGCTTTTCAATGAGGTTTTTTGCTAATAACCTCATAACTATTCGGCCGATTATAATGAAATTTGAAATCCTTATGTTGTTTTATATTCTCTTTCACATGATATAAATGTTAAGGTCTTCCCAAGGTTAGTCCGGAAATTATTGAAAGTTGTAAGGTCATAAGTCATAATTGAGAGCATGCAACTTAGATTCGTTGACCTTGTTTTATTTCTAATTAGGGGCCTGTAGTTTAATGTGGGGTCTTAACCCCCAGGTCACTCCAGCATCACGAAGTTGATGCAATTGGACTTCATCCAGTAGCTAATCCTATGTGATGTGGCTTAACTTTGTTTAAATTAAAGTGTGAAATTGTTAGTTTTTACTTGGCTAGGCTGTAGTCTGCTCACTATAATGCCTTGCCATTAAAAAATATATAATGATTCCAATAATTATGGTAACAATTTTGGTTCCTAGTCTGGTAATTTTCCTAACTGCTGCAATGTGTAGTCCACAATAATAATGATATTCTTTTTCAGATCGAATATTAAGCATAGGATGGCATCCAGATAATGATCGCATTGTTACTGGTTCTATCAATCATGTCCAGGTTACTTCCTGCAAAACTGGACAGGTAATTTTATATTCATGTATTCTTGCCAGGGATAGAAGGGAACTTTTTCTTGCCTCTGTGTTATGTGCTACAAGTCTGGTCAAAGTGGTTATGGACAGAAATCCATTCCTTGATCCATATACGAGTGGTAATCTTTCTTGGTTTAAAATAATTAAATCCAAGTATTATTGATAGATATGCTCAATTCTTTTGTCATCACAGAACTGTATCATTTCTCTCTCTGAGCTAGAAGTATGTCTGACCTTTAATTTCTGTCTTGTGCCTCTCTGTAGAGTAATGCATAGGTGGCCTGGTAAGCCAAAGTGACAAGCTACCCTTAGGTCTTTGAATATAACCTTGCTTTCCTTATGCAGGGTTGATGTCTCCAAGATTCCCTTGAAAGACAAACCTGACACAGCTCATTTTTGATAGTAACAATATCAGTTTATAATTCAGCAGATCTATAGCTATACTAGGGGTTTCTTTGTAAGGTCATACACAAGGTTTTCTAATGAACAATGATCCCATCCATTTACTAAGAACTGACCAGTCTGGCTAAATGTTTTCCACCTGCTGTCAAGTATTCCACTCTTCAGGCATGTATTAGTTGTTGCACCTCTTTGTTTTTTTTTTCTTGTTGGCAATACCTTAACCAAATGTTATTTAGGCTAGAAGAAGATGCTCTAAGAGAGGTGAGGGTTTCAGAGTTTATCCTTTGTAATTTGTGTATGATAAATTGACTTATCTTTTCAAATTGGGTAAATTTTTTTACTGTAATATTAAAACTGAGTATAATTAGAAAATACTGTGTGTATGACTTTTAGGTGAGCTAAAAATTGAAAAAATAAATAGTTATGGCACTCATCAAGAACTCCAGAACTCAAGTTTGTTCTTTATGCTATTCTATGTACTTTCTTTTCTTTCCCTTTTGTCAGGATTCTATGTATTGTACCTCCACACTTTTTTTTCACTTGGGCTTGGAACTTGTTTATTAATGCCCTGTATAAGATAAGAAATTGCCAGGGGACACACACACACACACAAAAAAAAATATTCTCAAATAATATATATATATATATATATATATATATATATATATATATATATATATATATATATATATATATATATATATATATATATATATATATATATATTGTTGGTCCAGGTTTTATCACTGATCTGCATTTTTAAGATGCCTTTGTCAGTGTGGACCTACTTGATTACCACACATTCCAAACCACGTGTATCTACAGCATATGGTGGCAACCTAAATTGGGAATCCATCTCGTGACTAACCACAACTGGTGGGACTTAACTTTGTTAAACTCATATAAACCCAATATATTCAATGAAATTTAAAAGGCAACAGTAAAAAAAGGGCCAACATATGTTATGAAAATATACAATAAAAAAATAAGACAATACAAAGATAAACATAAATGCAATTGACTTTATGCATACACTACCAGGGTTGGCACAGATAGATACCCGAGGAGCTATCCACTTACCTGCCTGGGCCAGGTTTTTTAGATTTTTTAATCTAAAAAACCTGGGCAGGTTCTATAATCTATTATTATTGTACTATTGTGTATATTTTAGTTTGATACATAAGTAAACTGAAGTCCCAAGTTTCTGACTACCACAAGTTATTACTATACTGTACATGCCACAGGGTATTACTATACTCTACAGTATGCAGTATGTACATACATTATAAAATATAAGGAATAAAAGAAAATCCAGTATTTGTTATGATTTTATATTCAAAAGTATTGTAATTAATTATACAAAACTAACTTCATTGAATACTGTAGGCCTACAAGCAAATATACTTGGCATTGGTACATTGAATACTGTACTCCTACAGACAAATAAACTTGGCATTGGTACGTTGAATACTGTAGGCCTACAGACAAATAAACTTGGCATTGGTACATTTAGTACCGATGTGAAGGCATGTTGCAATGATTGGTTGATTATGTACATTTTACCAACCATTTTGAATAAGTGTCACATTCCTCCCTTCTAATTCACTTGCATGTCCTTCTCACACTACTCATTCACCTCAGTGAGCAAATATCCACCAAGATTACATCTGTTGAGGGAGTTTGTATGAACCTCCCCTGATCATTATCAGTTTTTTTCATATGATCATTATCAGGCACATTGAAAGGAATATTGTTTGGATAAAATGTTCTAGCAAACTGTTGTTTTGTGAACAAATTTGTCAATCCTTTGGACCATAGAGCAAGAAGACACCTCACTGTGACTGTCAGTTAATTTTGTAGAAGTATTTGACATTGAGCTTGCACTTGTTTTGAAAGGTGGGGAAGTTGGACCAACTGTAGATGTCTCTGCTAGATTAATTATTTCAATTGGTAAATCATCAGGGTCTGACTGAGTGTATATTTTTAGCATATTCAGTACACCGTTTCAGGTGTTCTCTAAGTCTCAATTTTTTAACTGATTTCCTGATTCCCCGTAAGGGGCGCGGCGCTTTGCCATCCTGACCGCCGTGCTGACGGGATCCAGCGCTCTGTCCGGCCCCAGCTTAGCCTCTCTTCCTTCCTTCAGATAGCCTGTATTTCTCCCCTACTTTGTCGCTTTTCATACAACCTCTCCCACAATTTTCTCTGGTCAGCCTCTAATTTCACAGGGTAGATGCTGACCTTCTTCTCAGCCAACCGTCCCAGATCAGGGCTGAGGGGGGAGGGGACAATGTTCCCTAACCCCTGAGCTCTGGTTCGGGATGGGTTTTTTTTAACAACCTACTTCATCCCCACCCATACCTTCCTCACATCTCTTTTACTTTCCTCTTCACACTCTATCAATTTTACACCGTGTCCAGGGTGGAGCCGCCATGCTGATGGACTGCCAGGCCACCAGGCAGGAGGGGTGGTCCTGAATGGCGGCACCTGGCTCTGCCAAGCCTGTACGCACCCCTTGCAGTGCAAGCTACTGTGAGGGGTGATGGGCTATTGCTTCCCGTAGAAAATTTAGGGTCACCATGCCCAATGATGAGAAAAATAAAAATCTCCCCTTAATTTTCCCTTCTACAATGACGGAGACGCCCTCGGGCAGCTCCAAAGAAAAAATTGAGGTCCCTCGCCCCCCTGTGCTTGTGCAGAGGACCCTCCAAACTTCTCTAACCGGAGAGTAGGCTTACTCCTTTACTCCGACTACGGGTGTAGGGGACTCCCCCTCATGCCCTTCTCTGGAGGTGCTATCGGGCACCTCCCTTTTCCAGCGGCAGTCCCCTCTTTTCTTTCCAAGGGGACTGCCAAGAAAGCCAGCAGGCAGCCCATAGCCAACCACTCCCCAGTGAATCGGCTCAGTAGGGCAAACCTCCTTAGGGAGGAGAGGGAAGCCAGGCTCCTTTGGTCACTTCCCTCAAAAGACCTGCTGGCAAGAATATTGAACCTTGCCGGGGTCAAGGCCTGTGCCTCCCCACACATAACTAGTAACGCTGCCAACGGGACCTGCGATGTCCTGGGAGGGAATGGCCAACAGGAGGCCCCTCCTGAGACACATGGTCCTTGAGGCAACTCAGCCTCAGACGGTAGGGCCTTCCATGGGAGGGAATCTGGGCTCGGCGCCAAGCACCTAACCCGAATCCACCCCTATGCAAGGTCCTCCTCAAAAGGCCCGGGTTTCCAAGACAGTACAAGGAAGGGAGGGATCTCCTCCAACCGGTGCCCCTGCGACTACCAGGACCTTCTCCATCTCAGAGAAGGACCTGGCTGAGGCCAGTCCATCTGGCCTAGGGGCTTCTGCTGGTGGAGGGGAGAAGCGGATTCATTCCCCGCCCTCCTCTTCTAAAAAGAAAAAGAACAGGAAAAAGATGAAAAAGACTTGGGGCTCCTCTCCATCCACGGGGACGGATGGGTCTGCTGCCACTTTGGTAAGCGACCAAGCCAAGATTGGCACATCCGGCCCCTCTGTCCCCCTGGGTGGAGCCCCCAACTATGACAGACAAAAAGAGCGCAGGATGGAGCCTCGATAACATCGGGGCCCCTCATTTAGAGGCTACCTGGCATTTTCGAGCCCACTGGCTTTAAATGCTTCCTAGTTATTCGCTCCACTGATGGCAGCATGTTGGCCAAGGGCAACATGATCCATCAGAGGAGAGCATTAGCTAGTGTAATTGGTAGGGAGCCGAGGGTGACACGTTTCTCGGACGGGAGCCTTCTGGCAAATGCGGCGGATCCCTCCGAGGTGGTCAAGATAAGTGCTCTTCGGACACTTGATGGCACCCCGGTGAGTGTGACGCCGCACTCTACCATGAACTTTTTGAAAGGAGTAGTTTATGCGAGGGAACTCGTTGACTACTCCATAGAGGACATCACCTTAGAGCTGGCCAACCATGGGGCGGTCAAGGTCGAACATGTGATGAGAAAACAGGGAGGAGCCTCGAGACCCACCCCTACACTCTTTGTTTTGTTCGACTGTCACAAGCTCCCTGAGTCGGTGCATGACGGTTAGTACCACTACCACGTAAAGGCATTCGTGCCACTGCCACGGCGGTGCTATTTCTGTCACCGCTTCGGCCATACAAATCGCTCATGTAGACACGCAAAGTTGGGGTCACCCAAAGTCTGTGTAAATTGCTCCAAGGCCACACACGATAAGTCTAAATCGTGTGTAGTCAAGTGTGTCAATTGCGGAGAGCCGCACCCCGCTTCTTCGAAGCAATGTGGTGTATATCTCCTTGAGAAAGAAATCCTGGCCATTCAGGCTCAGGATCGACTCTCATTCCGCGAGGCAAAGGACTTGGTCCTGGCGCGCCTAGCTCTGCCTGGGAAGTCTTATACCTCAATAGTTAGAAAGGCACCTTCTGCTCCTGGCCCATCCAGGCCAACGAGCACGGTTGTTTCCACGCCCATTCGGATCCCTTGTGCGGGCTCTACCCAACCCAGGCGCTCCCCTGATAAAGCTGGTGGCAAAAAGGGTTCATACCCAGCCCCGGCTAAAACCAGGGCTTCCCCCTCTTCCCCCAGCGTGACCGTTTCCCGTAAGGCGAAACAGCCACGCGCCTCCACCGAGTCGTTATACTCACAGGAGGCAACACCCCTGAAGATGGTTGCTAGGCCATCTTCCGGGGTTCCTAAAGCTGTCCCCCGATAGGATGACAGCAACAAAGGAGCTTCGGCTCCTTCACCCACACCCCGAAGTGTGGCGAGTGGCTCGGAGACGGTGGTTCCTCGAAAAGAGGGCCCCTCGCCTCCGAAGCCGCAACGCCCGCCTAAGGTTTCGAGGTGGAGGGAGGAAAAGACTTGCATGGCGAGCCCAACCTCCCTCAATAAGTCCTCGAAGGCGACAGCGCCTTCAGCGCTTTGTCCGGCCAACAGCGCCTTCAGCGCTTTGTCCGGCCAACAGCGCCTGGGGTTCTGCCCCCGGGAAGCGTACGGCCATTCCCGTGAGGGTCTTCAGTTCGAGGCGGGCCCATGCGTCTCCTCCGAGCTAGGCCTGAAGGGCATATTCCTTCAATGGAATTGCCGTGGACTCCGGGCCAACTGGGAGGAGCTGCGGAGGCTCGTCTCGTCCCGTTCCCCGTTAGCTATCGTTTTGCAGGAGACCATGCTAGGCGCGTACCCCCTGCCCATCCTCCCGGGGTATAAGGGTCTTGCGACCCCACCACCACGGGATGGCTGGGCTGGGGGATGCGCGGTTTACACCCAGCATGATGTCTCCGTTCTTCTTTTCTCTTTAGATACCCCCTTCCAGGCATTGGCTGTGCAGCTGCACCTGGATAGGAGGTATACTATCATTTCTGCGTACATTCCACCGTCAGCTGATGTCGACGCGGGGGACTTCCGCCGCGCCGTGGCACGGTTGCTGAGGCCCTATCTCTTGCTTGGAGATCTGAACGGCAGGCATCCTCTCTGGGGAGATTACTCCATAAATCCCAGGGGCCAAGTCCTTGCCGATCTGATCAAAGAGCTTGAGATGGGTGTCCTAAACCTGGATGAGTTACGCATCACTGTCCGAGAACCGCTTCATTTTCTTGCCTTGACCTATCTTTGTGCTCTTCGGATGCACAGCCTGATTTTGATTGGGGAGTGGTCGATGACCTTCATGGTAGTGATCACTTTCCCATTCAAATATCATTTTCAGGGCAACTGCCGCCTGAGAGACCACCTCGGTGGTGCTTGGCGCGGGGGCCTGCATTTCAGGAAATGACTGAATTCTCTATCTCAGTCTAGGAGTTTAGGTCGGTAGATGAGGCCGTTGAGTTCTTCTCCGGCAACCTCATCGCCGTGGGCCTGACTACTATTCCTAGGACGTCTGGCCGTTTTGCACACCGACCACTCCCATGTTGGTCAGCTGAGTGTGAGACAGCCCTCAAACAGAAGCGTTATGCCTACATGCGCTATAAGCGCCACCTGAACGATTTCACTGTCGCTGAATTTTGTTGGGCTAGGGCTAGGTTCCAGTATATTTCGAAGCACGCCCGCTGTTCTCCTTGGCGGGCATACGTGTCTTCACTTAACGGGAAGACCCCTTTAGCCTAGGTGTGGAAGTGAGTCAAGCGAGGAAGCGATAGTGCCTCATTGCTATTGCGCTTTAAATTTGAAAAAAATAAATGCCACATCTGAATCAGGCATTTATTGGATGGAGGCTTTCCCTGAACTTTACTGTCAATTCAGTGACTTATGCCCTTGAAGACAGTCACAATATGAGTGCTTAAAAAAAGAAGCTTGTTCCCCCAGACCCCTTTAAGTTTAATTTCCTAGTCTTCACAACCTTTGAGAGCAGTACCTTTCTAAGTTTCATGATGGTCAGGGTTGCTACCACTTGTCCCAATTCCTTGGGAGGAACTCCACACTCCACACTGGACTGGGAAGTAGAACTTTTCCATAGTATTTAATTTTTCAAATTTTTGGCTGCATCCTCAGCCTGAGGATCAGCAACAACTTCGGAGTACACCCAGCACAGCGCCGTCCCCCTAGCAACTCTTCTTTTTTTTTTACCCTGCGTAATGGGCCTCCTTCAAAGCACCTTGTGATGTTTGCTCTTATTGGTGGTCTCCCTTTTAATATGATGCATTAGTCAAGTGGTTAGCATCCACTAACTTCTCATCCATCAGCTTTTGTTCAAATCATCCAAATTGGGCCTTTTGCAGCTGACACAAAACCAATCTGTTCTACATTTTCATCTTAAATTTTCAGGGTTATTTAATTACTGCCATTTTTAGATTGGGACTTGGGAGCCTTATTAAAACCTTAGCTCTCCATTGAGATGTGTGTAGGGGTGTGTGAATTAGTGGTACAAAAGAAATCGTCTCATTTTAGGTTAGTTATTAGCCCCCTACCCCACCTCATTCTCATCTCACATAAGAAGATCAGGTTTAATTTAGATTTGAAGCGCTGGTCTTCTCTCTCTCACTCACTTAGCTTTTTCCTCCAACTGCATCCAGGATTCATTCACTCCTTTCGCTTTCACTTGTTACCACCTATCGACCTCTTGGTCAATAGCTGGTTACGTGCTCAAGAAGCTTCAAAGAAGAATGTCCTTATATTTCAACTTTTGATTGTTTTGCCTGTATGTAAGGCTGGAAGAATACCAATACCATCTTCTAGCACATGTCAAATATGACTAAGCCCAGATATGGGCAGCTAGGTTAGGAAAGCCATGCACTGGAAAGTTTTGTTCCCATGAGACACAACTCATAATAGGTGCATCTGTCATGGTCCCTGGTCAATCTTTGGGTTTGGTATTTATGCAGCCAAACCTACCTTGTGTGAAGCAGTTCACATCTAACATTTTGTGTGAATTGTATGGGCAAGTCCTTATTTCTTTGTGGTAATTTTTATGTACCTGTGAATTACTGTGGTAAAAAGATGAAGACCCAAT
Organism: Ceratothoa steindachneri; assembly: GCA_963969495.1. Classification (NCBI taxonomy): domain Eukaryota; kingdom Metazoa; phylum Arthropoda; class Malacostraca; order Isopoda; family Cymothoidae; genus Ceratothoa; species Ceratothoa steindachneri. Next base: position 137,208,151 of record OZ018329.1, on the reverse strand, counting down.
AGTAAAATATATCAATTTTATTTCAGAGTTTGCACTTTCCTGTTTCACTTGAATCTAGCCAGAAAGAAATAATTGTTTGGTGTGTAACTATTCTTCAAGACATGACTATTATCACAGGAGACTCAAGGTAGGACAAACAGCCATTTATGCCAAATTTTTAGTCACACAGGAATATAAGTTACTGTGTTGGTCTGTAGGTTGGTTGGTCAGATGGTAACTGTTTTACTTTCAATGAGTTTTTTGGGGGCAATGACATGATAACTATTCGGTTGATTCTAACAAAATTTGAAACCCTTATGTTGTTTTACATTCTCTTTTGAGTAATATAATTGCCAAGGTCCTGCTAAGGTTAGTCAGGGAATTATTGAAGGTTGTAAGGTGATATGGCCATAAGATAATAAGTCAGAATAATTGAGAGCATGTGACTTAGGTCTGTTGACCTTGTTATAGATCTGGAAGAAACATATGATGGGATTAATGGGAGTGTATTTAGGATTTATATAATCGGTGGTTTTGTTGAAATTGGTGCAGATTTAGTTTGTTGGGGCTATGCTATGGTTTAGCTTAGTGGAAATACTACTGATTTTAGCAAAGTTAAGCCACTGGTATGATTTTTTCCCATATGGAGTCATGGTTTGGATCAACAAGGTGGCTGCCATATGCTGATACCTGTAGTTTGGGATTTATGTTAATCAGTAGGTGCCCACTGCAAAATAAAAGCATTTTGAATGAGTGAAGATTTGTGATAAAACCCCTACCATTAAAAAAAATAGTACTTCTAGATAGAGAGTTGAGTAATTTGTTTACTATAGTTCCTGGTGTGTGCTGTGTCCAATGTCCGCCAAATTTTTTTATATATAAATGTAATGGTCTGCACAAAATCACACAGAAAGGGAAAAGCAATTTGTTGCCCACATGGCAGCTGCTTTAGTACAGTTATGCACCCTTTCACTTTTCCTAAATTTTACACACACTGCACAAACCCTTCTTTAGGCCTCTCTGGTAGGATTACCTTCATTGGTTTTTACATTATTAAATTGGCATCATTTTTACTATCTGGTACCTCTCTTTATGTGGGCTGAGAATTTAATAGTGAATATAAAGCACTGATCTACTACTGATATAGTAGTTTACCAACCTGCCTTTATCCAGGCAGATCCCGACCAGATAATGAAAGACATAAAGGTCAATATGACAATCGATGGTGAGCTTGAGGGCACCAGAGACCAGTCCTCTTTGGGGAGAGGTGCCTTGATGAATTATGTTTTGATACTAAACAGCATTCAGGTTGGAACCTTCATCACCCCAGGGCAGACGTATGTGGATATAGATACCCATCAGCAGGATTCCTTGGAACAGTGTGTGTGTATCATGAAGTGAAGATGGGAGAGGAATGAAAGCATTGTTGTAATTGGCTATGTGTGTGAGATGAAAAGTATTTGATGTCTGGGCTTTGGTTGCATGATGGTGTTGGGGCAATGTTTATTCTGTGTTTGCATTGTTGAGTTGAGATTGCCTTACTCTGTGTTCTATATTGTGATTTCTCTGATTGAGATAAACTCATTAATTAATATATATATAGGAAAATTATAGTTTTCCAGCCATTCTTCAATCCATTTGAGTGCATCGCTCCATATTCTGTGTTATTTTAGCTTCTTTTTTTTACGAGCCTTTTATTTGGAAATCTCTATGGCCTTTTTTAATTAAGAGATAAGCTACATCTGTAGCAGTTCTACCACAAGTCTTCACTTTTGAGTGTATTGCCCCATATTCCGTGTGATTTTTGCTTCTTTTTTAAGAGCCTTTTATTTGGAAGTCTCAATGGCCTTTTTTAATTATGAGATAATGTTTTTTTTAAGGGGCTATCTGGCGACTGCCAACTTAGGCATAAGTCGCCGTAAACAAACAGCCTAGTTCTAGGCTACTTTAAAAAGTTTGAAAAGAAACAATAAAAAATAAATAACAATTAGGAAGCAATAACAAAAGTCAACAAATCCACCAGTCAATGTGCACGCACTCATCCCGAGTACAAAGGACAGGCAGTAGCGACCCCACCCATCCCGGTACTGGGACAGGTAACGTGCGCGAAGATCACCCAGACTGGGACATTCAACAAGAATATGCCAAACAGTCTGGTGGATGATGCAGTCATCGCAATAGGGCGCAGGCGAGCGCTCCATCAAATAGCGATGCATCACACGAGTGTGTCCGATTCAGAGACGACAGAAAGCGACCTGAAGCCGCCGCGGCATTGGGGGATAGGTCCATGAGAACAGTCGCGGCGCAATGGCACGCAACTTTAAGTTCCCCTCGACCGTCTCCCATCTTCTTTGCCAAGCAGTCTGAAGAGCTGCCCGTATTCCTGCCATGTAGTCGGTGTGAGGAAGAGCGAAATGCTGGTCCGGTCGCAGAGTCCTCGCAGACTCTTTGGCGCCCTCATCGGCACGCTCATTCCCCCAAATTTCTACATGTCCAGGAACCCAGCAGAAGATAATCTCAACATCTGCTCGGCTCGCCAAAATCGTGGCATCATGGATATCGCGAACCAGGGGATGCGGAGATTCCAATGCCCCAAGAGCACTCAGGGCGCTTTGTGAGTCGCTATAGATTACAATCCAGTCTCCGAACCGGACACGTCGTGTAATCTCCCGTACCAAGTGGTGTATTGCCACCAGCTCGGCCGTGAAGACAGACGCAGTGCCTGGCAGAGCCCCGCTGACTTCAAACAGAGGGGATACGGCATGGAAGCCGACCTCCTCTTGGGACTTGGAGCCATCCGTATAGACTGGCACGGTTCCAGCGTGACACAAGGTGTGCTCCAAAAAGGTCGAATGCAATACTCCCGGCGCCGTAAAAGCTTTAGGAGCAGAGGCGTGGTGACAAATAGCCAAATGTGGTACCCTCCAGGGTGGCATCCTGGGCAAGAACCAGGGGCGCCACTGGCCCGAGAGCTATATCTAGCTCTCAAAGGAGTTTCCTGGCCCTAAACCCAAAGGGCTTAGGGTATGACTGGCGTCTCTCGGCGGCATAGGCACCATCGAGATCAGCTGCGGATGCAGTGAAAGCTGTTAGTGAATGGGGGAGGCGCCGGGCTCGCGCGTACAGGTGAGTGATGCACTGTAAGCGGCGCAGAGTGAGTGGCATCGACCAACAGGCTCAATGGGGGAAGTGTGGAGGCACCGGTCGCAAGGCCAAGGCCGGTGTGGTGGATCGAATCCCCCTCCTGCAATAAACGCTTGGCTGCGGGTGCATAAAACTCACATCCGTAGTCGAGCTTCAAACGAACAAAGGATCGATCGAAAAGTAGGGCAGTAGCCCTATCAGCGCCCCAGGCGCTGAACGTCACGGAACGGAAAATGTCCATGGCGCGGGTACTACAAGAGACCCTAAGGCTGCAAATATGAGCCTCCCAGGTGAGGCATGGGTCATATACAAGACCAAGGAAATGGTGCGATTCCACCACATCCAGGCGCACCCCATTAAGAAACAAATCTGGGTCAGGGTGAAGCCGTGGATGGCGGCAGAAGGGCACGGTCTTGGCCAAAGAAAACCGAAACCTGTGCGGTTCGGCATAGCGAGAGACGCGGTTCAATGCCTGTTGGAGTCGACGCTCTAGAGTTGGCATCTGGGCCGCGCCAAAAGAGATTGCAAGGTTGTCCACGTAGAGCGTAGCAAGAACATCTTCTGGCAGCACCGAGGTGATGCCGTTGATGCTCAGGGCAAAGAGTGTGACACTGAGGACACTGCCCTGCGGGACACCCCCTTCCTACTCCTTTGGGCCGGAGAGGGCTCTCCCCACCCATATGCGGAATCAACGATCTCGCAAAAATTCAGATATAAAGATTGGGAGGCGTCCCTATGCCCCTAGCGTGTGGAGAGTCTCCATGATACCGTATCGCCATGTGGTATCATAGGCCTTCTCCAGATCGAAAAACACTGGCGTAGTGCTGTCTACGAAGGAAAGCCTCACAGACGACATTTTCCAGTCAGAGCAGAGCATCCGACGTGTAGTTGAACTTGCGGAAGCCGCACTGTGCAGAAGACACATGGCCTCCGCTGTCCAGGAAAAAGGCTAGTCTAATATTTACCAATTTCTCCATCAACTTGCACACGCAAGTGGTTAGAGAGATTAGGCGGAAACTGTTCGGAGTAGAGTGATCTCTCACCGGCTTGCAAAAGGTGAGCACAGTAGCGATTTGCCAGGAATCTGGGAGAAGACCCTCCACCCAGATCCTGTTGAACAAATCTAACAGAAAGGCCATGCCTCGCTGTCCCAGGTGTCGAAGCAGAGCGTACGGGACATCGTCCGGACCATGAGCGGTGCGCACCTCACTCACAGTAAACCTGTTGTTGAAGGGTTCTCCGCCTCCAGAGGTAAAGTCCAACCGGCGGCCTTCCGCAACATCACGACGTGCATTGAATGCTGGCGGAGCAGCATCCCGGCTAGAGAATGCAGAGAAAGCAGTCGCGAAGGATTCCGCCACGGACGCGGGGTCCGAGATTGCGGTCTCATTCTCCTGGAGAATGGGAGGGGGGTCCTGCGAAAACTTGCCCCGAATCCTTTTGACTCGCTTCCACACCTCTCCAGAGGGGTCTTCCCGTTAAGTGAAGACACGTATGCCCGCCAAAAAGAACGGCGGGCGTGCTTCGAAATATACCGGAACCTAGCCCTAGCCTGACGAAATTCACCCACAGTGAAATCGTTCGGGCGGCGCTTATAGCGCATGTAGGCATAACGCTTCTGTTTGAGGGCCGTCTCAGACTCGGCCGACCACCATTGGAGTGGTCGGCGTGCAAAACGGCCAGACGTCCTAGGAATAGTAGTCAGGTCTGCGGCGATTTGGTTGCCGGAAAACTCAATGGCCTCATCTACCGACCTAAACTCCTCGACTGAGATAGAGAATTCAGTCAATTCCTGAAATGCAGGCCACCGCGCCCGCGCTAAGCACCACCGAGGTGGTCTCTCAGGCGGCAGTTGCCCTGAAAATTATTTGAATGGGAAAGTGATCACTACCATGGAGGCCATCGACCACCCCCCAATCAAAATCAGGCTATTTATCCGAAGAGCACAAAGATAGGTTAAAGGAAGAAAATGAAGCCGTTCTCGGACAGTGATGCGTAAACTCATCCATGTTTAGGACACCTATCTCAAGCTCTTCGATCAGATCGGGAAGAACTTGTCCCCTGGCATTTATTGAGTAATCGCCCAAGAGAGGATGCCTGCCGTTCAGATCTCCAAGCAAGAGATAGGGCCTCGGCAACCATGCCACGACGTGGCGGAAGTCCCCCGCAACGAAGTCAGCTGACGGTGGAATGTACGCAGAAATGATAGTATACCTCCTATCCAGGTGCAGCTGCACAGCCACTGCCCGAAAGGAGGTATCTAAAGAGAAATGAAGAACGGAGACATCTTGCCGGGTGTAAACCGCGCATCCCCCTGCCCGGCCATCCCGTGGTGGTGGGGTCGCAAAACCCTTATACCCCGGGAGGGAGGGCAGGGGGCACGCGCCTAGCATGGTCTCCTGCAAAACGATAGCTAACGGGGAACGGGACGAGACGAGCCGTCGCAGCTCCTCCCAGTTGGCCCGGAGTCCACGGCAATTCCATTGAAGGAATATGCCGTCCAGGCCTAGCTCGGAGGAGATGCGGGGGCCCTCCTCGAACTGAAGACCCTCACGCGAATGGCCGTTCGCTTCCCGGAGGCAGATCCCGGGGCGCTGTTGGCCGGACAAAGTGCTGAAGGCGCCGTCGCCTTCGAGGACTTATTGGGGGGGAGGTTGTGCTCGCCATCCGAGTCTTTTCCTCCCTCCTCCTCGAAACTTTAGGCGGGCGTTGCGGCTTCGGAGGCGGGGGTCCCTCTTTTCGAGGAACCACCGTCTCCGAGCCACTCGCACCACCTCTAGGCGTGGGCGAAGGAGCCGAAGCTCCTTTGTTGCTGTCCTCCTTTCGGGGGACAGCTTTAGGAACCCCGGAAGATGGCCTGGCGACCATCTTCAGGGGTGTTGCCTCTTGTGAGTATAACGACTCGGTGGAGGCGCGTGGCCGTTTCGCCTTACGGGAAACGGTCACGCTGGGGGAAGAGGGGGGAGCCCTGGTTTTAGCCGGGGCTGGGTAGAAACCCTTTTGGCTGCCAGCTTTACCACGGGAGCGCCCATGTTGAGTAGAGCCTTCAGAAGGGCTCCGAATGGGCGCGGAAACAACCGTACTCGTTGGCCTGGATGGGCTAGGAGCAGAGGGTGCCTTTCTAATTATTGAGGCATATGACGTCCCAGGCAGAGCTGGGCACGCCAGGACCAAGTCCTTAGCCTTGCGGAATGAGATTCGATCCTGGGCCTGAACGGCCAGGATCTCTTTCTCGAGGAGGTATGCACCACATTGCTTCGAAGAAGCGGGGTGCGGCTCTCCGCAATTGACACACTTGGCCACACATGATTTAGACTTATTGTGTGCGGCCCTTGAGTAATTTACACAGACTTCGGGTGACCCTGACTTTGCACATCTACAAGATCGATTCGTATGGCCGAAGCGGTGATAGTAATAGCACCGGCGTGGCAGTGGCACGAATGCCTTCATGCGGTAGCGGTACCAACCGGCACGCACCGACTCACGGAGCTTGTCACAGTCGAACGTGACAAAGAGTGTAGGGGTGGATCTCGAGGCCCCTCCCTGTTTTCGCATCACACATTCGACCTTGACCGCCCCATGGTCGGCCAGCTCTAGGGTGATGTCCTCAATGGAGTAGTCCACGAGTTCCTTCACAAAGTTCATGGTAGAGTGTGGTGTCACACTCACCGGGGTGCCATGAAGTGTCCGAAGAGCATTTATCTTGGCCACCTCAGCGCCATTCGCCGTATTCGCCAGAAGGCTCCCGTCCGAGAAACGGGTCACCTTCGGCTCTCTACCAATTGCCCTAGCTAATCCTATCCTCTGATGGATCATGTTGCCCTTGGCTAACATGGAGCCATCAGTGGATCGAATAACGAGGAAGCGTTTGAAGCCAGCAGGCTCGAAAACGCTAGATAACCTCTGAATCAGGGGCCCCGATGTCATTGAGGCTCCGCCCTGTGCACTTTTGGTCTTAGTCAGGGGCTCAGCAACTGGGGGGGGGGGGCAGAGGGGCCAGATGTGCTGATCTTGTCTTGGTCGCTTGCCAAAGTGGCAGCAGACTCATCCGTTCCTGTAGCCCCAGCCGATGGCTACGAGCCTGAGTCTTTTTTGTCTTTTTAGACTTTTTCTTTTTTGGAGACGAGGGTGGGAAATGAACCCGCTTCTCACCTCCGCCAGAAGGAGCCTCCAGGCCAGATGGACCGGCCTCAGCCAGGTCCTTCTCCGAAATGGAGAAGGTCCTGGTTGTTGCAGGGGCACCGGTCAGAGGAAATCCCTCCCCTGCTTGTACTGCCTCGGAGGCACCAGCCATTTGTGGAAGACCTTGCATAGGGGCGGATTCAGGTTCTGTGCTTGGCGCCGAGCCTGGATTCCGCCCCCATGGAAGGCCCTACCGTCTGAAGCTGGGTTTCCTCAAAGACCATTTCTATCACAGGAGGGGCTTCCAGTTGGCCATCCCCTCCTAGGACATCGCAGGTTCCCTTGGCAGCCTCACCAGTCTTGTGTGAGGAGGCACAGGCCTTGACCCCGGCTAGGTTTAAAATTCTTGCCAGCAGTTCTTTTGAGGGATGGGGCCTGGCTTCCCTCTTCTCCCTTAGGGGGTTTGCTCTACTGAGCTGCTACGATATGGAGTGGCTGGCTGAGGGCTGCTTGTTGGCTTTCTTGGCAGTCCCTTTGGAAAGAACACAGGGGACTGCCGTTGGAAAGGGGAGGTGCCTGAAAGCACCTCCAGAGAAGGGGGTGAGGGGTAATCCCCTACACCTGTAGGCGAAGGAGAGGAGTGAGCCTCCTCTCCAATTAGAGAGATATTGAGGGTCCCCTGCGCAACACAGGGGGGAGACCTCCATTTTTTTGGTGGAGCTGCCCAAGGGCGGCTCCGTTGATGTTACAGGGGAAGTTTTTTTTTTATATATATTCATCATTGGGCATGGTGACCCTATTTGTATCACAGGGCGCCATCGCGCATCACCTCTCGCAGTAGCCCGCACTGCAAGAGGTGCTTACAGGCCCGGCAGAGCCAGGCGCCGCCATTTGGGACCACCCCTCCCGCCTAGTGGCCTGGCAGTCCATTGGCTTTGCGGCTCCACCTTGGACACGGCGTAAAAAAGATAGATTGTGAAGAGGAGAGGAAAGGGGATGTGAGAAAGGTATGGGTGGGGATGAAGCAGGTTGTTAAAAACCAACCACCCCAGACCGGAGCTCAGGGGTTAGGGAGCATTCTCCCCTCCCCCCTCAGCCCCGATCCGGGACGTTTGGCTGAGTAGAAGGTCAGCATCTACCCTGTGAAATTAGAGGCTTACCAGAGAAATTGTGGGATAGGTTGTATGAAAAGCAAGGTTACAAGTGTTTTGAAAGAAGGAGAAGAGGCTAAGCTGTCATCACGGCGTCCAGGATGGCAAATCGCCGCTTCTTACAGGGTAATTAAGAGATAAACTACATCTATAGCAGTTCTACAACAAGTCTTCCATTTTGATTGTATTGTCCCCCTATTCCGTGTGATTTTAGCTTTCCTTTGAGACCCTTTTATTTGGAAGTCTTAATGGCTTTTTGAATTAGAGGTAAACTACATCTATAGCAGTATCTATGGCAAGTCTTCACTCTTTAGGAAGACTTGCCAGTGTCATTTATATCATTAGATCACTCGCTAAATGTTGGCTGTTATTTTCTTATTTTTGTCTGTGTTGTTTTAGCTTTGTGGTTGCTTTTGTAGGTTGTCCCTAAGTTTTGTCAGTTGTCTGATTTACAGGGAGAACTTTAGTTTTAATGTATTTAAGTTTCCTCGTGGGGGGAGGTGCAGATGCTTGTAGTTGCATGTCAGTTTAGTGTATGTAGGCTTTATTTATGTCACCTAACTGTGATATTGCCTGGGAAGTTCCTTGGAATTTTTGTTCCATATAGTTGAAGAGGTTGCAGTCATTTTTGTTGTAGTTTGTCTAAGTCTGTGGGGTATCGGTTTCTAAAGGGCATTTTCTATAACTTGGATGTGATTGGAGGAGTGTAGTATGGAGTTTTCAGGTTTATTTTGGTCACTAGGTTTGGTGAACAAAGGGGTAATGTTAGTGGAGTTGTCTTGAGATTAGTTGTTGAAGGGTTTGGCTGTAGGGGTGGTTGGGGTGAATAAGTGTTTGTTTTAAGAGATACAGCTGCCTCCTGTGTCTTTGGGATTCTAGCCATTCAGGAGCATGGGTATTGAAGTCCTCCACAACAAGGGTGTTATTTTGCTATGTTAGTAGGTGGTCTATGTTGACCTATAGTTTGGGGGTGTGGGCAGAAGTAAAGGCAAGGCATGTATAGTTTGGTGCAAGTGGAGTTTGTTCTGTTGAATGCTCCGATGGTTTGCTTTTCCATTTGGAGGTATCATTTTTCTTGCCTCTTCCCCCCAAAAGATCACCCTCTGGTCCACCTAGGCTTCATATTTATTGTCATTCTAATTTTTATATTGGCTTCATTTAACCTGTCAGGGGTTCTCACCCAAATAAAATGTATGGTTGCATTATGTAATGAGCTTGTACACAATGTTTTTAATATTCTCTCTTTTACAGGTTTATTTTCTATTTGTAACATGACAACATACAATTATGTAAAGAGGTTTTGGTGATAGTTAAAAATTGAATTTGCTTCAATTTGTTTAATCTCTTCCTTGCAGAGGTTTCCTCTGCTTTTGGGATGGTTCCTTTGGAACGAGCATCAATAGAATGCAGACACACCGAGCAGATATCCTCACAATGCAGTTGAAGCCTAATATGAAGTCCATTTATGTTTCAGGTAAGCACATGGATAAATATTAATTGATTTATTTTTACATTTAAATGGCTATGGCTTTGCAAAGTGGAAACAGGGTGTTCAATTTTAGCAAAGTTAAGCTATATTGGTATCGTTAAGTCACTCGATGGAGTCCCAATTCGGGTCACTGTCCTGATAGTTCCCATACCCTGAAAACACCCATTGTTTGAATCCCATGAGTGAAGATTAGTGGTAAAACTCATACCATTAAAAAAAACCCTTCATATTACAATGATTACCATTGTTTTGTAGTATAGGAGTGTTTTGCCATTCAAAATGGCATTATATTTCTGATGTTGAGTTAAGGGTTTGGCAGCAGTGAGCGCAGACACAAAACTTACAAGCAGGGTCATGAGCTGGCTGCCCATTCGGCAGATACACTGAAAACTAGCTTCTGTTGGGGTAAGTAGATCCACACGCATCATCATGCACATAGCCAATCATGACACCACTGTCATTCCCCATTCCTCTCTTTCTAGCATAACATACCAACTCTATCATGTATTCTTGAGCCCTGCTGATGGTGCGACTAGTATCCCCCATGGGGGTATTTGTATCCACATACCCCTGATGTATAATGGGTTTATTCCTCCTTCAGTCATAAAGGGCTCCACCATTGATGGTGGCGGCCCTCCTCACACACACTAAAGATTGGGGAGAAGAAGAAGAAGAACAACAACAACAACCACAACAACCCAATGTCTTATATTGGGGGTGGGGGGTGCATGCTCAGGGTCCCTGGAGGGAGTGGGACTCCTTTCAGCACCTAATTATATTTTTCTCTTTTGTTTTGTTTTTTCTAGTCTTAGTTGTCTTGCATTTGCTTTTGTTGATTTGTTGTGCTTTTGTTTTGTTTTTGTTGTTTTCATGAAAAGAACATAATTTTAGGCTAATTTTCTTTTTTTGGGGGGGGAGGGGGCAGTATATGCCCTGGATATCAGTTGTCAGATGAGACCCCTTAAAAAAAATATCTATTTACTTTTAATTATCTGCTCTGGCATTTCATCTATGATGCAAGAGATAAATGGCACTACCACTCACTCTAGATACTATATTTCACCAGTTATGTTTACAGTTCTTCATTCTACATTTCTCTAGGGTTTTTTCTTTACAATTTCCTCTCCTATATAGTGTTCCTTAAATGGGGGGGGGGGCTCCCCCTTAAAGTTCCACAACTGAAAATTTAGGTTTAATATGATTAATATTGTTTTATCATTCAGTGCAATTTGCTTACTTTAAAAAGGATGCCAGAGCTAATCAATTTATGAATAGCAATGGCATTTCATCTCCTTATTTTATTTTATTTTTTTGTCTTCCTGTTGTAGCATAAATAAACCAACAACCTGTTTCATTATGTTGTAGCATAAAAGGGGTGCAGATGTTATTTGTCTTCCTGTTGTAGCATAAATAGACCAACCTGTTTCATTATGATGTAGCATAAACCAACAACCTGTTTCATTATATTGTAGCATAAAGGGGTGCAGATGTTATTTGTCTGCACAATAACTGTCTCAGGGTAGAAAAGTTATTTTCATGAAATTTTGGTCAGGTTGTCTTCATGGCAGGTTCTGTCAATCTCACTCAATGACACACACACATACACACATGTGGCCTTGATGAGAGCTTCCAGGCAACCTCAGAACCAGCCACAGGCCTTGAACCCTCTCTTCCATTTTAGGCCCCTGAAAGCCTCGGTAATCCTGGCCCTCAGCTCATGCTTTGTGTTGGATTTGTGCTGGATCTGCTGGTCTCTCATTCTACCGCTACCCATACAAAGAAGTTGAGGGTGTTGCAGTCAGGCGAGATGGGTCGCCAAATTTCAGGTGCTTTGTGATCAAAGAAATTCTCTGACAGCCAGCCTTGGGTCTGACAAGGAGTAGAGTCTTGCTGCTGTACATCAGGCCTCCCTGCAGCTACTCAGTCGATCCAGGGCTTCACCACCTCACTCAGAATGCAGATGTAGCTGTCAGTGTTCAACCTGAGACCCTCAGGGAAGCAGTGAGGTGGCATGATGTATGTAACCTCTAGTGATGACACTAAAGACAATGATTGTCGCTGTAAATTTCATCTGCATGATTCTGGGTGAGACAGTGAGCCACTTGTTGTTCTGCGAGTTGATCTTGTGCTCTTGGCAGAAATTTTCTTGTCAGAGAAGAACCATAGCATGTCTGGCTCCAATGGGTGTTCAACTTTTTGATCAGCTCCTCAGTGTGCTTGAGTCACTTTTCCTGTATTGCCTTGGACAAAAATTGTCCCTTCCTCATCTTGTATGAAATATAGTCGATGTCCTCATGCACCACCAGCCTGATAAACTTTTCATCCACACCTTTCTCCCTTGCAATGGCACACATCAACTTTTGTGGATCTTTGTTGATGATCTGAATTCCAGGGAAGAATTCTGGCGTTCTGATGGCATCAAATCATCGACTATTGGTTTTCCTTTCTACTGTCTCCTTGTAGTAGAACCCTGAATCTTTTAGCTCCTTTCTGACCTTTTCCACCATCTTTCTGCTGATGTTGAAGAAGTCTGAAATCTTGTTTGTCCTTCCAGCACAGATTCCAAGGAGTCTTGCACAAGTTGTGTGGGGCGGGGGTAAGAATTTTCCATGGTCATTTCTGCAAAAAACTGAAAAAAAATGGTTATTGTTTTTAAGAAGAAAAGGATGGACAACGGGTAAAAAAAAAAAAAAAAAGGCATAAAATTAGCAGCTAAAAATTGCTAACAAATACCATCCTCACCCTATAAACCAACAACATAATTCATCGTATAGACCTGAAAAATTCATCTTTCTAATTTATAAAAGTAATTTTTTTCTGTTTGATTAAATTTTAACAAATGAAATTTTCTTCTGTATTCCATATTTAGTAATAGGTAAGTCACACCTGAGCTCCCCTGATCGGATAATGAAATGTACATAAAGATCAGAGTGACCATTCCAGATCAAAGGAATGTGGATATGTGTACCCCTATAGGGGATAGCACTCCATTGGCAGGGCACTGGGCAGAAGGGAGAGTAGGTATGTTGTGTTGTGAAAATGGGAAGGAAATGATAGCAGTGTTGTGATTGGCTGTGCATATAATGAGGCATGTGGAGCTTCTTAGCCTGAAAGTTATGCATCTGCACTGGCTACGATCAAACCCATGCCTTGATGCTAGAAATCTTATCCTGTTTCTACTAGGCTAGGCAGAGCTTCTCCATACTTAGTTGTTTTTTTTTAATGGTGGGGGTTTTACCACCGGTCTGCCATCAATAAGATCCTCTTATTTGTCAATGGGGACCTACTGATTAATGTGGAATCCGAACCATGTACTTAGTGGTTATTCAATATAGCTTTTATTATACTCAGTTACTCAATATAGTTCTTATTATCCTTGGTTACCTAATAGTTACCAAATATAGCTTTTATTATCCTTGATTACCCAATATACCTCTTATCCTTGGCTCTAATCTACTTCTAACACCTCGCAGCTCTTTACCCACCTTCACCACTTTCCCATACCATGCTTTTGCTGCATCCTTTAGCCCATGTACAGTTTTCTTTAATTTTCATAAGCCATTCCAATCTCCTTCATTTGGTGGCTTCAGATACAGATCTCGTTGAATTTCATCTCCCTGTAAATAGGCAATTTTCACATCCAATGTGTAACAGGTTCATTTTTAAAATTTCATTACTGCCAGGCCAAACTTTAAGGTTTCTGCATTGCATGTGGGTGCATCCTTCTCCCATTCTGCCATCTCCTCTTCAAACCCTCTAGCCACCAACCTGGCTTTACATATCTTTTCCCCTCTTTTTATTTTCTATCACTATCCATCTAGTTGATATAGCTTATGCCCTAAGTAGACAGTTGCCAGATGTGCTCGTAGTTTTGCTTTTCAAAAATGCAGGGAATGAGCATGCCAAAGAGTCTGCCAGGACTGGGCAACAAGACCAGTGTTTCACTCTTCCTCACACCAATTACATGGCAGGAATCAGGGCAGCCCTCTGGGCTGCTTGGCAAAGAAGCTGGGAGAGATGGCTTAAGGGAACTTTAAGTTGCGTGACATAGTGCCGCGACTGTTCACATGGACCTGCCCCCCACTGCCACAACAGCTTCAGATTGCTTTCTGTTATCTTCCAATTGGCCACACTCACAGGACACACCACTATTTGATGGAGCACTCATACCTGCACTTTATTGCAATGACTGCATTGTCCCCAAGTCTATTAGCTACATTCTTGTTTAATGTCCCAGTCTGGGTGATCCTTGTGCATGTTACCTGTCCTGGTATCAGAATGAGCTTGTTCACTACTTTTTGTCCCATATACTTGGGATGGCTTTGTGTACACAGACATGTGTACTATCTCAATTTTTGGATGAGGCTGGCCTCATCCATTTGATTTGACTCTCTTTGTTATAAGTCAGATGTTCCTGCACCGGGGGGGGAGCCTCCCTTCCTCCTGATATCGGAGCATTCTTGCTTATTTGCTTGTTCCTTTGCCTTTTTCATATTTTTTGGGGGGTGGGGGTGGGGGGTAATCCCTGGACATATATTTTATTACTGCACCGAGGTGAAGCGTATCCAATACTCCTACCTTAGCCACTTCCGGTGAATAAGAATAACCCTGGTGCGTACCCTTTTGATCAAAACTAAGATGATGATCTCCTGAGTGTGTTCTCCACTCAGTAAAAGCCAACCATGGGTGGGTCGGTGGAATATTGAGATTTACGCCGAGTGGATTGCTTAATAATTGCCAAAGGATCATCAAAATTAGTTAAACACACACATATAAAAATAATCTTTGATGTACATGAATTTGAAATAAACACAGCGTATATAAATATAAATAGGATTAATCTTGCACTGAATAAATAAGTATACAAAAATGTTGTGGGGATTACTTGCAGATTACTCACTGGGATGTTTGCGTCTTAACACATTGACTGCCATGGCAGGCATATATGCCTGCCAAATGTTTTGCCATTGCAGCCACAGCAGGCATATATGCCTGCCATAGTGCCTGCTAGTTTTTTTTTTATAGCTACTGCAGCAGGCAAGTGTGGTTGACAATATAGGCTTAAAACATATTGTTTAAGATTGTGGCTGCTGAGGAAAGTTTTGGTGCCTGCCAGTGGCTTATAAGAGGGAAAAGATATGGAAATTATCTAACTTTCAGTTAAAATACAATTTTAGTGTTTTATCCAGGTTCCAGCATGTGGAGCCAGTTAGATGATGGAACCCATTATTTTTTTTTTATATATATTTTTCTTTTATTATTTTTTTATTTTTCATTTTTTAACATTTTTTTTACTTTTTACTTTTTTGTTATTATTTGTGCATTTTCTTGAAACAGGGCAAGCATAGGAATGGATTTTCCGGGCATGAATTGCAAAATGTGAAGACCATGGCTGCAGTGGCAAAAAAAAAAGTTTATAAATGCTAAATTTGGCACTTGTTGGCGGAATGACCTACACCAAGCTAATTAACTCATTATAACCTACAAAAAAAAAGAAAAAAATTGGCTGCAACAAACATTTTCTGGATTTGGCCTTGGCAGTCAATGACACCAGACAGAATGAAGGGAATATTATTATTGAGTTAAACACTGAATTAAGTAAGCACTTCTAATATTCGAGGGTATGAGCTCAGGATGAGAATTCTAGTGCACAAATAAACTGGTGAAGTTAGGGGAGGGGATAATTCAATTAACGATAGTTTTGAGTTCGTAAGTATTTTTGAAGGGGGGGCGGTAAAGATCTTCTTCTGGTGACGATGATTGCACCTAGTCCGGCCATCCGAGGTTACCAAATGAGAGGGTAATCCTAGACCGGTGATATACTGATTCTTTGCCAGATCATGAAGGTGAGCCAAGTGGTGACTCAATTAGACTTCTTCCTCAAAGTACCTGTCCGATTATTTGGCTCCTGGAGTGGGTAGCCAAATCCGATTACCTAGCCCCATCTAGGGTAATCCGCAGAGGGAGGTCCTGTGTAACCTCAGACTCTGAAGAGGAGGGGGGGGGGGCTGCCAGAAGTTTGGCACCTACAAGTACCATGATGTCAACAACCAATTCCCTGAGAAGTTCCTTCCTTGCAGCGGGCGAATGATTTCTTATGTGGATTGAGTTTCACACAAACTCGACCTAGATCCAAGGGCTTCTGCCTGATTCCAGGGAGAAGTCTTCCTTTTATTTCTCCCATGAGCAAAATCGAGAGAGAAAGAATTGAATTCTTGTAAAATCTGTATCGTCGTGCAGAAGACCTTTTTTCATCTTTGGGCTGACGATATGTGTTTCGCGGCTTTGAGTCATCTTGGATTTTATGGCGGTGCGAAAAAGGGTGACAGAGAATTTCGAGGTGAGAGGTGCTTTTAGGGATACGAGAAGACGCGCAGCTTTGTGTCAGTGTTTCTGCGTACACTTATGTATGCAGTATTTAGACTTCTACAATGGGATTGTTTCAGCATGTAGGTGTGGGGTCGGTGTGGTTTAATGCATCCTTTGATGACACATTATTCTGAGAAGTTTTGAGTTTGACTACCGATGCAATTTTTATGCATTTGTAGCTGAGCGTCTATTACTGAAGGTTGACTCGCTCCACCACACCGGCCTTCATCGGTAGCCATTGCCTACACACTTTCCCCATTGATAGCCTATTGTCAATGCTGGGGAGTTGCCACTTCCTCTGTGCTGTGCACAGTGCCTTATTCTCCTGTACACACGAGCCCGCCGCCTCCCTCAGTCGCCAATCTCTCTCACTGCATCCATAGCTGATCTTGACAGTGCATATGCATTGTGTTCGGCCTTTTTGGAGCACATTTCGCATCATGCTGGAACCGTGGCAGTGTAAACGGATGGCTCAAAGTCCCAAGAGGGGGTCGGTTTTCACACCATATCCCCTCTGTTTGAAGTCAGTTGAGCTCTGCCTGGCGCTGCT
Organism: Ceratothoa steindachneri; assembly: GCA_963969495.1. NCBI lineage: Eukaryota > Metazoa > Arthropoda > Malacostraca > Isopoda > Cymothoidae > Ceratothoa > Ceratothoa steindachneri. Next base: position 137,191,347 of record OZ018329.1, on the reverse strand, counting down.
TCTGTCTTTACAGCCGAGATGGTTGCTATACACCACTCAGTATAGGAGATAATGTGATGTGCCCGGTTTGGAAACCGGATTAGGGTCTCTGGGCATTGGTATCTCCGCATCCCCTGGTTTGTGACTTCCATGATGCCATGGTTTTGCCGACCCAGCCATATTAAATAAACGAAGATAAGCTGACCATCAACAGTCAAGCAAGAAGCTGGAGTCAAATATTAAAATTATTTTAAAATTCCACTCACCGGGCTGGCCACTTTCCTCTAACGTTCATTCAATCTAGGCGGAATAAATATCCTCTTAAAAAATCATTTTCTTTCATTCTGTCAGATCCTCACTCCACTCATTACATCAATAAAGGAGGCAAGAACATATCAAAACGCTCCAAAGATGATCAAATAAGATCTAAAGCTAGCAATTTAGTTTGGTTTTTACCAAACACATTCATTTAAAAGAGATGAATACAGGACAAGTGATCCACCATCTACAAGATGGAATAAAAAGATAGTTAAAAAAAGAGAAAGTAGTTGTGTATATATATATATATATATATATATATATATATATATATATATATATATATATATATATATATATATATATATATATATATATATATATATATATATATATATATATATATATATATATATGACTTACTAATATTAGAAGTCACTCACATACAGTGACTGCTGGACATAAGTATTTGCTCAACTCTATTTGTGATGTATTTTGAAAAGTTCGAGATCTTGTTTGGGGTAAAGAATACATATAGTTCAGAGAACATATATTTAACAGAATATTTAAGGAGAACATACAAAAATATATTGACAACCAGAAAATCAACTAAATAAAAAAAATGTATGGGACAAAAGTATTTGGCCAAAAATTAATATCATGTTAAATCATTGTTAGTTTATGGCACAATTTGAGTATCTTAATTTAAACACGTCTTATAAAGCTGCCAGAAACTTCCAAAAGCACATGTAATGTAAACAAACTATGATCGGCACAATCATTACCTATCCAGAGTTTGTTGAAGGTAGGATGCTCAGTGAATACGATGCCGAAATTCAAAGAAATACCCAAAGCTATTCGCAAGCAAATAGTTGGACTTAGTAATGAAGGATTAACCTATAGGCAAATTGCTGAACGTGTTAAGGTTTCATACTCAACTGTTGGGCAATAGTTAGGAAGCATCAAGAGACTGGGGCAATCTCCAACCTGCCAAGTATTGGAGCTCGTCGCAAGATCACGGGCCACTCTCGACGCTATATGCTGCATAAGGTGATGAATGTGCCCATGACTACCAGTACAGACCTACAGAATGAAATGGAGTTACAAGGAGTTTATGTCAGTCCAAAAATGGTTTCTAGAGAATTGCATTGAAGTGGTCTACATGCCTTCACTCCATGTAGAACTTCCCTTCTTACAGCAAAACATGTGAAGAATCGTTTAACATTTGCCAAAGACCATCTTGACAAAGGAGTTGAGTTTTGGGAATGGGTTGTATGGTCCGACAAAAGCAAAATTGAACTTTTCTGCCAAAACAAAGCTCGTCATGTTTGGAGGAAAGCAGGGACTGCCTATGATCCCAAGAACACTGTCCCCACCGTCAAGCATGGAGGAGGCAACATCATGGTATGGGGCTTTTTTACTGTCCATGGTGTCGGGGAACTCCACATCATTGATGGAAAAATGGATAGTTCCATGTACAGGCAGATACTGGAGCAGAAGCTGCTTCCGAGCGCCAAAAGATTCTATGGACAGCGCAAATGGATCTTTCAGCAAGACAATGACCCCAAACATACAGCGAAATTAACGAAAGAATGGTTCGTAAATAAGAAAATAGGTGTCCTTACGTGGCCTAGCCAATCGCCTGACCTCAATCCCATTGAAAATTTGTGGTGATTATTCAAAACTGCTGTGCACAAAAGGAGTACAAAGAACCTTGCTGATTTGAAGATCACTGCATGCAAGAATGGAACAAGATACCACAAACGGAGTGTCAAAAGTTAGTTTCCAGTTACAATAATCGTCTCCATGCTGTTATTGCAAATAAAGGTCACGCCAATAAATACTAAAGACTTGTTTTTTGTTTTGGCCAAATACTTTTGTCCCATACATTTTTTTGTTCAATTAATTTTCTGGTTGTCAATATATTTTTGTATGTTCTGCTTAAATATTCTCTTAAATATATGTTCTCTGAACTACATGTATTCTTTACCCCAAACAAGATCTCAAACTTTTCAAAATACATCACAAATAGAGTTGTGCAAATACTTATGTCCAGTCCTGTATATGCATAGACATTTTTATTTAAAAAAATTTTATCTATAAATCTTGGTAGAATTAATAAAATTTGACATGCTAATTTTGTTTATTTATGCATAATTTTTCAGGACTTGCAAAATGAATATATGTTTACTCTTCCCCTCCCTCCCTTCCTCAATTTTTTTTTTTTATCTAGTGAAGATTTTCTTGAGTGTGTTGCCATTTTTGTGTAGTCATTTTTTTTCTGTTTTTGTACTCTCTTGAAAGCTTTCTCTATGGCATCAAACATTGTGCATAAGGTGGATGGATGCTTGTTGAAGCTGTCCAATATGCATTGTGAGAGGTCATGTTAGAGTGGTCCTTTCAGAAACTGTGTTGTGTTTGAGATAAGAGGATATTTTGACTTATTCTTTTGTGTATTGTGTTTCAAGTGTGACAAGGTAAGGTGAGCAGAGCCTCAGTGACATTGTGAGCTCTGGCTTCAGGCATCTCTTGATTATTTGTTCTATTAAAGGGGGTAGGTGTCCTTTATGTTGTCCAAAGCACACATGCTCTATCAACGTCAGGCATTATTAGCTAGAGTCTTGGTACAGAACCTAAGGTCTCCCATTTCTCAGATGGGAGGGAGCCTTCTGGTAAATGTGGTGCACCCTGCCTAGGCAGCCATGGTGAGTGCTCTTCTGACACTTAATGGCTCACTGACATTGCACTATACTATAAATTTTGTGAAAAGAGAAGTCTATTGGACTCACTGACTGACAAAGGAGCAGTCAAGGTTGAGTATGTGGTGATGAAACAGTGTGGGTCCTTGAGACCCACCCTTGCATTTTCTTCGCTTTTGATTGTGACCATCTCTCTAAGTCAGTACAAGCTGGGTGTTATCACACCACATCAAGGCATTGCTGCAGAGGTGCTACCATTGCCACCGCTTTGGCCATACTGATAGTACTTGCAGACTTGCCAAGTCCCATCAACCTAAAATCTGCGCAAACTGCTCTATGCCCTTGCATGATAAAGTTGTACTATGCAAGGCCAAGTGTGTGAATTGTGGTGAGCCACCCTCTGCTTCCTCAAAGCAATGTGACTTGTATCTTTTTGAGAAGGATGCATTTGCCATTCAGTCTGCAGCCTGAATCACCTTCAGAGAGCCCAAGTAATTGGTGATGCCATGCCTTGTGTAACCTGAGACTTCCTACACCTCAAGTTAAGAAAAGACACTGCTCCTGGCCCCTCCAGGCCTACTAGCACAATAGCCACTGCACCCATTTGGAACACGTATGTGAGATATACCTCCTACAAGCATCACCCTAGTAGAGTTGGCTCACGCTTTGGCCTAGCTCTCCCCCCCCTCCTTCTTTTATAATTGTATGCTGCTGCCACAGAGTCAGACTTGCAGGAGGTAAATCCCCAGAAGGTGGTTGTGTGACCATCTCCAGGACTAGTTGAGTCTGCCCTGTGTAAGGTAGATGGTAACAAGGGAGCTTAGGCTCCCTTCCTTTTGCCCAAAGCTGGACAAAGCATTTCTGGAAGTCAGGGCCCCTACAAAGGATGAGGACCTCCCAGCTGCCATACCTGCCAAAGGTTTTGAGTTTGGATGAGAGCAAGGATTATAAGATGAGCCAAGAGGCCTCCATTAACCCCTTGAACCAACCTTTTTTGTGGAATGGGAACTAATTGGGAAGAATTATGCTCTGGTGGCAGATGAGAATTTATCCATCCTGTGTCTGCCTCCAAGAAACCATGATGGGAGCACATCCCCGCCCCCCCACACACAAATGTTATCAGGCTTTACCTCCATAACTACTCCAGCCCCAACTAACAGCAATACAGCTGGTGAATGTACAACCTACAACCACCAGAATGTCTCGATGCTGCCCATCACCTTAAACACTCATCTACAGCTAACTGCTGTGACTGTATATCTGTAAAAGGTTACAATAGCAAATATCTAACTCCCTCATAATGGACCCCAGGGCAGCGTGTTAAGCATGCCTTTGTTTGCTCTGTGGATAAATGGAATTGTGGAGCATCTTCCCAGCTATCCTATATGTCAATGAACTTTCAATCTCAGTTGTCTAGTAGATAATATATATATATATATATATATATATATATATATATATATATATATATATATATATATATATATATATATATATATATAAATTTAGGGCACCACCCCTCTTTAAACAAATAGGAAAACAAAAATTAATGTCAATCCTTCTCTCCTACTCCCTTGCTGTAATTATTGCACCTGAACATGCTTCTCACTTTCTTTTTTCTTTTCTTATTTTGTTTTTGTTGGCTTGGCTTGTTTTTTTTTGTGGGTTTTTTTCACTGATAAGGTATCATAAGACTAGGCTACCCTTTCGAATTTCAATGACTATACCTCTGGTACCAATCGCTAGATTTCTCCCTCGATCTTCCTTAGTGATCAGAGGGAACAGAAACCATCTGCTCAGGGGGAGAAATTAACAGCAACAACAACTTCTTGATCCTAAATGAGTTTCAACTCCTGCTAGGATCAGTATGTAGCAGGACTCTGTCCCATCTTATCCACTTGGCTTGTTATTGCTGTCATTTATACTCTGTTAATTAACGCCTCGTCCTTCTCTCCCATCTCTAACCATTTTTTCCATTTTTCAGGTGTTGACCCTATGATTGTAGAAGTGAGTTTGGTTGAATCTCAAGGAGTGGACACAACTCACAAAAGATGGGTGAAGAGCGCACATTACAAAATTCATTCTCACGATGTGCGCGCCCTCGCCATCACTCATGAAAGCAAGCTCTTCTCAGGAGGTAAGAAATTATATCGCTACAGTAGTTAGTCATCTAGTAAGATGGAGCTGCTCTTGTTCACAGCCAATTGGTTGGCCCTTGCCTTGGATCCTGTTCCTTGGTCAGCCGACCAGACTGGGTTCTCCCTAAGATGCTGCATTTATGTACCTGTAAATTTTATGTAAGGTGTGCTATCATTGGACATGGGGTTGTTCCTCCTCACAATTGGGTCCTCTGTGTAGCTGGAAGAGCACATGGTCCTGGCATCAGTGCCCCAGCAGTGAAAATTTTGATTATGGCTCCCTGGGTTTTATTCTTTGTAACATTTTCGGTTTACCCTTTTTTACAACCCTGTTATCACTTCTTTCATGGCCATAGGCTAGTGACTAACCAGCTTTGATCCCCATCGTCCCTGGTTGGAGGGTGTGGCACCCCTCTTGACCTCATTTGGGGGAAGGGTTAACAGGCTTAAACCCTGCCTTCTCTTAACCCCTTCTATCCCCATCTTTCCTTTTGGGGCTAATGCTTAGTTGAGTGAAGGCATGTTTCGAGTACAGCGAAGCTAAACCATATCAAACATGGTATGGTGCAATATGAAGTCCTGTGTAGGTGTTGCCTTCATGGTGGGCATCTTACATAAGTACAGATTGTTGATAAAATCTTTATTAAATTCTAGCCTTGTATGCCCATCCTTATTGCATGCCATACAGCAGACTATTTTGACACTGAGTTGGAAAGATTGTCCTTAAATCATTGGCTCCTACATGACACCCCGGAGGGTTGTGATTGTATGTCTGCAAGGCCCACACAACCCTCCGGTGGTTCGACCCCAGCTTAGCCTCTTCTCCTTCCTTCAGTTTTCCTTTCAATTATTTTTATCCTTCTTTCCAACTCCTCTTGCTATTGTTTCTCTTCTGCTTCTCAAAAATATCCATTGTTTGGGTAGTTCATTAGATTTATGTTTTTATTTTTAACAGGTTAGTTTAGTTATTTAGTACCTTAGGTACTGTCTTTTACATTTGTCCCTTTTTTTTTACTTCTCCCTTCTCCTTTTCTTTTTCTGTTTTAACAAAAGTTGCGACTATGGCTTTGTGAGCCCCATAGTCACTTGGTACTTGACCAGGCTATACTTTTGGACATCCTTTCTTACTTCTGCCTCTGTACCGGTCAACGAATGCACCCACTGGGGGGTATCATCTGCAGGACTGTGCCTTAGAGGAGGTTTGGTTGCCTAAGGCGTCATTTTGTATCTGGGAGGTCTTTGCACTGCAGTCCAGGTAATCTCCGATATGCAGCTCTGCTGTTTTTAAAATGACAGTGGGAGTCAGGGGGCGGGTTACCCCATCTTTGCACTCACGATGACAATTTGTTGCATGCCCTCGGCTCCAGGGCCAGCCCAAAATAAAATATTTACTTATATTGGTAAATTTAACAAAAAATGTGCCTTGGACCCTGATGGTAGACACTTTGATCCTTTTAGGTCAGAAGTTGATCCTGAGTTGGATTATGACCAATTTTTAGTCTTGAAATTAAACGATAGTCCTCTTAGTAAGGCTGACATCTTTGATGTCTACGAGGATTTTGTTGAGAAATGTGGCCACGTAATGATGCCGCATTGATAGTCAAGGTGAAATCACGCGAGCAGCATCAGCGGATTAAGACCCTACAGTCTTTAGCTTCTGTAGACATGTCCTCTGCTTCACACCTGACATTTAACACCAGTAAAGATGTTATCCGATCGGGAGAGTTAATAGATTATGATGTTGACAGGCTGGTATCAAAACTTACCAATCAGAAGGTTGTAATTGCCCCACATTTTCAGGTTTGTGAATGGCGCTAGGTTACCTACCGCCACCATAATCCTGACCTTTACCAGATTGGAACCGCCCAAGTACATCAAAGCTGGCTATCTTAACATCCCAGTCAAGCCTTATGTTGAAAATCCACGACAATGTTTCCATTGCCAACGCTTTGGCCATGTAAGCAAGTTTTGTAAACAGCCAAGGTTGTTTGTGAATTGTGGATTGGATTATCATGGGATGCCCTGTTCTCAACAGCCATGCTGCTCTAACTCTGGTGGAAAACACCCTGCAACATCACAGCAATACACTTTATTTCTCTATGAGAGAGAAGTCATTGCCATTAGAAACAATAACAGGGTCAGTTTTAAAGACGCCAGAAGAAGAGTAAAGGAGATGTATGTCTAACCCGGTGTGGTGTGAGCTTTTCTGATGCTCTTCGTTCTACCGGGCCAAAGAAAGGGAGAAGCCAGAGACCTCCTACTGGTTCTCCTGTGCCTGACAAGGTAAAAAATCCTCCCCCTCCTAAATTTACATCTTGTGATGAACACTTGGTCAGCACCTAACAGTGCTTCTGAGGTTACCAAGAAGAAGAGGAACCTTCCATCCTCTCCTGGTTCCCCAAGGGTGGTTAAGCACCTTGCTACCGCTCTAGAACATGTGGATGTTGATCATGTTGGTCCTCAGGTGGTATCCATTCCACCTCTGAATATTCACCCTACTCCTAAAGGACCAAGCTCTTCTTCACCTCCAAAGCTGAATTTCTTCGATCCCTGAATGAGAAGGAACCAATCTTTGCTCCTTCCCAGGAGCCAGAGGGGGTTAAGCACCTTGCTACCCCTCTAGAACATGTGGATGTTGATCATGTTGGTCCTCAGGTGGTATCCATTTCACCTCTGGATATTCACCCTACCCCTAAAGGACCAACTTCTTCTTCAACTCCAAAGCCAGTTATCACTCCACCCCCGCCTTGTTGATACGGCTTTGGAATTCCTTCGATCCCTGAATGAGAAGGAACCAACCTTTGCTCCTTCCTAGGAGCCAGCTGTTGTGGAGTGTCATGGTATAGCTCGATATACCTTACATATATCTATTATATTTGATTTTAGAGTGCGCGGGGGTTTCCTTTTAATAACTTTGGGTTGGCCGAGGTCCGGTTACAAGGTCAGATCTTTGTAAGGGAGGGCTAGTCCAATAGAGCTACTTTAAAATGTAGAGGGTGGGGGTGAGATGATGGTCGTTTCCCGTGAAGCGGTGAGATGAGGTTGGGTCACTTCGACAGAGTCCAGGGTCAACTTGCTCGGAGTTGAAATATTTCTTTCAGATGACAGGGGGGATTGCAGAGCCTTCGAGAATGGAGGCTGGGAATTCTACTGGTGTACATTCTTCAAAGAAAAAGGAGGGTGGTTTTTCTTCTGAGACATCAACGGATTGTTTGGACAACTATGCGTAATTAAGGGGTTATTACGTTAAGATCACTCTTCAATTGAAGCCTTTTGGGATAAAACTTGGGTTCTTTGCAGATGACATTGTTGCACGGAGTCAAACAGGTATTCTTACGGGGAGAAGAATTCTTAACTAGTTATAGGGTGAATATTTGTTTTATCCCACAACGTTTCCTTGCCATTGACATATGACAACCTGAATCTAGGAGGAGTAAGATCGTCTGCTCCAGTGAGCTTCTCGCACAAATCCTTATGATTCCTCTTCATACGTGGTACATATGCACGCCTGGAGTGAGGGAGCTTACCCCATTGAAGGGGGGGGACTAATGTCCAATGTTTGAGTAATGGCAAACCCGGCCCAGCTGGCGTTTGTCTCAGCTGCTCCCAGCGTGGCTGGAAGGGGGGGGGGTTGCAGGGGAGACTCCTTGTTTAAATACTCGGATTGATAAGGGCTGCATTCCATGAGCCCGCTCCTGTTCTTTCTCACGCTTTTGAGCTTCGAAAATTGCTTGTAAGCGACAACGAGGTCCTTCACGTGGAGGCAATGCTTAAAAGCAACATTATTTCTCCCATCATGTGCTTGTTTCCTTACAGGAGGTTACCCCCTCATCTGAGGAAGACTCAAAACCTGACTCCACATCCTTCTCTATCAACATCAAATTCACAACTTTTGCCGATGTCCTCACCACTACCATCCCAACCAATACCACCAGCTGTGTCAACATCATCTGTTCCTTTGACACCTGAACTGACCCCTGGAGTTGCTTCCATCTCTGCTTCTCCAGTGAAGACAGTTCTCTCTTACAGCCACTTATCAAAATCTGATGCCTCCTTTGTCATACTTCAAGCCTAAGGCTAGTATGACACAAACTAATTCTGCTGGTAGTTCAAATCCAAAATCTTCTACCCCTAAGGGTAGGAAGAAATCTACCGTTATGCTTAAACGGTAACAATGTTTTCAATTATTCATTGGAACCTTCAAGGTCTCTTTCCTAGATGAGAAGAGTTCAAGCTCCTGCTTAAGGATTACAATCCCGATTGTATTGCTTTACAGGAGACTTGCTTGGGTACTCGCAGAGTACCCAACATTTCGGGTTTTGTGGGATATTATAAGAACCCTGGAGAACCAATTCATGGTTCTGCTGTTTTTATTAACAACAGGAATCCCCACAACCAGCTCTCTCTTAACACAGACCTGCAAGTGGTTGCTATCCGCCTGTTTTGCAGTCGCCATTATTCGGTCTGTTCGCTGTATCCTCTTCCTGGCAAGGAAAGAGATACAGCTGTTTTAGCTACAAAGTTAGCTAATTTAATTTCTCAGCTCCCTCCTCCCTTTTTATTGATTGGCGACTTCAATGCTCAACGCCCCCTTTGGTGGGACCATGATAACACCCTTAGAGGAAATATGATTGAGATATTTCTGGGCACTAATGATGTCTGCTTTCTTAACGATGGCAGCCACACATCATTTCATATCCAGATGAACAGCTTTATATGTGTGGACTTGTCTCTCTGTTCACCAAGCTGTAGAGCTGATTTTGACTGGGCAGTGGATCTTGACTTGTGAGGCAGTGATAACTTCCCGAGTGTAATAACACCATGTACAGGTGGTCCTCCTTCACCACCTAGCAAAATATGGAATACTAAAAAAGCAAACTGGCCTAAGTTCAGGCACCTCTCGAGCCATGATGGGTCCTTCCCTCATGAAGATATTGAAGTGGCTATTGATGATCTTCTAGCCCACGTCAATCATGCAGCTAATTCCTCCATCCCGCTCTCCGGCTCAACTGCTCATGGACCACAATTGCCCCGGTGGTCTGCTGAATGCTTGAGAGTTGTCACTGAATGTAAACAGGCTTGCTGACATTCCATCGGTGCCCCACGATGGTAAAGAAGCTTGCTCGTAACCGAGCAAGGACAACACGGCGACGCACCTTTCGACGAGCTCGAAAGACCTCGTTAGATGGTTACATCACGTCGATATGTTGGCAGACTTGTCATCCATAAGCTACAGTGGGTTATAAATACCATAGCTGATAATGCTTCTTCCAAGAGCTTTCGCTTTTCCGCAGTAAAGACCAAGGCTGTCCACTTTTACAATCATAGATCAGTGACATTGAACCCTCTACATTTGTCACTCTATGGCGTCCCTTTCACCTTTGAACCCCATTTCAGATTTCTAGAGACAATCTTTGATTCAAGGTTTTCATGGAGGCCTTGAAAAGGTCTTGTCTGAAGAGAATGAGCATAATGAAATTACTGTCACACACTTCTTGGGGAAGTGATCGACGTACCCTGTGGCTTTTGTATTCAGCATTGGTCCATTCAAAGCTGGACTATGGGTCACAGGTGTACTTCTCTGCCTCGCCGTCCATTCTTGAAAAATTAAATACTGTTCCTTCAAGTCCTCTCCTGTGTGGAGTCTCTATGCAGAGAACGGGGCTCTTCTTCTTCCTTTTCACAGACTCAAGTCTAACCTCAAATATCTTTTTAGACTTGAGCAATTACTATGGTCGCCAGTATATGAGTGCACATTCAATTTGTGAATAGTGGCCTCATATGATAGATTTTCATCTCTGGCTCGCCCCTTTGCTCTGTGCATGGCCGAGCACACAGGACGTCTAAGGGAGTTTTCTGTTATTCCGTTTTCATTACCAAAGATTCCCCCATGGCTCATATGACCTGTAATGGTATGCAAGGGGCTTACTGGTATGCCCAAGGATCAGTTCTTGCCTGTAGCCTTGAGAACCATCTATGATCAACACTCCTCCCACCATCGGCCGAGCACCTGTGTTTTCACTGATGGGTCCAAGTCATCAGAGGGAGTTGGAGCTGCTACTCTCTTTCCATCTCAGACACCATTGATTTGCCTACCAAGTGCAACTTCTGTTTTCATAGCAGAACTTGTTGCCATTCTTGCTGCACTCTTTGTTATTGCTCCTATGCCATCTGTTTGTTTTATGATTTTCTCTGACAAATTTAGTTCTCTGGAGGCACTGGGTGTTTTTCGTTCTAGCGATCTACTGGTTTCCAAGATTCAGCGGTGGCTTTTTATCTTTCTTCTATTCGCAAGATTTCTTTTTGCTGGGTGCCTAGTCATGTGGGCATCCCAGGTAATTAAAGGGTGGATGCTCCAGCCAAGGATGCGTCATCATTGGGGACACCCCCATTAGCCCCAGTTCCACTTCATGATGTCTATCCTCTTATCACCGAATATGTAGTCGGCTTATGGCAGAAGATGTGGGATGAGCTTCCTCCCACCAAGCTCTATTTCATAAAACCTTCAGTCCTTCCATGGCCATGTACCATGAGGCCATATAGACTGGAGGTTATTTTGTGCCGACTGAGGATAGGCCATTGCTGCCTCACTCATGGGCACTTGATAAATGGGCAGCCCCCACCTTTGTGCATCCTGTGTAGGGTGCAGCTCTCCATCCTTCACATCTTTGCTGAGTGTCCCCTTTTGAGAAATCTTGGGAGGAGGGTCTTCACTTTCATTACTGGGCAGTTTTCCCCCCTCCTCCTTCCCCAGCAGGTTCTGCGGGGCATCTTGTCTGAGACTCGTATCTTTTAGTGTGAATAGAATTTTTAAATTTTTAGAAGAATCTAATCTTTTAGCCAAAATTTAATATATTGTTTCATGACTTTATATTCTCTGTTCTTGTATCTATTGTTGATCCATCTATAGTCTTATGTTTTTATCCTTTGTCAAGGGCACTGTTGCTTGGGGATTTGAACAGTAGATACCCCTTCTGGGGAGGACTACATAATTAATCCCTGGGGTCAGGTCTTTGCTGGCTTGATCAACTGGCTGGAGATGGGTACTCGTATCTTAAATGTGGATGAGTTTATGCATCATTAACAAGAACCACTTTCCTGCTTTTATCTGGCCTTGTCCTGTCCGGATTCATAGCCTGATTTTGGTGAGGTTGTGGTCGATGAATTTTTAATTTCATGGCAGTGATCTCCCTGCAGGGGGGGGGGGGGAGGAGTACCCTGAGGAGTTGCACGTCCTCCCAGCTTGAGTGCAAATTAGGAGATTGTGTCACTGGGTTGGCATAAACTCTCTGATGGGGTCTGGCAAACTTGTTGGTGTGCCGCCCCCCCCTTCTTCCCAGCACTACTTCACCTTTTTATTATTAGCATTATTATTATTTAGTATGATTATTTTGTATTGTCTATTATTAATATTTATTATATTATTTATCATTATTGCATTTCCTCAGGGTCAAGAATAAGAGTCTTCATTGTCATAAGACAGACATTTTTATGAAGATGCGAGTGTGTGTTTGTTTAGAGTGTACTTACTGCTGCATCTTCAGTAAGCACACAAACTTCAAAAGCTTTCAGCTGGGTCCAATGGCAGAGGGAAACCAAGATGATCAGAGCGAATAGACTTGTTGCAGCCTTCCTTCACCTTCAAAGCCGTTGTTTTATTTTGCCATTGAGGACTTGGCAAGGTTTTGAAATCAGAGAGATCCTTCTCTTAGGTGGACTGTCTGTCATGGCTACGAGCTCCACCTACCTGTCCCCACCATGATGCCTAGTCACATGGACAAAGTTTGCTCCTGTAGCCATGGCACCTTGGTAGACTGCTTGTCATCCTGGATATGATAATAATAGGTGATTGACCAGCCTATTCCTACTTCTCTTTAGTACATTCCCCCCTACCCCTTTCCACACTTGCTCTCCTATCCACAGAGATTTTGGTTGCCCAGTGCATTTTTTGTCCGTTTATGAGCCTTAGTCGAGTGGCAGTGGATACCGTGAGGTCCCTTCCTGCTGCGAGGGCCGAAAAGCCTTCTGGTTAGGGCAAGTATTAGATACTGGGTGTGTTAGAATAATTCCTAGTGGGGTGGTCCCACTGCAGGACTGCATCCAGGTGGGTTGGTTGTGTCATATCCACTTAGGAATGGCTGACCACTACAACTCTTTTTCTCTTGCCCTACAGGTTGGCTAATTTAAAAAAAACAAACTTGAATCTGTGTGTGGGAGGGGTTGTGCTTAATAGGTTTTTAGGGTATAATGGGGTGCGATCATCAAGGGTAATTTTAGTGGTGGTGTTGCACATTGTTTCCCAATTTTTTTGTGAAGGAGTGGTGTTTGATGATGAAATATTTGTCATAATTTAAGAATAAATTGACATTTCTCTTTTAGGTGTGGATACGTACTTGATGTTGAGTTACTACCCCCCGAAGACTTTCTTGAAATATCCTGCCACACCTCCAGTGAGTGAAATTTCTGATTGGTACAGATGCCACTTTGCCTCTGACACAGTGAATATGCTTGATAGGTATCCATTTCTGTGGGTGTTTTGAGTCAGGGTCACCCATTTCTTGTTAGTACCAGTGTCCACCGTGTAACAACCCCTGACGCACAAAAGGGGTAACCCATTACATTACTCAGCATATGATAATAATAAGTGGTCACCCACGCCTATTTCTACTTCTCTTTATTACATACAAACTTGCTCTTCTATCTGCAGAGATTTCAGTTGCCTGCTGCTCTTTCATCCTGTTATGAGCCTTAGTCGACTGGCAGTTTATACCATGAGGACCCTTACCTACTGTGAGGGCCAAAAGCCTGCTGGCTAGTGCAAGTATTAGGTATGGGGTATGTTGGGCCATCAACTTTGCTCAACTTCTTCCAGTACACATATAAGGTGGCTACACCAGCACAATCCTTTATTCTTAAAGCTCGAGGACAATTTTGCCTGAATGGTGGGCTGGGTTGGGAAAGCCCATCAACGCTGCACCCTTGAATGAGTATGTGTAAATTATCACATTCTGGAATATTCTGATCTTATGGAGACTTCTCTTAACCTCCCAAGGCATTGGAAGGTCATAGTGTGACTCCCACTTAGTATAGTGGTTAGCACGCTTGCCTGGCAATCGCTGGGTCAGTAGTTCGAATCTCCGTCCGACTTCTTTTTAAGCTGACACTGTTCACTAGGAAGATTACTGCCGTGACTGGGCATCAGGGTGAGGAGTTGGGGCTTGCCCTGGCCGACGTCCTCTCGAGAAGCAAGATAGTTTGGGGGAGGACTGAAATCTGAAACTTTAACTTTTTTACTTTCCATGTAATCTCCTTTTCTTTCTCGACTATGGTGACAAGCGAAAAGAATAGTGGGAATCCACGTGGCGATATCCCTCCACGCGCAGGTCTCGCCCTCTCTATGTGTCAGGTAACTTAGGACACCGCTTTGAGGGGTAGACAGGCTCCCTTCTCACTAACCACATCTTTCATGCTGCTCTCATTTAGCTCACCTCTGAAAAGTAACCCCCCTCCCCGTCCTTTCCTAAGGGCCCTTTCAACCTCTTTTTGGAGAGGAGGTTACTCCCCTCTAGGCCTAGAGGTGTGGAGGGTTTCTCCCTCACACCCTTCTGTTGAGTCATGGATGACTCTATCTCTAGATCAATGGCAGTTCCAGGGGAGTACCAAAAGAACAGACAGACAGCACAAAATCGACTGCTCCTGGCGGGAGCGACTCGATATAGGCAACCCCCTTAGTGAGATGAGGTAAATCGTGCCTATCGGGCCATGCCCCCTACAGTCATGCATCCTGACTTTGCGGGAGGTCAGGATACCTGCACCTCTTCTCTTCCCCAATGGAGGTTGGCCCACTACCCCAAGACGAAAATGAACAGCCCTCGATAAGGATCTGTGATATCTTGGTGAGGTTGGGGTGCATGAAGGTCCTACCTTAAGATGTAGATGTTGCCCGAGGTGATCCAGCCCCAGATAGTAGGATCTTGTATGTGATTGAAACACGGGATCGGTACGAAACACTCAACCTGAGTCCGGCCCTGTCCTAGGTTCTCTTCCGGCGGCTCGGCCCCCCCTTCCCCTAGGACTCACAGGGGTAGGAGGCGCCTCCTCCCCCAGCTAGTCACCTTTTGACATCCAAGACCTCCATTTCAGAGAAGTATCTTGCTGAGGCCAGTCCATCTCCTAGGGTCTCCTTCAGGCGGTGGAGAGAATTATATTCATTCCCCACCCTACTCTCCCAAAAAGAGAAGAAAAAGACAAAGAGAACTAAGGGTTCTTCTCCCTATGCTGAGGCTCTGTGGACGGATGGGTCTGCTGCCATTTCGGCAAACGTCCAGGCCAAGATCGGCACGTCTGGACCCGAGGCCCCCGTAAGGGGCACGGCGATTTGCTTTCCTGGCCGCCGTGCTGACGGGAATCAGCGCCCCATCCGGCCCCAGCTTAGTGTCTTGTCCTTCTTTCTGACAGGGTGTCAGAAAGAACCCGGCTTCCTTACTTTCCCTACAACCTCTCCTACAACTTTCTCTGGTCATACTCTAATTTCACAGGGTAGACACCGACCAGTTTCCTCTCACACAACAATCCCGGAGGGGGAGGGGACATCGCCTCCTCACTCCTGAGTTCCAGGTTGGGGTGGTAGGTTTTTAATAACCTGCCCCACCCCCACCTTTCTCACATACCCTTTCTCTCTCCCTTTACAGTCTATCAATTTTACGCCGAACCTAAGGTGGAGCTACCAGGCCACTAGTTGGCAGCAGCTGGTTTGGCCAGCCCCATATTCACCCCTCGCAAACGCTCTTCTTACCTTCCCTTTACCATCCTCAGAGCCACTCACGGGCAACTCTGCTCAGGGGCACCCTACAAACCTCTCTGACCAGAGAGGAAGCTTACTCCTATCCAAGACCTACGGGTGCAGGAGATCCCTCTCACCCCTTCTCTGGAGGCGCCCTCTTATCAGCGACAAGCCCCTATCCCCTTTAATTTCAAAGGGGACTGCCAAGAAAGCAGGCAGGTGGCCCATAATTGACCTCTCCCGGTGGGAGCGGCTCGATAGTGCCAACTCCTTTAAGGGAGCAAGGGGTGGCGGGGCCCGTCGGCCCATGCTCCCTAATGTCCTGCTTGCGTGCCTGACTAGTTTGCAGGGGGTCGGTGTAACTGCCCCCTCTATTCCCTGACGGATGCCGGTTCGCTGGCCCTAGACGAGACAAAAGGTACCTCGAGGGGATCCATGATGTCTTTGGGGGCGGAGGGGCACATGCCCCCTTCTGAGGTGACCCAGCCCCAGGCGGTAGAATTCCATGGGGTCGAACCTGGACTCGGTGCCAAGCACAGAACCTGACTCCGCCCCTGTGCAAGCTTTCCCTCAGACGGCTCGGGCCCCCGAGTCCTTAGGAGAGTAGGGATCTCCACCCACGACTGGGGCCCCTGTAGCAGCCAAGACCTTTTCTATTTCAGAGAAGGATCTTGCTGAGACAGGTCCATCTTGCGTTGGGGTTCCTGCCGGCAGAGGAGAGAAGCAGGTTCATTCCTTGCCCTCCACTCCTAAAAAGAAAAGTAACAGGAAAAAGACAAAAAAGACTTGAGGTTCCTTTCCCTTTGCAGTAGCCATGGGGATGGACAGTCCGCTGTTTTGGTAAGTGACCAAGCTAAGATTGGCACGTCCGCCCCTGGTGCTTCCCGGGGTAGGGAGTCCCAGACAAAGACCAATATCGCAAAGATCTTAGCTTCGATTACATAGGGGCCACTTATCTAATGACTATCTGGCGTTTTCGAGCCCGCTGGCTTCAAACACTTTATTGTAATTCGTTCCACTGATGGTAGCATGTTGGCCAAGGGCAACATGTTCCATCAGAGAAGAGCACTAGCTAGCCTGATTGGTAGAGAGCCGAAGGCGACCCGTTTTTCGGACGGAACCCTTCTGGCGAATGCGTCGGATCCCTCCGAGGCGACCAAAATTAGTGCTATTCGGACACTTGATGGCACCCGGTGAATGCGACGCTGCACTCTACCATGAACTTCGTGAAAGGAGTAATTTATGCGAGGGAATCAGTGGACTACTCCATAGATGACATCACCTTAGAGCTGACCGACCATGGGGCAGTCAAGGTCGAACATGTGATGGGAAAACAGGGAGGGGCCTTGAGAACCACCCCTACACTCTTCGTCACGTTCGACTGTGACAAACTCCCTGAGTCGGTGCGTGCCGGTTGGTATCGCTACCGTGTGAAGGCATTTGTGCCACTGCCGCAGTGGTGCTATTACTGTCACTGCTTCGTCCATACTAATCGCTCCTGTCGACCTGCAAAGTCGGGTTAACCCGAAGTCTGTGTAAGTTGCTCCAAGGCCGCACATGATAAGTCCAAATCGTGTGTTGCCAAGTGTGTCAATTGCAGAGAGCTGTTCAGGCCTAGGATCGCCTCTCCTTTCGCTAGGCTAAGGTCTTTGTTCTGGCACGCCCGGCACTGTCTGGAACGTCCTATGCCTCAACGTTAAAAAACACACCCTCTGCTCCTGGCCCCTACAGGCCTACGAGCATGGTCGTTTCCATTCCCATTCCGATCCTTGCTTCTGGTTCTACCCACCCCAGGCGCATCCCAGGCGCAGCCCGGCTAAAACCAGGGCTTTCTCCAGTGTGACCATTCCCTGTAAGGCGAAACGACCGCACGCCTCCACCATGTCGTTAGACTCACAGGAGGAAACACCCCTGAAGTTGGTCGTGAGGCCATCTTCCGAGGCTGCTAAAGCTTTCCCTTTAAAGGAGGACACCAAAGGAGCTTCTGCTCCTACACCCACACCTAGTTCTAGGCTGGGTGACTTGAAGGCGGTGGATCCTCCAAAGGAGTGACCCCCGCCCCGCCGGCATAAGGCTTAGAGGCGGAGGGAGGAAAAGACTCGCACGGCGAACCCAACCTCCCCCGATGAGTCCTTGAAGGCGACAGCGCATTGTTTGACCAACTGCGTCGGGAGTTCTGCCTCCGGGAAGCGTATGGTCATTTACGTGAGGGTCTTCTTTTCGAAGAGGGCCCCCGCATCCTCCAGGTAAGGCCTGAAGGGCATATTCCTTCAATGGAATTGCCGCGGACTCCGGGGCAACTGGGAGGAGTTGCGGAGGCTCGTCTCCTCCCTTTTTGCAGGAGACCCTGCTGGGAGCTTGCCCCCTGCCCACCCTCGTGGGGGTATAAGTGTTTTGCAACCCCACCACCACGGGATGAGGGCCGGGTAGGAAGATGCGTCATTTACACCCGGCATGATCTCTCCATTCTTCTCTTTATTTTAGGTATCTCCTTTCAGGCTTACTGTGCAGCTGCACCTGGATAGGAGTTATACTGTTATTTCCGCGTATATTCCACCGTCAGCCGACTTCGACGCTAGGGACTTCGCCACGTCTTGGCACGGTTGCCGAGACCCTTTCTCTTGCATGGAGATCTGAACGGTAGACACCCCCTCTGTGGAGACTACTTTATTAATCCCGGAGTCAAGTCCTTGCTGACCTGATAGGTGGAGATAGGTGTCCTAAATGTGGGTGAGTTTACGCATCACTGCCCGAGAACTACTTCATTTTCCTGCCTCGATCTATCTTTGTGCTCTCCAGATGCAAAGCCTGATTTTTGGCGGGGGCTGGTTGATGACCTCCATGATAGTGATCACTTTCCCTTTCAAATATCATTTTCTGGGCCGCTGCCATGCGAGAGCCCGCCCCGTTGTTGCTTGTCCCGGGCGCGGTGGTCCGCATTTCAGGAAATGACTGATTTCTCTACCAGGGGTCGACGAGTTTAAGTCGGTTGATGAGGTCATTGAGTTCTTCTCTGGCAACCATATCGCCGTGACCTAGCTACTATTCCTAGAACGTCTGGTCGTTTGCACGCCCACCACTCCCGTGTGGTCAGCGGAGTGTAAGACGGCCCTCAAACAGAAGCGTTATGCCTGCATGCGCTATAAGCGCCGCCCGATCGACTTCACTGACTCTGAATTTCGTCGAGCTAAGGCTAGGTTCCGGTATGTCTTTAAGCATACGTGTCTTCACTTAACGGGAAGACCCTTTTAGCAGAGGTGTGAAAACTGGTCAAAAGGATTCGGAGCAAGTTCTCACAGGCTCCCCTCCCGTTTTCCAGGAGAATTGGGCCGCAATCTCGGACCTACGTCCGTGACTATGTCCTTCATGACCGCTATCTCTGCATTCTCTAGTCGGAGTGCTGCTCCGCCAGCATTCACTGCGCGTCGTGATGTCACGGAAGGACGCCGACTAGACTTTAACTCTAGAGGTGGAGAACCCTTCAACGACAGGTTTACATTGAGTGAGTTGCGTTCCCCTCTCCCTTCTTGCCCGGACACCGCCCCTGTTCCGGACGATATTCTGTACGCTATCCTTTGACACCTGGGTGAGCGAGGCATGGCCTTTCTATTAGATTTGTTCAACAGGATCTTGGTAGAGGGTATCCTCCCATACTCCTGGCTAATCGCTACTTTGCTCGCTTTTCGCAAACCGGGGAGAGATCACTCTACCCCGGCTGGTGTCTGCCCAATCTCTAACCTCCTCTGTATGCAAGTTGATGGAGAAATTGGTAAATGCTAGAGAGCCTTCATTCTGGACAGCGGACGCCATCTTTCTTCTGCACAGTGCTGCTTCCGCAAGTTCCACTCCACGTCGGATGCTGCATCGAGTGGAAAATGCCGTCTGCGAGGCCTTTCCTCGTAGACAGCACTCCTCCACGGTGTTTTTCGATCTTGGAGACTCTCCACCCGATGGGTGTGTGTGGACGCCTCCCAATCTTTATATATGAATTTTTGCGAGATCGTCGATTCCGCGTACGGGTCTGGAGAGCCCTCCGGCCCAATGGAGCAGAAAGAGGGTTTCTCGCAGGGATGTCTCTTCAGTGTCGCACTCTTTGCCTTCAGCATCAACACCATCACCTCGGTGCTGCCGGAAGATGTTCTCGCTACGTTCTACGTGGACGATCTTTCGATGTCTTTTGGCACGGCCCAGATGCCAACTCTGGAACGTTGACTCCATCCGCGTGTCTCGCTATGCTAAGCGCACAGGCTTCGATTTCGTTGGCCAAGACTAAGGTGGTGCAATTCTGCCGCCATCCACGGCTCCACCCTAACCCTGACTTGTTTCTAAATGGAGTTCGCCTGAAGCGGTGGACTCGCACCGTTTCCTTGATCTTGTATTTGATGGACGCCTCGCCTGGGAGGCTTATATTCGCAGCCTTAGGGTCTCTTGTACCCACGCCATGGATATTCTTTATTCCGTGACATTCAGCGCCTGGGTCGCTGATATGGCTATTGCCTTTTTTATCGATCGCTCGTTTGTTCGAAGCTCGACTACGGATGCTAGTTTTATACATCTACAGCCGAGTGAGTATTGTGGAAAATGGTCTCGATCCACCACATCGCTCTCTACCTGTCGATCGGTGCTTTCCGCACGTTCCCCATTGAGAGCCAACTTGTCGATGCTGGGTAAATGCCACTCGCTCTGCGCCGTACTCAGTGCATTATTCCTCTGTACGCGCGAACCCGTCGACTTCCTCAGTCGCCAACAGCTCACATCATCCGCAGCTGATCTCGACCGTGCCTATGCCACCAATAGACGCCAGTCATACCTTAGGTTAGGAAACTCCTTCGAGATCTCAGTATAACTCTCGGGCCGGTGGTGGCCCTGGTTCTGCCAGGAGGCCACCCTGGAGAGTACCACCTTTGGCGGTCGCCACGCCTCTGCTCTCAATGCTTCTACAGCGATGGGCCCCTTTTACAGCACGCTTCGTGTCACGCTGGAACTGTGCCAGTGTATACGGACGGCTCCAAGTCCCAAGAGGGCATCGGTTTCCACGCCTTATCCCCTCTGTTTGCAGTCAGCGTGGTCCCAGGTTGCTTCTGTCTTCACGGCCGAGCTGGTTGCAATACACCGCTCGGTACGGGAGATAGCGCGAGTGCCCTGTTCGGAGATCGAACTGTTATTTTTAGCGACTCACAAAGCATCCTGAGTACTCTGGGGGCATTGGAGAGTCTGCATACCTTGGTTCGCGATATCCGTGACGCCACGGTTTTGGCGATCCAGGCGGGTGTCGAGATTATCTTCTGCTGGGTTCCTGGACATTTAGGAATTGCGGGGAATGAGGGCGCTAAATAGTCCGCGCGAGGATTGGGCGAACAGACGAGCGTTTCGCTCTTCCTCACACTGATTACATGGCAGGGATATGGGCAGCTCTCCGGGCTGCTTGGCAAAGAAGATGGGAGACGGTCCATGGGAACTAAAGGTTGCGTGCCATTGCGCCGCGACGGCTTCAGGTCGCTTCCTGTCGTCTCCGAATCGGGCACACTCGTGTGACGCATCGCCATTTGATGGAGCGCTCGCTTGCGCCCTATTGTGACGACTGCCTCGTCTCCCACACTGTTCGGCACATTTTTGTTGAATGTCCCAGTCTGGGTGATCTTCGCGCACGTAACTATCACGTTACCGGGACGAGCGTGGTCGCTACCGCTTTTCCCTTGTACTCGAGACACTTTCGTGTACACAAACTTGTGGACTCTTGAAGAAAGTTGGCCTCCATTTTATTTTGACTTTGTTGTAGGTCGCATTTTCCTGCAACGAGGGGAAAACGGCCTCCTTGCGGACCACGGAGCACGCTTCTTTCTGGCTTTTACTTTGCTTCTGTTTTGTTTGTTTGTTTTTTTGCTTTTGGATGCCTTTTGCACATTTGCTTTTAACCTAGCCTAACAGCAGGCTTTGAAAGAATTACGGCGACCTATGCCCAATTAAGCAGTCGCCAGGTATCCGATAAATTTTTACAAACTCATAATCGACCACTCCCAGTGGCATTTGCTCAATGGGATGAACACCCTTAGAGCGGTATAGACCGACCGGGCGCCTGGACCAACCGCTAACCCTGGGCGTTTGGCTGGTATACGTGTCTTCACTTATCGAGAAGACCCCTCTAACGGAGGTGTGGAAGCGAGCTAACAGGATTCGGGGCAGGTTCTCGCAAGACCCCCCTCCCATTCTCCAGGAGATGGGAGGAGAATGGGACTCCGCGGCCGTGGCGGAATCCTTCGCGACCTCATTCTCTAGCCTGGATGCTGCTCCGCCAGCATTCAATGCACGTCGTGATGTCGCGGAAGGCCGCTGACTGGACTTTACCTCCAGAGGCAGAGAACCCTTCAATGACAGGTTTACTCTGAGTGAGTTGCGTTCCGCTCTTGCTTCGTGCGCGGACACCGCCCATGGTCCGGACGATGTCCCGTACGCTATGCTTCGACACATGGGTGAGCGAGGCATGGCCTTTCTGTTAGATTTGCTCATCAGGATCTGGGTGGAGGGTCTCCTCCTGGATTCCTGGCGAATTGCTACTGTGCTCACCTTTCGCAAACCGGGGAGAGATCACTTCTCCGGCCGGTTTCCGCCCAATTTCTCTAACCTCTTGCGTGTGCAAGTTGATGGAGAAATTGGTAAATGTTAGATTAGCCTTTTTTTTCTGGACAGCGGAGGCCATGTGTCTTCTGCACAGTGCGGCTTCCGCAAGTTCCATTCCACGTCGGATGCTCTGCTCCGACTGGAAAATGCCTTCTGCGAGGCCTTCCTTCGGAGACAGCACTACGCCACGGTGTTTCTCGATCTGGAGAAGGCCTATGATATCGCCTCGCCATGCGGTATCATGGAGATTCTCCACACGATCGGGGCGTGAGGACGCCTCCCAATGTTTATATCTGAATTTTTGCGAGAGTCCTCTCCGGCCAATGGAGCAGGAAGAGGGTGTCTCGCAGGGAAGTGTCCTCAGTGTCACACTCATTGCCCTGAACATCAATGGCATCACTTCGGTGCTACCGGAAGATGTTCTCCCTACGCTCTACGTGGACGACCTTTCTATCTCTTTTGGCGCGGCTCAGATGCCAACTCTGGAGCCTCGTCTCCAACAGGCATTGAACCGCGTCTTTGGCTATGCCGAAGCGCACAGGTTTCGGTTTTCCTTGGCCAAGACTAAGGTGGTGCACTTCTGCCGCCATCCACGGCTCCATCCTGACCCAGACTTGTTTCTTAATAGGGTACGCCTGGAAGTGGTTGAATCTCACCGTTTCCATGGTCTTGTATTTGACCGACGCCCCACCTGTGAGTCTCATATTCGTAGCCTTAAGGTCTCTTGTACCGCGCCATGGATATTCTCCGTTCCGTGACGTTCAGCGCTTGGGGCGCTGATAGGGCTACTGCCTTACTTTTTTATCGATCCTTTGTTCGTTCGAAGCGCGATTACGGATGCGAGTTTTATGCATCCGCAGCTGAGCGTGTATTGCGGAAGGTGGACTCGATCCACCACACCGGCCTTCGCCTGGCCACCGGTGCCTTCCGCAATTCCCACCGGTGCCTTCCGCAATTCCCACCGGTGCCTTCCGCAATTCCCACATTGAGAGCTTACTAGTCGATGCTGGGGAGAAGCCACTCGCTCTACGCCGTGCACAGTGCATTATTACTTGTACGCGCGAGCTCGGCGCCTCCCTCAGTCGCCAACAGCTCTCACTGCATCCGCAGCTGATTTCGACGGTACCTATGCCGCCGAGAGACGCCAGTCATACCCTAAGCCCTTTGGCTGTAGGGTTCTGAAACTGCTTCGATAACTAGGTATAGCTCTCGGGCCAGTGGCGCCCCTGGTTCTGCCCAGGATGCCACTCTGGAGGGTACCACCTTTGGCTATTTGTTGCCATGCCTCTGCTCTCAAAGCTTGTACAGCGCCGGGAGTATTGCGTTCGACCTTTCTGGAGCCCACCTCGTGTCACGCTGGAACCGTGCCAGTGTATACAGATGGCTCCAAGTCACAAGTGGACTTTGGCTTCCACGCCGTATCCCCTTTGTTTGAAATCAGCTGGGCTCTGCCAGGCGCTGCGTCTGTTTTCACGGCCAAGGTGTTTGCAATACACCACTCGGTACGGGAAATTACGCGTCGTGCCCGTTTCGGAGACCGGATTGTGATCTATAGCAACTCACAAAGCGCCCTGAGTGCTCTCGGGACATTGGAATCTAAGCATTCCCTGGTTCGCAATATCCGTGACGCCACGGTTTTGCCGAGCCGGACAGATGTCGACATTATCTTCCGCTGGTTCCTGGACATGTAGGAATTGTGGGGAATGAGGGCGCCAAATAATCCGCGAGGACTCGGCGACCGGACCAGCGTTTCGCTCATCCTCACACCGACTACATGGCAGGAATACGGGCAGCTCTTCGGGTTGCTTGGCAAAGAAGATGGGAGACGGTCGAAGGGAACTTAAAGTTGCATGCCATTGCGCCGCGACTGTTCCCATGAACCTACCCCCTAATGCTTTCTTTCTGTCGTCTTCGAATCGGACACACTCGTGTGACGCATCGCAACTTGATGGAGCGCTCGCTAGCGCCCTACTGTGAAGACTGCGTTACCCCCCAGACTGTTTGGCACATTCTTGTTGAATGTCCCAGTCTGGTGCGATCTCCGTGCACGTTACCTGTCCCTGTACCGGGATGGGCGGGGTCGCTACCTCCTGTCCCTTGTACTAGGCTTTGGTGATGAGTACGGCCACTTGTGCCCAAGAAGGCAGTCGCCAGATGGGCTCCTTAAAAAAAAAATCGATCATTCATTTTACTGATGAGGTGGGGGTTCACGCTGCCCAAAGGACACATGTTCCTTCATCATCAAGCATTACTCTGGGTTCTCAGTAGGTTACATAAGGTCACCTGTTTCTTTGATGGAATCCTTCTTCTGAATGCATCCGGCCCTCTCCTTGTCTCCAATCTGTAAGTGCATGCTTGTACTGATGGCACTGCACTACTATCAAATTCATGATAATAGTAGTCTATGTGAGGTAACTCATTGACCTTTTCTAAGAATTATACAGGAGAGCTAGCTGACCAAAGATCAGTCAAGATCAAGTGTGTGTTGAGGAAAGAGGGACCCCTTAGTACCTTCCCTTACACACTATGTTCGATCATGACTGAGTCGGTGTAAGCTGGTTGTTATGCCTACGGTGTTGAGGCATTTTTGCCTTTGTTGTGAAAGTGTTCTCTTGCTACCATTTTTCCCATACAAATCGAACCTTCAGACATGCTAAGTTGCCTCAACCTCATATCTATGTCATCTGCTCTAAAGCCTTGCATGATAAATCTTTATTGTGTAAGGCCAAGTGTGTGAATTGCTTGTATCTTTATCATGAGATTCTGGCTCTTTTGTCTGTCAACCTAGGACTTCCTACACCTATCAAGTTAAGAAAGCACACTCTAAATCTTGGCCTCTCCAGGCCTACAAACATGGTAGTTACTGTACCCATTCAGAACCCTTTTGCAAGGCCTACCTCTCATACACTTAGCTAGGAAAGCTGGTTGCAACCTGCCTGGAAGGGGCTTCTTAACCCTCAATCACTGCCCAAAATGAATCCAAATTGCCGGGCATTATTTTTACCTCTTGTTACACAAAGAAAATTTATTCCTCAAATCCTTTGTTTTATATATTAAATTATATATTTTAATTGCAATGAATTCCTCCAAACATGTACAGCTGCATCCACACTTTATTTGACCATTTGTTGTGGGTCGTATGTTCCTGCACTGGGGGAGGCGGGCCTACCCCCAACCCCAGAGCGCGCTTCCTTCTTGCCTTTTTGCTTTTTTTTAATTTAACCTGTCCTTTATCATCGTTATTTGCTATTTGCATATTGTTATTTGTTTTATTATTATAGCCTAGTAATAATAGGCTGGGTTTAGTACGGCGACTTATGCCCAAGTAGGTAGTCGCTAGATGAGCTCCTAAAATTTTAAAAAAAAAAAAAGTTGGATGTATTCACATTTTGGGTTGCCCCTGAGAAAGGCTGTGGCCTGGACTGGGTTTTCCCACAAGCCCCTTATAAAGTGTATATCATGTTTGTGTGTTCTTCCATATGCTGTAGATACCTGTGCTTTGGGATCCACTTTAATCAGTAGGTCTCCACCCAGAAAAGGGGTATCTCAATGAGTGCATATCAGTGGTAAAACACCTACCATTATAAAAAAAAACAGATTTACATTTCTGCCTAGTTATGAGTGTCTTGTCATATGGGCCATCATGCTATGCCTCTATGTAGAAAATTGTGCACTCTTCCAACCCGATCACCCGAAGGAGGATCTGCTTTATTGATGAAGGTTGGTTGACTTGGACCCAACCTCCTTAAAGTAGTCACACATTGACATTCAAGTTATATATCCACATGTTTCTACTTTTAAACCCTCATTGTCCTTTGCTTCTTAGATTTAAATACTAATAATTGGATGAGGGTGCCCTTCTGCCGGTGTCCATGAGCATGAGAAGTACAGCTGCATGATGAGACAGCCACCTAGATTTCCTCATTCAGCCATCCTGCTTCTGGCTAAACTGTTAAGCTTAAGGGATGGAGGCTGATAGCCTCTGGCCCATATTGGCTATCCCACATCCAAGCCACACGTGATTTGTGGTGCTTTTTCACCCAGTGCAATAAAATGATCCATTTTCAAAACACCCCTACATTCGCATGGCTCAGTCATAACATCCTGTCCAGTTCTAAAGGAAAATCCCCCCTGGTTGATAGTTTATCAAGGCTGCTGACCTGGATTGAAACCATAAGCCAAAAGGAACATGTGCAACTGTATGATAATAATCCATCGATCACAAGAATTATCTACTTATCCTTTTTTGCAGAGAGGGTACACCGGTTTTGCCAAACAGTGTCACTGTGTTCTGTTGGGATATAAAAACAAGATAGAATTGTGGAAGCTTGGGCAATCTTCTCCCCCAATCGAGGACACTTACCCATTCCTGGAAATTGCCAAAGTGAGTTTTAAGGTTTTTTTTACTTTAAACCTCCTACAGGGTGGAATTAGGTGTAGCATGGGGTACCTTACTGCAACAGACATCTGAACAATTGTGTTCAGTCACTTCTCCACTGCCAGCAGGTTGATCTACCCCAAGTTACGGATGTTGGGCAGTGTCTGGCCACTTGCACACAACCTCCTGAGTGCTCCAAATTGTCTTCGCTTTTAGTCCTTTCAAGCTATATGCCTACACATTTCCACCTACTCCATCTTCACTTTTCGCACCTCTACTTGCAAGCTTTCGTACATAGATGCCATCTTTGATTTTCATTTCTTTTAATTTATTGTTTTCCCTTTGTGTCCATTATTCAAAGAAATGATGTGATGACTTTTTCCTATGTCCAGTACTCAATGAAGAGTCCTCTGAATTTGTGGTCATGATCCTGAATCCGTACCCAGAGTACCCAACTCTCAATTGTGATACTTTGGACATTATTATTTATACATTTCGCCTACAGCTCACCCTAGCAAAATTAAACACCAGCACCCTGCAGTGGGGGTGGGGAGGACCCTGTATAGCCTATTTCACTTTGTACCCGGAAGAGCAGCATGCCCTACTGGCCTAAGTATAAGTAGGAAGGCCTCCATCAATGGTTTGACTTGAACTATGGCAGGACCTTGATATGATGGGGTGGTTCCTACTTATTCCTCTCATGCACTTTTTTTTTTCCTACGACTATCCCCTCAACATTTTACCTGCTGGAAGGTGGCTGGTGTAACCGGGGCTACTGCCTCTACTACAACTGAAACCTGGAGGACGAGCACAGCCTCCCAGGGAAGACAGATCCAGTATCAAGGAGGGTGTGCATGTCCTCGTGGCCCGAGTGAAAATAGGGAAGGTCTGTGTCACTAGGGTGAAAGAGTCTGGGAAAGTGGTGCACTTCTTCCTCGTTCCTCTTAGCACCCACTTCCTCCTCGGCATAAGAACCTGCCCCGCTACCTCATGCTATGTCAAAACCCCGTAGGGGTTTTCCTTGTGTTGCCTGTTACACTTGAAACCTAGAGGAGTTGCACATCCTCCCAGCATGAGTGCAAATTAGGGAAGCCCCGTCGCTGGGTTGACTCTGATGGGTCTGGGAATGGTGTTGGTGCACTTTCCTCTCACCTCCACTCAGCACAACTTTACCTTTTTATTATTATTATTATATAGTATGATTTTTATATTATTTGTTATTAGTACTTACTATATTATTATGTATTACAGTTATTTATGATTAGTATTATTAGTAGTATGTTATCATTATTTATTATTTAGTACTATTAATTTATTGTTATTTTTATATTAGTATTTATTATGATATACTATTATTTATTAGTAGTATGTAATAGGAATTATTATTTGATATTATTATAAATATTTATTATCATTGTTATGGCTCAACATTTTCTTCCCGCACTTTGCACCAGAAGGAGTGTTTCCACCAGTAGAGTTTGGTCCAGCAGTCATGGTGCTTTAGTGGACTGCATACCATCCTGGAATCACCTAGCGCCAGGGTATGATAATAGGTGATCACCCACCATACTCTTTAGTGGACACGACTATCTCTATTTGTCTTTATTACATGCCCTCCTACCCCTTTCTATCCTTTCTCTCCTATCCACAGAGGTTGTGACTGCCCGGCGCAATTTCGTCCTCTCATGAGCCTTAGTCAATTGGCAGTATATACCATGGCTAGGGCAAATATTAGGTACGGGGTGTGCTGGGCTGTCCACTCCGCTCACCTTCCTCCAGTACACATAAGGTGGTTACGTCAGCACCATCCTTTATGGTAAAAGCTCCAGGACAATGTCGCCTGAATGCTGGGTTGGGTTGGGATCAATATGTGTAAATGATCATATTCTTTAATTTCTTATCCTGTGGAGACTTTTCTATTAACCTCCGGTCCTAGTATCTACTTTCCATGGGTTCTCCTTCTCTTTCTCAACTATGGTGACAAGCAGAAAGAATAGTGGGAATGCACATAGAGATCCGCCTCCAAGCACAGCCTCGCCCTCCCTAGGTGTCGAGAAGGATGAGGAAAACCAAGGCACCCTTTCGACAGGTGGAGGGGCTCCATTCTCCCACGGATGACTCTAACTATCACAGGGGACTGCCAAGAAAGTAGGCAGGCCACCTAAAATCGACCTCTTCCAGTGGGAGCAGCCCAATAAAGCCAACCCCCTTAGGGGGGCAAGGGAAAGTGGGACGCGTCGGGCCTTGCCCCTACATTGAAGCGGTTCGGGGTGACTGCCTCCCTCTCTTCCCCAATGAAGGTCAGTTTGCCAGCCAGAGACCTGACTGTGGGGAAGGGTACCTCGAATGGGATCTATGATGCCTTTTGAAGGATGGCCACATTGAGGCCCCCCCTGAGATGCATATGGTCCCGAAGGTGACCCAGCTCCAGGCAGCAGGATCTTCCATGGGACCGAACCCAAGCCCGCCCCTGTTCAAGTTTCTCCTTAGACGGCTCAGGCCCCAGAGGACTCACAAGGAGAGGAAGGACATCCTCCCTCCCAGCTGGTCCCCCTCTGACAGCTAAGACCATCTTGGAGAAGGATCTTGGTGTGGCCGGTCTATCCGTCCTATGGGCTCCTTCCGGCGATGAAGAGAACCAGTTTCAATCCCCACC
Source organism: Ceratothoa steindachneri (assembly GCA_963969495.1). Classification (NCBI taxonomy): domain Eukaryota; kingdom Metazoa; phylum Arthropoda; class Malacostraca; order Isopoda; family Cymothoidae; genus Ceratothoa; species Ceratothoa steindachneri. Next base: position 137,161,838 of record OZ018329.1, on the reverse strand, counting down.
CTCCTCTCCCAAAAAGAAAAGGACTAAAGGTTCCTCTCAAACACCCATTGGTTATTCACTACACTGATGACAGCATGTTGGCCAAGGGCAACTCTAATGCATCAGAAGAGACCACTAGCTAGCCTGATTGGTAGAGAACCGAAGATGACCCGTTTCTCGGATGGAAGCCTTATGATTAATGCTCTTCGGACACTTAATGGCACGCCGGTTAGTGTGACGCCGCACTCTACCTTGGATCGGTCAAGGTCGAACGTGTGGTGAGAAAACTGAGAGGGCATTCGTGCCACTGCCGCGGAAGTGTACTACTGCCACTGCTTCGGCCATACAAATCGCTCCTGTAGACGTGCAAAGTTGGGGTTTTCGAATTCTGTGTAAGTTGCTCCAAGGCCACACACGATAAGTCCAAATCATGTGTAGCCAAGTGTCTCAATTGTGGAGAGCCGTAGCCCGCTTCCTCGAAGCAATGCGGTGCATATCTCCTCGAGAAGGAAATCCTAGCCAGGATCGTCGCTCATTTCGCGAGGCTAAGGACTTGGTCCTGGCGCACCCGGCTCTACCTGGGACGTTTTATGCCTCAATGTTAAGAAAGACACCCTCTGCTCCAGGCCTACGAGCACAGTCGTTTCCGACTCCATTCGGAACCCTTCTGTGGTTTCTACCCACCCCGGCCGCTCCCCTGGTACAGCAGGAGGCACAAAGGGTTCACACCCAGCTCCGGCTAACCCCTCCCCCCTTCCCCACTGTGACCGTTTCTCGTTAGACGAAAACGGCCGCACGCCTCCACCGAGTCATCAGACTTACAGGAGCCAACGCCCCTGAAAGTGGTCGTGAGCCCGTCTTTCGGGGTTCCTAAAGCTGCTTTCGAAAGGAGGACAGTACCAAAGGAGCTATGGTTCATACGATCACACCTAAAGCTGTGCTCGGTGGCTCGGAGACTATAGATCCTCCTAGGGAGGGAACCCGCCCCATCTAAGGTTTTGATGCGGAAGCAAGAAAAGACTAGCATGACGAGCTCAACCTCCCTCGATAGGTCCTCGAAGGTGACAGCACTTTCAGTGCATTGTCCGCCCAACAGTGCCTGGATATCTGCCTCCAGGAAGCGTACGGCCATTCCTCTGAGGGTCTTCTCTTCGAAGAGGTCCCCGCATCTCCTTCAAGGAAATTGCCGCGGACTCTGGGCCAACTGAGAGGAGCTCCGGAGGCTCGTCTCCTCCCGTTCCCCATTAGCAATCTTTTCGCAGGAGAGCATGCTTTGCGCGTACCCCCTCCCCACCTTCTCGGGGTATGAGGGTTTCGCAACCCCATCACCACAGGATGGGGGGGCAGGGCAGAGGATGTGCCATTTACACCCGGCATGATGTCTCCGTTCTTATCCTTTTCTTTAAATACCTCCTCTCAGGCAGTAGAAGTACAGCTGCGCCTGGATAGGAGGTATACTGTTATTTCTGCGTAGATTTCACTGTCAGACGACTTTGACGCGGGAGACTTCACCCAAATCGTGGCATGTTTGCCGATGGCCCTTCGACTGAAATATAGGCACCCCTATTGGGCAGACTACTAGATCAATCCCAGGGGTCATGTCCTTTCCGACTTGATCGACGAGCTAGAGCTAGGTGATTCCCTCTATCCGACATAAAAGTTATGAGGATAGACTAAGGGAATTAAATCTGTTCTCGCTGGAAACCCGTAGACTGCGTGGTCAGCTCAGCGAAGTTTTCAAAATACTTCGAGGGTTCGACAATGTTGACTACCGGGATATTTTCACACTGAGTGAGAACAGAACGCGCAATCACGGCTTCAAACTTGAACTGAAGCGTTACAACCGCAATCTGTGTGGAAATTTTTTCACTTACAGTATCTGCGGTAAGTGGAACGCACTTCCAGTGGAAGTTGTCAACAGTGAATCTGTTGACCAGTTCAAGTCAAGACTAGACAAAGTCTTGAAAAGTGGCCGTTTAGGGACGCAAAACAATTGAGCAGCCATGTGCCTGCTCCATTGCTAGTCTAAAGGTACCCTCTTTGAATGGACCGTAAGGTCTCCTAGGGTACTTCCTTTCCTTGTTACTCCTAAAGGAAATGACTTTACGCATCACTGCCTGAGAACCACTTCATTTACCTGTCTTGATCTATATTTGTGCTATCCGTATGCAGATCCTGATTTGGGGTTGTGGTTCTCCATAAGGGGCGCGGCGATATGCCTTCCTGACCGCCGTGCTGACGGGACTCAGCGCCCCTTCCGGCCCCAGCTTAGCCTCTTCTCTTTCTTTCAGACAGTCTGTATTTCTCCCCTACTTCCTCACTTCCCCTACAACCTCTGCCACAACTTTTTCTAGTCGGCCTGTATTTTCACAGGGTAGATGCTGACCTCCTTCTCAGCCAACTATCCCAGATCGGGGCTGAGGTTGAGGGGACAATGTTCCCTAACACCTGAGCTCCGGTTTGGGATGGTGGGTTTTTAACAACCTGCTTCATCCCCACCCATACCTTCCCCACATCCCTTTTCCTTCTCACTTCACGATCTATTTTTTTACGCCGTGCCCAAGGTGTAGCCGCCATGATGATGTGCTGCCAGGTCACCAGGTGGGAGAGGTGGCCTTAAATGGCGGCACCTGGCTCTGCCAGCCCCGTACACACCCCTTGCAGAGCGGGCTACTGCGAGGGGTGATCAGCGTCTTCATCCCATGAGAAAATTATGGTCACCATGCCCAATGATGAGAAAACTAAGAATCTCCCCTCAATTTCCCCTTGTCCATTGTCGGAGCCGCCCTTGGTCAGCTCCCAGAAAAAATGTAGCCCCTTCCCCCTGTGCTCTTGCAGGGGACCCTGCAAATCTCTCTAACCGGAAGGGAGAGGAGGCTTACTCCTCTCCTTCGCCTACGGGTGCAGGAGACTCCCCCTCACCCCCTTCTCTGGAGGTGGTTTCGGGCACCTTCCTTTTTCCAGCGGCAGTGTCCCCTTTACTTTCCAAGGGGACTGCCAAGAAAGCCAGCAGGCAGCCCATAGCCAACCGCTCCTCATTGAAGCGGCTCGGTCGGGCAAACCCCCTTAGGGAGGAGATGGAAGCCAGGCCCCATCGGTCGCTTCCCTCAAAAGACCTGCTGGTTAGAATATTAACCCTAGTGGGGGTCAAGGCCTGTGCCTCCCCAGACTCGACTCGTGGCACTCCTGCCGATGGGTCACAAGCAGTTACAAGGAAAGAAAGTACCTTTGGACTAGCAATCGAGCGGGCACATGGCTGCTCAATTGTTTTGCGCCCCTAAACGGCCACTTTTCAAGACTTTGTCTAGTCTTGACTTGAACTGGTCAACAGATTCACTGTTGACAACTTCCACTGGAAGTGCGTTCCACTTACCGCAGATACTGTAGGTGAAAAAATTTCCACACAGATTGCGGTTGTAACGCTTCAGTTCAATATTGAAGCCGTGATTGCGCGTTCTGTTCTCACTCAGTGTGAAAATATCCCGGTAGTCAACAATGTCGAACCCTCGGAAGTATTTTGAAAACTTCGATGAGCTGACCACGCAGTTTACGGGTTTCCAGCGAGAACAGATCTAATTCTCTTAGTCTATCCTCATAACTTTTATGTCAGATAGAGGGAATCAGCTTGGTTGCCCTGGCTTGTACGCGTTTCAATCTCGCGATGTCCTTACGAAATGAAGGACTCCAAAATTGTACGGCATACTCCAGGTGCGGTTGGACAAGTGAGTTGTACAAACACAGTACAATCTCCTTGTTCCGATATCCAAACTGGTGCTTTATATAACCTAGCATCCTTTGGGCCTTTTTCTCCGCCTCAATGCACTGTTTCGAAAACTTGAGGTCACTAGTGATTGTTACACCCAAGTCCTTCTCAGTGTCGGTCGATTCAATAGCAGTGCCCTTAAGGATATACTGAGATTGGGGGTTTCTGTGGCCGATATGCATCACTTTGCATTTCCCCACGTTAAAAGGCATTTGCCACGTGTCCGACCACTCCCCAATCTTCCCAAGATCTTCCTGCAGGCGGGCAGTATTTCCATCCTTTGCAACGTTCATACCAAGCTTGGTATCGTCGGCAAATTTGGAAATCTTGGCAACCGTGTCACCGTCCATGTCGTTGACGTAGATGATGAATAGTAGTGGTCCCAGGACAACCTTGAGGCACCCTGCTAGTAACGGGCACCCACTCAGAAGCCTGCCCATTCACCACCACCCGTTGCCGTCTTCCACTTAGCCAGTTCTCGATCCAGCCGGCTACTTTTCCGTCTATGCCCACCGCTCGCAATTTCCGGAGAAGGCGGCGGTGTGGTACCTTATCAAAGGCTTTCTGAAAGTCTAAGTACACTACATCCACCGCCTTGTCCCGATCGTGCTCACTGAACACGAAGTGGAAGAATTCCACAAGGTTCGTCAGGCATGACCGTTGCCTTCGGAAGCCATACTGGGAACTCCTCAGTAGCAGGTTTGACTCTAAATACGACGTCATTTTGTCCACCATCATGCTTTCCATGAGTTTACCGACTATCGAAGTCAGACTGATAGGTCCTTTCTTGAAGTTAGGAGTCACCTCCGCTTCACGCCAGTCTCTAGGAACGCATTCGGTCCGGATTGACATGTTGAAGATTGCGCTCAGGTGTCGTGACACTTGATCGCGCACTTCTTTTAACACTTTAGGTAGAAACCCATCCGGGCCAGTTGACTTATTCGTCATTAGGTCAGTGATCGTCTTTTTTATTTCCCCTTCGGTGAAGTCCATATCCTCCAGCTTTTTCCCCGAGTAGGAATCCATTGGCTGGAGGATGGGACCACACTCTTCAGTAAACACTGAAGAGAAGTAGTCGTTGAGGAGGTTAGCATTTTCTGCATCTAAGTGCTTTAATGCCCCCTCCTCATTTCTCAAAGGGCCAATCGTTCGACGGATTGGTTTACAGCTGTTCACATATCCAAAAAAACTCCTTGGTATTCTCTTTACAGAGTCTCGCCACTCGGAGTTCCTCAGACCGCTTAGCCGACCTTATGCTGGACTTCACTCTCCTGGCTAGCCTCCGGTATTCGTCAAAGTCACCCGAGATCTTCGATTGCCGTTACACAGTTCTCTTCTTCCTAAGCAGTTGGCCGATTTCTCGATTAAACCACTTTGGTTGAACAGAAGACCGACGGGAAAATTTCAGAGGGATGAAACGCGATTGAAGACTCATGAATGTGGTTTTGAAACTTTTCCACGAGTCTTCAACAACATCGCACACTTCTAGCCTCGCGTCAGTCAGTCCAGCACGAAGACCCGCAAAGTCTGCTCTTTTCAAATCGAGTTTCCTCGATTTACTAGTTGCAGGCCCTGCCTTCGGGACTTTGACTACAAATCTAATTAGTCGGTGGTCATTGCCACCGAGCTCTTCGCCAACAGAGAGGTCCTCAACGATGTCATCCTCAGAGGTGAAAACCAAGTCGAGGATATTGTTTCCTCTCGTTGGCTCTCTCACCCATTGAGTGAGGAACTCGTTGTTCGCGAACTCCAGGAGTAGTGCGTTCACAGGGTTTTCTGGTTTCCCAGTCAACTTGTGTGTTGAAATCACCCATGACGATACGCACTCTGTCTTCGACAAGTTCTCCTAGTAGCTGGTACAGATCTCTGTCCTTTTCAACGAGTTGGGCAGGAGGTCTATAAAGCACCAGGGTCCTGTATTTGGCAGGACCTATCTCTAGGTCAACACCTAGTAGTTCATGGTCGGATACGATGTTGCAATCCGTTGAGTTGAGAGTATCCTTGACATACAACATCACACCGACACCGTCTCTGTCTGGTCTATCTTTCAGGAAGAGCTGATAACCGGGAATCGTGAATTCACCTTCAAAATCTCTGCTTGAGGTTTTTATCCACGACTCCGTTATGACCACCATCTCAGGTTCCTCTGTTACTACGAGGCCACGGAGCTCAAGAAACTTATTCCTGATTGACCTCGCATTGAACAGAAGAACTTTGAGGGAGTCCCCTAGTGTAGGACGACCTCCGAGAAGGTCGTTCCAGGAGTGACACGGGCGTGCTGGCGCACGTCCGCTTTCGCTCTGTTTCGAACGCTCCTTTGGGTGCGTTCCACGACATCTTGAATTAGGTTGACGAGAAAGGCCTTCCCTTTAAAGGAGAGATGTACCCCGTCCCTTTGGTAGAGGTCGTCTCTACCGATAAAGGTACGATAGGGGTCCACGAAGGAGACACCTTCTGCCGTGCAGAGATCCGCCAACCTTCTGTTCACTGCGACGTTTCTTTCGTGAGCGGTTCGGGATGGACCTCTTCTCGCAAGCATCCCAACTACCACACGTTTGCGGGTTTTAAGCCCTATGTCATCCACGGCTCCCATCACCGTTTGGATGGTCTTACCACTGAGGCCAACCTTACCCCCTCTGAGGTAGAGGTCGTTGCCGCTCACCATCAGAGCAACAACTGAATTCTCAGAAATCTGAGCTTTCTTTGCCTCTACTCTGATGTTGTGGTTACCCCGTTCTGACAGGCAGCTTACCTTCACGCTAGTGCGAAGGCGGGCCGCTAGCAGCGGCTGCAGATCCCGTGTTTGCGAGTCACCGATGAGGGTGACCTTCGGACACTTGGTCTCTGAAAACGGGGTCTTGCCTTGTGGAAGAGGCCTCCCCTTTTCCTCTTTACTCTCCACATTCTTATCTTTCTTTTTCTTCTTGTTTATGTTTTTCTTCTATTTTTGGTTCTACTTTTGTTTCAACTTTATTCTTTTTCTTTTGTTTCTTCGTTTTTCCTTTCTTCTTTTTCTCTTTTTCTCTCGCCTCAGCTAGCTTACAGATGATGCCGGAATCTCCGCTTGGGTACCAGGGGATTCCGACACGTCAGTGGGCGGCGCCTCTTCTAGGCATCGAATCTGAGCTGCGTTAAGGGCTTCGAGTTTCTCCAACTTTCTTTCAAGGATTTTAGCTCTCTCCTCTGAGGCTCTATAGAGGTCTTTTAATTTCTCCACCTCTCGCGTCAATATGCAAGTAGTGCAGATACTTTCAGGGTTGCATTTTGAGGGTGGGGATGGCCAACTAGAGCTCCCCCTTCCGAGATAGACATGGTCTTTGAGGCAACCCAGCCTCAGACGGTAGGGCCTTGCATAGGAGCGAATCCGGGCTCGGCGCCAAGCACCGAAATCTAGTCCACCCCAATGCAAGGTCCTCCTCAAATGGCTAGGGTTTCCAAGGCATTACAAGGAGGGAAAGGATCTCCTCCTCCGACCGGTGCCCATGCGACTAGCTGACCTTCTCCATCTCGGAAAAGGGCCTTGCTGAGGCCGGTCCATCCTTCCTGTGGCGGAGGGGAGAAGCGGGTTCAACCCCCACCCTCCTCTCCTAAACAGATAAAAAGACTCGGTGCTCCTCTCCATCCGCGGGGGCTGCGGGGACGGATGGGTCTGCTGCCACTTCGGTAACCTACCAGCCAAGATCGGCACATCCAGTCTCTCTGCCGCCCCGGGTGCAGAGCCCCTGACTAAGACCAAAAGTGCGCAGAGCGGAGCTTCGATTACATCAGGGCCCCTCATTCAGAAATTACCCGGCATTTTCGAGCCCGCTGGCTTCAAACGCTTCCTCGTTATTCGCTCCACTGATGGCAGCATGTTGGCTAAGAGCAACATGATCCATCAGAAGAGAGCTTTAACTAGTGTGATTGGTAGAGAGCCGAAGGTGACCCCTTTCTCGGACGAGAGCCTTTTGGCCAATGCGTCGAATCACTCCGGGGCGGCCATGATTAGTACCCTTTGGACACTTGATGGCACGCCTGTTAGTGTCTCACTCTACCATGAACTTTGTGAAAGTAGTAGTTTATGCGAGGGAACTCGTAGACTACTCCATAGAAGACATGACCTTAGAGCTTACCGACCATGGGGCGGTCAAGGTCGATCGTGTGATGAGAAAGCAAGGAGGGTCCTTGAGACCCTCCCCTACACTCTTCGTCACGTTCGACTGTGACAAGCTCCCTGAGTCGGTGCGTGTCGGTTGGTATCGCTACCGCGGAGGTGCTATTTATTACTGCGACCGCTTCGGCCATACTAATCGCTCCTGTCGACCTGCAAAGTCGGGGTTACCCGAAATCTGTGTAATTTGCTCCAAGACCACACACGATAAGTCCAAATCGTGTGTGGCCAAGTGTGTCAATTGCGGAGAGCCGCAGCCCGCTTCTTCGGAGCAATCCTGGCCCTTCAGGCTCAGGATCGTCTCTCATTTCGCGAGGCTAAGGACTTGGTCCTGGCGCGCCCGGGACGTCCTATGCCTCAATGTTGAGAAAGACACCCTCTGCTCCTGGCCCCTCCAGGCCTACAAGTACGGTCGTTTCCGCGCCCGTTCGGAACCCTTCTGCCGGTTCTACCCACCCCGGGCGCTCCCCTGGAAAGGCTGGTGGCACAAAGGGTCCAAACCCATCCCCGGCTAAAACCAGGGCTCCTCCCTTCCCCCAGCGTGACCGTTTCCAGTAAAGGAGGACAGTACCAAAGGAGCTTCGGCTCGTTCGCCCACGCCCAGTGGTGGGCTGGGTTGCTCTGAGACGGTGGATCCTCGAAAAGATTCTCCCCATCCCCCTCCGAGGCCGCCATGCCCGCCTAAAGTTTCGAGGCGGAGGGAGGAAAAGACTCGCATGGTGAAACCAACATCCCCCAATAAGTCTTCGAAGGCGAAAGCGCATTGTACAGCCAACAGCGCCCGGGATACTGCCTCCGGGAATCGTACGGCCATTCCCGAGAGGGTCGTCTCTTCGAAGAGTGCCCGCGCATCTCATCTGAGCTAGGCCTGGGGGGCATATACCTTCAATGGAATTGCCGCGGACTCCGGCCCAACTGGGAGGAGCTGTGGAGGCTCGTCTCGTCCCGTTCCCTGTTAGCTATCTTTTTGCAGAAAACCATCCTGAGCGCATGCAGCCTGCCCACCCTCCCGGGGTATAAGGTTTTTACGACCCCACCGCCACGGGATGGGGTCCGGGCGGGAAGATGTGCGATTTACAACCGGCATGATGTCTCCGTTCTTCTCTTCGCTTTACATACCTCCTTTCAGGGAGTAGCTGTGCAGATGCACTTTGATAGGAGGTATACTGTTATTTCCGCGTACATTCCACCGTCAACCGACTTCGACGCGGGGGACTTCCGCCGCGTCGTAGCACGGTTGCCGAGGCCCTTTCTCTTGCTCGGAGATCTAAACGGTAGACACCCCCTCTGGGAAGACTACTCTATCAATCCCCGGGGTCAAGTCCTTGCCGACCTGATTGACGAGCGCTTGAGATGGTTGTCCTAAATGTGGATGAGTTTACGCATCACTGCCCAAGAACCACTTCATTTTCCTGCCTCGATCTATCTTTGTGCTATCCGGATGCACGGCCCGATTTTGATTGGCGAGTGGTCGATGACCTCCATTGTAGTTATCACTTTCCCATTCAAATATCATTTTCTGGACCACTGCCTCCCGGGAGCCCGCCCCGGTGGTCTGCATTTCAGGAAATGACTGAATTCTCTATCTCAGTCGAGGAGTTTAGGTCGGTAGATGCGGCCGTTGAGTTCTCTGGCAACCTCATCTCCGCGGACCTAGCTACTATTCCTAGAAGGTCTGGCCGTTTTGCACGCTAACCACTCCCGTGGTGGTCAGTGGAGTGTGAGACAGCCCTTAAACAAGCGTTATGCCTACATGCGCTATAAGCGCCGCTCGAACGATTTCACTGTCGATTAATTTCGTCGGGCTAGGTTCCGATGTTTTTCAAAGACCCCTCTAGCAGAGGTGTGGAAGCGAGTCAAAAGAATTCGGGGCAAGTTCTTACTTGCTTTTCTCAAACCGGGGAGAGATCACTCTACTCAGGCCAGTTTCCGCCCAATCTCTCTAACTTCCTGCATGTGCAATTTGATGGAGAAATTGGTAAATGTTAGATTAGCCTTTTTTAGGGACAGCAGAGGCCATCTGTCTTCTGCATAGTGCGGCTTGCGCAAGTTCCACTCCACGTTGGATTCTCTGCCTCGACTGGAAAATGCCGTCTGTGAGGCTTTCCTTCGTAGACAGCACTACGCCACGGTGTTTTTCGATCTTGAAAAGGCCTATGATACCGCATGGCGATACGGTATCATGGAGACTCTCCACACGATGGGGGCGAGGGAACGCCAGCCAAAATATTTATATTTGAATTTTTGCGAGATCGTCGATTCCGCGTACGGGTGGGGGGAGCTCTCTCCGGCCCAATGGAGCAGGAAGAGAATGTCCCGCAGGGAAGTGTCCTCAGTGTCGCACACTATGCCCTGAGCATCAACTGTATCACCTCGGTGCGGATGAGGTTCTCGCTACGCTCTACGTGGACGACCTTTCGATCTCTTTTGTCGCTGCCCAGATGCCAACTCTCGAGTGTCGATTCCAACAGGCATTGAGCCCCGTCTATCGCTAGCCGAAGCGCACATGCTTCGGATTTCTGTGGCTAAGACCAAGGTGGTGCACTTCTGCCGCCACCCGTGGCTCCATACTGACCCAGCCTTATTTCTTAATGGGGTGCGCCTGGAATTGATGGACTCGTACCGTTTCTTTGGTCTTGTATTTGACCGTCGCCTCACTTGGGAGGCTCATATTCGCAGCCTTAGGGTATCTTGTACCCGTTCGAAGCTCGACTACGGATTCTAGTTTTATGCATCCGCAGCCGAGCGTGTATTGCGGAAGATGGACTTGATCCACCACACTGGCCTTCGCCTGGCTACCGGTGCCTTCCGCACTTCCCCCATTGAGAGCCTACTTTTCTATGCTGGGGAGATGCCACTCGCTTTGCGCCGTTCACAGTGCATTATTCGTCTGTACGCGCGAGCCATCGCTTCCCTCAGTCGCCAACAGCTCTCTGCATCCGCAGCTGATCTCGACGGTGACTATGCCGCTGAGAGACGCCAGTCTCTTAGCCCTTTGGATTTAGGGCTAGGAAATTCCTTTGAGAGCTAGTTATAGCTCTCGGGCCGGTGGCTTTCCTGGTTCTGCCCAGGACGCCATCCTGGAGGGTACCACATTTGACTATTTGTCGCCACGCCTTTGCTCCCAAAGCTTCTACAGCGCCGGGAGTATTGCGTTCGACCTTTTTGGAGTACACTTCATGTCTTGACAGCCGAGCTGGTTGCAATACACGGCGCAGTACGGAAGATAACGCGACGTGCCCGGTTTGGAGACAGGATTGTGATTTATACCTACTCACAAAGCGCCCTGTGTGCTTTCGGGGGCATTGGAATCTCCGCATCCCTTGGTTCACGATATCCGTGACGCTACGGTTTTGGCGAGATTATCTTCTGCCGTGTTCCTGGACAGTTAGGATTTGCGGGAAATGTACGGCTCCAAAGAGTCCACGAGGACTGGGTGACCAGACCAGCTTTTCGCTTTTCTTCACACCGATTACATGGCAGGAATTCGGGCTGCTTGGCAAAGAAGATGGGAAACGGTCGAGGGGAACGTAAAGTTTCGTGCCTTTGCGCCTCGACTGTTCCCCTGGACCTACCCCCCAATGCCGCAGCAGCTTCAAGTTGTTTCTGTCGTTTCCGAATTGAACACACTCGCGGGACGCACTGCCATTTGATGGAGCGCTCCCCTGCGCCCTACTGCGTTGTCCCCCTGACTGTTCAGCACATTCTTGTTGAATGCCCCAGTCTGGTTGATCTTCTCGCACGCTACCTGTCCCAGTACCGGGTTGAGCGGGATTTCTACCGCCTGTCCCTTGGACCCCGGACGAGTTCGTACACACTGACTTGTGGACTTTAGGACGTTTTGGAGGAGGCTCGTCTCCTCCATTTCATTTGACTTTTTTTATGGTTGCTTGATCCTGCGCCTGGGGGAGGCGGGCCTACCCCCGACGCCGAAACGTGCTCCTTCTTGCTTCTGTTTGTCCTGGGTTTTACTCTTTTTGTTTTGGGGGTAATTTTTACTTATTTTTATTTTAATGTAGCTTGCTGCTATTAGGCTTGAAATTAAGTATGCGATTTATACCCTTGTAGCCACTCGCCAGATGGACCCCTTAGAAAAAAAAATATGTTGTAGTACACTGGCCTCCCCCCATTTTATTTGACTCTCCGGTGTTGGTCGCATGCTACCTTCATCTTTCTCTTGTACTTGATTTGTTTGTTTTGGATGTTTTTTGTGGGGTCTTTTTCTAGTTTTTAATCTCACTTAGCATTAGCCTATTAGATGATTAGGGCGACTAATGCCCTCGTGGGCAGTCGTCAGTTGGGCGCTGGAGAAAAAAAAAAAATCTTCCCTATTTTTCACCACCCTTCCTGGACACAACTGCCTCAAGGAAGGCCCCAGGGTGTCTCTTCACTCAAACACAGTATTACTAAGGAATGCCGCCGCAGCAAACCCTCTTCTCTAGAGGTTTCCAAGTGAGGTGATATGATGGTCATCTCTGAGGTGTTCGAGAGAAAGGCAGGTGAGAATGAGATGAAATCTAAGATAGACTTCCTACTCGCTCTCTCTCCATGCCCGGGGAAGATAGTGGGTTTCCCGTCCCTTTATGCACCCTTTCGACTACGACTGCTCTCTTCTCTACCCTCTCAATGGCACATCTCCTCCCTACTTCTTAGTGGACCTTCCTTTCTCTATTCTTCCTTATTACCTACCTTTCTCTATTCTTCCTTATTACCTACCTTACTCTACATCTCCCAACCTTTTTATCTTGCTATTCAGAGGTTCTGGTGCATGGCTGCACTTACTGCCTTGTATTTTAACCAGTGGTAGTTTACATCGTAAGGTCACTTACTCACTGAGAGGTCCGATATCCTGATGAATGGGAAATGTATGAGGTTGTGAGCGTACTAGGCTGCACCACTCTCGCATTGATTCCAGTGCACATACAGGGGGAGCACGCTGGCCCCATTCTGTATGGGGTGAGTGTTTCCAGGATGACATGGTTTATCCTAGCTCCTCTTCGGAGCCCTTGTGTGTAAAGGATCATATTCTGGATTGTTTTGATCCTCCAGGGACTTTCTTATACCCCTGCAAGATATTCCGAAGCCATAGTATCTTTTCTTGCATCTTTTTTTTTATAATTGATGATTGCAAACCAAAAAAGTACCGCATTGTTAATAGAAGTAGTACCGCCTACAAGTGTGGCCTCGTCCCACCTTGGTGCATGGGTGAGGAAAAGGATAGCACAACTGACTTTTGGAAGTGTCCCAGGACCTCCTGTGGCGATGGCTAAAAGGAGGCCAGCCCTGAAGCGTGTGCTCTTCCTAGTATGTTCGTCGCGGCATACACTGCCCAGATAGGGAAGGCGCATCCTCCCCGGGATGGGATCCTGGCTTGGCGATCAAGCCCCCGAACCTGATCCCACCCCTAGGCAGTTGTCTCTTGGGGGAAAAGTGGCACCAACCGAAATGGTAAGGAGGGCGCTCTGAGAGGTGGCGGGTCCTTTTTCAGCGAGCCCCAGGCCTTGGGGTTTGGGCCCCTTTGAGAGAGGAAGGGTTGGAGGGGGGACTGTAAAGACTCCGTCGTCATCTAAAAAAAATAAAGAAAAACAGCAGGCACTCTCCTCGTTCTTTGAGGGAGGAGGGGCATCCCAAGACGGGTGGATCCCGCGTCTAGCTGGTGTGTGACCAGACTGAGAGTTGTCCACCTGACCTCAGGAACCACATCTACAGTAAGCCCTCGAAGAGCGTAACAGCCTCTTCTAAGGAGACCTCGAGGGTATTTTCCTTCAATGGAATTTGTGTAGAATCTGCTAATCGGGAGGAGCCCCGAAGGCTTGTTTCATCACATTACCCTCAGCTGTTTGGCTTCGGGAGACTATGTCGGGTGTTTGCCACCACCCCCCATTCCTGCCCTCCCTCGGTATCAGAGTGTGACGATGACTGGCCTAGAGCTAAAGACAGTTTGTAAAATGCTTTATGATTTTTCCTATCTTACAGGACAAAAGGAAATTACTGGAAATTGAATTGAAAGAGCGTGACAGACTGGAATTTTGCGCTGTATCTCCCAACGCCAAAAGAGTTGCCTATCTCATCCAAGGAAAACTCAAAGTCTTCAGTTTAGATATCCAAAAGGTAATTTATGGGGAAACTGTTTTATGTTGATAATTGTAGCGAATGACACGGGCGAGAAAGTTTGGCTCATAGGGGGTGGGGGGGTCAACTCTGTGTAACCTAATTTTGTGTGTTTGACTATCGACGCGCTATAAACTGCATATCTCAGTGCAATATGTGTTCTTATCTGATGAATAACCATTTCACATTGTGGCTCAACTTCGAGGTACAAGGGCTCAAAATGGTAGGAGGATTACCACCGATCTGCATCCATTTAAAATGCCGCCTTTTTTGTGTCATTGAAGACCTACAGTTGAACATAGAATCTGGATTCCATATGGCACACCATCCGGTGACTAGCCGAGCCTGTTGTGGTTTAACTTCGATGTAATAGGAAGTGGTGTTTCCATTCGCCTCTGCCCTACCGCGTGTACACGAGAAGCGTGGTTTTCACATTTAGGCCGTCTCCCCTTAATAAATGCTCTACTTTCCGAGCCTATCTTGTTTTGACTCAGAAACTGGGTTGATGGAGCGGGCTCTCTTTATACTAATCCTACGAATAGAGCAAATATCCGTATTTAAATGTACTATTTTCCACTTATCTTGAAGGAGACTGGGTTTGGGACAAAGGCTCTCTCGTATAACGATCTCACAAATACGCAAAATGACCATTTATGAATGTACTATTTTACCCTGTCTTCTTTCGAAGAAAAAAGAGCATTGCCAGCTGAAGAAACTTCGTGGCAAAGACGACAAGTTATTTTCGAGTTACATGATTCATTGGCTCGATGACCAGCTTCTTGTTTCTCTCAACCCCTCGAACCACGTCCAGGTAAGACCGCCAGACCATCTAGCCCCTCCCGTAACACCGCAGACCCTCGAAACTATCTTGTAAACGTCATTCCACCATCCCAAAAGATACTTCCCTTCCGAGCCAAACAAGTCGCTCTGGCTACGCTCCATTGCGCCCCCCCTTCCCCATAAAACACACCGCACACGCTACCTGTCTCGGTACCAGAACGAGCGAAGTCGCTACCGCTTGTCCCTCGTATTCGGGACTGGTTCGTGCACACAGATTATACGACTTTTTGGAAGAGAGTGGTCTCCTCCACTTTATTTGACTGTTTATTGTGGGTCGCATTTACCTGCGCCGGGGGGGGGGGAGTGGGCCTACCCCCGACGCCGGAGCGTGCTTCCTTCCTGTTGCCTTTTTGCTTTTTTATTTGTTTTTTTAGCCTTTGTCTTTTTATCTGTATTTTTTATCTCCACATTATTTGTTTTTTAATCTACCCCAACATCAGGCTTGGGTGTGAGTACGGCTACTTTTGCCCTAGTAGGCAATCGCCAGATGGGCTCTCAAAATTTAAAAAACAACGCCGCATCTGACTGACCGACATCTGTTTGCACCCACTGCGCCCCTCGTCCCCTTTCCTCGCAAGAGAAGGTGTAGGTGGCACGTTCTTGCAGCCAGTTTTTCCCCCTTTTTTGTGCAAGTTGTGTTCCTTCTCCTTCCTTTTTTTTCTACCACCACCCCCTCAACCCTCTGTCTAGGCCTAATGACCTGACCGGCTTCCTCATAATGTCTCAGAAGAGAGGCTTTGGAACCCCTATAAACTAAGCCCGCAGGTCGCAAGAGACCAGGACTTGAGGAGTCCTGGGCGTATGGGAGCGAATAATGGGAAGATCAGTTTTCCCCCACTAAACCACCTCGCAAGAGCTCTCCATCCACCACCACTAACCACCTTCCTGCTTGTAAATGGCCTGACCCCGCCCCCGTTCTCGGGTGTATACCGCCGTACTGCTTGTGGCGGGCGGGCGTTGGCTGCCAGAACAACGAAAAGTCTCGGAGCTCGCGTCTCTGGTTCTGCCACAGCAGATCTTTGCCCCCCCCCCCCTCCCTTCCCCTGTCGAGGATCAGTACGTTTTAATAAGGAAATGCGCCCTGCCTCTTTGGCTGCTCAGTCCGAAGCTGCCGCTCTTCGGGGAGAGATCGACCACTCGGCAACTTCTCGGTGTGCGTCGCTGTACAGGTGGAGAACACCAATCATTAGCATACCCAGGGTGGATCCCTTAAATGTTGGAAACCCCAAGACGGGGTCGGCGGGATATAGTCCATTAACCCACCCCATTCTTTTTTTTATTTTAGTCGTCGCAAGTTTATGGGAGTTTCGCGTCTGTTGGTTTGCAGTCACAATTTCTGATTACGTCCTTAAAAGGGATACCTCGCCTAACCTTGGTGTTGGGGTAGGTGGGGAATGTGACACCAACACTGACCGGTAGAGTGGCTCCACTAGTCCCATTTTTGTGCTGCAAAGGCGATTCCCCTTTGCCATCTCTTGGAGCCGCCCCCGGGCAGCTACGCCTCTGAAGAGGAAGTAGTCCCCCGCCCCCTCCTTTAATTTATGTTTTCTCAGGGACCCCTCCAACATTCTAGCGGAGAGGTGGTTCCCCACTCACCCCCTTCTTTTAAGTCCCCCTCGGACGACTCAAGCTCTGCACCATTGGCGGCTACTCCTTTTCTTTCTCAGAGGCCGCCAAGAAAACAGGAAGCTCGCGTCCCAGAATAAAGTGATCCCGGTGGGAGAAGTTCGATATGGCCAACCCCTTATCCGGGCAAGAGTTGGCGGGGCCGGCGTGCCTGCCCCTCTTTCTTTCCTGATGTAAGTCTGCTTGCCGGCCTCAATGACGACGATTACGGGCAATAGGCCTGAAGAGTTCCCGGTAGGGATCAGTTTCCCCCTTGGTGGGGGATGGCCACTTGAAGTCCGCTGAGGTTGAAATCGGTTCCTAGCCCCGCTTCCTCATAAGGCAGAGTATTCCAAGGTGGCGGACAAAGATCCCATGGAAGACAACCCAGAATCAAAGTTCACCCCTGTGCAAGATCATCTTGAGACGAAACGGGCCCCCGAGACCTCACAAGGAGAGGAGGATCTCTTCCCGGTTTTTGCCCCCTTGTCGGCCATGGTTTTCTCCATCTCTGAGAAGGACATGGCTGAGTCTGGTCCCTCTAGTCTAGGGGGTAAGGTGACTGGAGCCTTCGTGACATCGGAGCCCCTCATTGAGAAGCTACCTGGCTTCTTCGAGCCCGCTGGCTTCAAGCGCTAACTTATTGTTCGCTCTACTGACGCGAGCATGTTGTCCAAAGAACACACGATCCATCAGCGTCAGGCATTAGTTTGGGTTCTAAGTAAAGAACCGAGGTCTCCCGTTTCTCTGACGGGACACTTTGGTGGATGTGGCAGACTCTGTACAAGCGATAATGGTGAGTGATCGATGGCTCGCCTGTGCACGTAACACCGCACTCTTATCATAAATTTTGTGAAAAGGGTCGTTTATGCGTGTGAACTCTTGGACTACTACTTAACGAAGAGCTGTTCGATCAAGCAGCCACCATGGTCGAACGTGTGATGAGAAAACGGAAGGAGAACCTCGAGACGCAGCCCTACACTCTTAGTCATTTCATTTGTGACAGACTCCTTGAATCGGTGCATACCGGTTAGTTATCGCTACCGCGTCAAAGCATTCGTGCCACTACCGCGGAGTTATCATTGACACCGCTTCGGCCTTAAAAATCGAGCCTGCAGGCGGGGCAACCCGAAGTTTGTGCAAACTGCTCAAAGGCATTGTAGGATTAATTCATCTACAGTACCAAGCATGTGAATTATGGCGATCTACATCCTGCTTCGTCGAATCAATGTAGCTCGTATCTTTTCGCGAGGCTAAGGACTTGGACCTGTTCCGTCAGCGCTATCTGAGACGTCATATGCCTCAATCGTTAAAAAAAGACCCTCTGTTCCTGATCCCTTCAGAAGTATGAGTATGGTCGATTCCGCGCCCCTTTTTGAACCCTTCTGCTGTAAGTGTACGGCTCTTCCCGTGAGGCTCTTCTCTTATCGTGAGGTAGGCCTGAAGGGCGTATTCCTCCAATGGAATTGCCGTCAATTCAGGGCCAAATAGGTGGAGCTGCGGAGGCTAGTCTCCCGTTCCTCGTTATCTATATATGTAGGGGATCATGATGAATGAGGCCCTTTCTCTCGCCGATCTGAACGGGGGACGACTCGATCAATCTCCGGTCCGGTTCTTGTCAATAAAGATAGGTCTCCTAAATGTAGATGAGTTTGCGCGCATCAGTCTGAGATGGAGCGCTCACCTTCGCCTTATCGTGACGACTGCTTTGTCCCCCAGACTTTGGCGCATTCTTTTTGAATATCCCAGTCGGGTTCGTGCACATAGACTTGTGGTCTATACGACTTTTTGGAGGAGGCTGGCCTCCTCTACTCTATTCGACTCTGTTCTTAGTCGCATGTTCCTGTGCCGGGAAGGAGTGGAGCCGGAGCGCGTTTCCTTGTTGTTGCTTTTTTGCTTTTGATTGTTTGTTTTTCTTGTTTTTAGCTTGTATCTTGCCTTTGTTCCTTTTTTCATCTTTGTTATTTGGTTTTTAATATTGCCTAATATTAGCCTGTGGTGTGAATACGGCGACTTTTGAACTTTTTCTCTAGTAATCAGTCACCAGATGGGGTCCTTAATTTTTTTTAATATAGGAAAAAATTCAACGTCGGGATTTCGTTGAGCTATCTAGGGCAAGGTTCCGTTAGGTCTCTTAGCACGCACCCCGCTGTCCTTGGTAGGCATACGCTTCTTCACTTAACGGAAAAATTCGCGCCTGCCTTCTCCACATTCTCTACTAGCAGATCGTGATATCACTGGTTGCGGTTGATAGGACTTTACTCCCATAGGAGAAGAACCCTCTAATGACATGCTCTCGCTTCGTTCCACGACACCGCCCCTGGTCCGGACGAGGTCCCGTATGCCATATTTCGACACTTAGGTGAACCTTTCTGTTAGATTTTTTCAGCAGGATCTGGACAGAGGGTATCCTCCCAGACTCATGGCGAATTACTACTATGCTCGCTTTTCGCAAATCGGAAAGAGATAAACTTTTCCGTGGCCTTTTTCCTCCCATATACCTTCTGAGTTGAGAAATTGGTTTATGTTACATACGAGGGGCGGTCAATAAGTTTTGCGAATCGGTAGGGCAAAACAGAGGAAGGGGGATGGCTGTTTGTGGGGGTGTTAGGACAAGTTATGACAATTCAGGACCTGCAGCTGCACGCTCCTGCCTCGTCTATTTAAAAAAGCAGTAGCTGATCGCAGATCTTCAGTCACAAATTTTTCAACACTGGAGAAGGTTGAGCACCGCGCAGTGATCAAATTGTTGACCAAAGAAGGCAAGAATGCAAAAGAGATCCATGAACGCATGGTTGCAGTGTACACCAACACCGCCCCTTCCTATGCAACCATTGCTCGCTGGAATAGTGAGTTCCGCCATGGTCGTAAGTCCCTTGAAGATGACGCCCGTCAGACGTGACCAACGAGAACAATGTGGCCTGTGTGGTGAGGAGGATCCTCGAAAATCGACGGGTGAAGGTCGAAGAAATCGAGCGAGAACTTGGAATATCACATGGAAGTGTTATCAACATTATCCACGACAATTTGGCCATGACCAAGGTCTCTGC
Organism: Ceratothoa steindachneri; assembly: GCA_963969495.1. Lineage (NCBI taxonomy): Eukaryota > Metazoa > Arthropoda > Malacostraca > Isopoda > Cymothoidae > Ceratothoa > Ceratothoa steindachneri. Next base: position 137,142,340 of record OZ018329.1, on the reverse strand, counting down.
CCGTTGGTCCCTAGAAACCTCATGCCCCATGATCGACTTCAACGTCGTCAAAGTCCACAAGGCGAGAGTTGCACAAGCTGCCCTGCCCGAGTGCGGATTCGAGGAGCTCAACCATCCCCCCTACAGTCCAGATCTGGCCCCTAGCGACTACTTTTTATTCCGCCAGCTCAAGGCTGCACTGCGTGGACGCCGGTTTGTGGACGATGAAGATGTTCAGCTCGCCGTCTAGGAGTGGATTGAACAGGAGTGAGGAGATTTCTGGTTGTCGGGAATTCGAAGCCTCAGGGACAAGTGGCGCAAGTGCATTGAAATCGATGGTAGTTATATTGAAAAATATTAAAACACTTTTCCTCATATTTCGTTTCCTTATATCCGAATTGCAAAACTTATTGACCATCCCTCGTAGCTTATTTCCTGCACAGCGGACTCCACCTATGTTCTGCACAGTAAAGCTTCTGCAAGTTTCACTACTCCAGGCTGAATGCTCTTCCCCAACTGTAAAATGTCGTCCTTGAGGCCTTAATTTAGCCTAGCAAAAAGATGATTACGGAGCCTTACGACTTTGTATTCATTCGCCAGATGGGTGCTTTAGAAAAGCAATCGGCCGTCATAATCATCTAGCCTTTAAAAAAACAAACAACATTTGATCAACTACGACCTGCAGCTGACACCATTGTGGTGGTTTTTTTTGGGGGGGGGGGGGGATTAATTGATTCTATAAAAAAGAGATTTTGTTGTAATTCGACGCGTTAAGTTCGCTCAGTAGGTAGATGAAAATGCGGCTAGACAATAGATATTGATAGACCTTCCATCGCCGCAATTTTGAATTATAAATGCTCGGTCGGTAAGATCCATTATGACCGTGGTAAATCTTAGAGAAGCTTCGTAGGCCACTTAAAAATACCAATATAAGCCATTAAGCGGGTGGAAAACCTTATGTTATTTAGTCTGTAAACCGTCTCTTCCCTTAACTCCCATTTTAAACCTCCTTTTTCAAATTATTTTCGTTTGTTTTCTTTTTAAAAAAAGAGAATTTCTCCCCGAAAACTAATAATCTTTGTTTTTCCCTTAGGTTCTCGATACGTCGGATGAAGAAGTTTCCTTAAAGACCGTTATCTCCACCTCACTCGAGAGCAGAGTGAGAGAAATGGCATCTTCTAACGATGGGTGCACCCTCGCCCTGTTAGACTATAACAAGTTCATCTCAGTGTTTTATTCGAAGAAAAAAGATTGGGTGACACTTAACACAATTAAATCAAACATTCCCATCTCTTCTTTCGCCATCAACGACGACCACATTTTCATTGCCTACTCCAACATAAGCGTCGCTGAATACAACTTCAGGACGGAAGAATTCACCTCATTCGCAAAGATGTTAAACAAATCACTCATTGATGCATCTTCAAATGCATTTCACAACATCAGTTACATAAATCCCGATATGGTTTCTATGCATAGCCTCTCCAATTTCTTTATTCTTAAGCGAGACGTTGAACTATCCCAAAAAACAGAAAATAAAGAGAACGAATTCAGGAATGATGGCAGTTATCATGTTATAACTAAATCCAGTGGTCTAATTTCAACTTTAAAGAGGCCAAATATACTTTCCCATTTTTCCCATCTAAGTAATAATACCTTAGTTAGCATTGAAATTAATCCTATCATGTTGCGGGACAACTTACCGCCCGCTCTCAAACCAATATTATTCGGTGCCAGATAAACGCTATTATTTTTAATGCATTTGATTATTTTCCTCTGACCATGATGATTTTAATACATGCTTTAAAACTGATACCATTTGATGCATAGCGTGTTGGAAAAATAGTTTAACAAAGATTCCCAGTCACTAGTCACTGCTGTATACGGTAGTAGTCGCAAATTTGGTTCTAATCCATTAGTAGGTAGTTACTCAAGGTCTGCTAACCAAAGTCGCGTGCTCTCACTTATTCTGATTTATGACCAAAATTTTCGATAATTTACGGAGTAACCTTGGTAGGACCTTGGCAATGATATCATTCGGAAGATAATGCAAAACAACATAAAGGTTTCAAATTTCGTTAGAATCGGCCAAATGGTTACAAAACGGGGACCGACTGACAGTGAGAATAAGAGTCGCACGCGACTAAAAAGTCAACCATTGCACAGTTACTCAATTACTTTTATGAAAGTAAAAAAAACAGACTTGTTCCAGAAAGTATCCATAACCTTAGCTAATACCGCAATTTTAGCATAGTTTATGAATCGTTTATTTGGAGAGTAATGAAGTAAAAACATTGAAACTGTCAAGGGGTGTCCGATTTGTGGTAGAACCACTTCGTTATTTTCTTAACTTGATTTCTGTAGGACTGGGAGTGGAAAAAATAGGTACCCGAAAGATAAGAAAGGGAGGGGGTGTTGCGGTCTTCTGAAGTAGTAATATTAGGGAAGCTTCTGGACTTTAAACACTATCTGCCACATTCTGGCCACGGAGTGAGTACGTCCGAAGTATTTATGATTTGGCGGGGTGGGAGAATTCCGGCGATTTAATTCTGACTTAAAGGGGGGGCTAAGGAAAACTTTAATATTAGTTTCCGGGGGGAGGGGCTAAATGGCTCCATGATATTTCACAAGAGATAGGATTTGGAATTAATACAGGGAAGGGGGGGGGAGATAAAAAGGAAGACTCTCCAAGAACAAGGCGGCATTGAATCGAGAAAGACTCGTTACTCTATGCAACATCGAGATAAGCCGGTTGGTTTGACCTGGCGAAGGGTAATTAAAAAAGTAACGGAAGGACTTCAGGGGGTCTATATTGACAGAAACCAATGTATTAATAGGCACCAATTGCTATATATGTTTGGGTCGTTAGGTTTGTAGGGAGCGTGTTATATAATTGGTAGGCTCCTGGCACCAAAATTGCAGGATTAATAGGCTCAACGAGAAACTCCACAAAATGGACGCTCGGTGAACTTAGTAAATCCGAATAAATTGCATTTCATGTGAATAACCGGAATACTATGTATAATATGAGAATAAGTAGATGAAAACACATGTCAATTTGTGTATATTAATTTGTATACAGAAATGGAGAATATATATATATATTAATTTTTATGAATAAAATGAGATAAGCGGTCGTCGGAAGTACCGCGCGGGTAAGCACAAATATACCAACACAAAAGCTATCAAGTTGGACACCCGAGTCAATCAGAGGAAAATCATAAACAAACAATTCGCGTCTTGGGATAGTTACCAGAAGATTGGAGTCTATGAAGCAGCTGAGTAAACACACATTCCAACCAAAGAAAATTATAACATCTGTAAAATCAGTTTTTAGAATAGATATAAAATTATTTGTAATATGTAAGTATATTGTAAATAGGCAGCTGTTCAGCAACTCCGCCCAGGGAGAGGAACTAATGAGCCCGGTGACGCATGCTTGTCCAGCATACGAGTCTACGCCACTTCCCCCCACTAGGAATGAAACTGTATATATAGTCGTGCAAGAAATATTAGTTTGGAATAGGATAAATTCGTTTCAGTTAAGAGATTAAGATCATTTCACTCTCATCTTAGCGTTACGGAAGCCCCTTTTAATTCGCCTTAGTCTTGTTGCTCCAGAATTCAAAACTTAGCGTTTGTCGTGGTATGACCGGCTGTACACAGCTATACGCATACTGGCCGACAGGAATTAAGGCTTTAAGAGTGTTTTAAATACGCAGTTGTTAGGCCAAGGAATATTCAAACACGGCTACAAAAATATACTTTAATAGGACTAAAGATTATATATACATATAGGGCACGTTAAATGGCAATGCAATTAAATATTGACGGTTCACTGGTAAGATGATTAACACTATCAATTAAGTTTGAACCGAGGGATAATTAATTAAGTAATTATTTTATATGTATGCAAGTTCTAGAGCAAAGATGGTCCTTGAGGTTCAACGCGGTAAAGGTGGGAGGAGCGTGACGAAGCGAGGGTTAAATCTATTTTAACTTGATGTGCGGCGAATAGGACCAGGCAGGTAAGTTCGACCTTGAACTTGTAGGCGTCACACGGGACACTCAATCCAACTTCGGGAGACTGAAGTGGGAGGCCTCTTATCCTTAAGAGACAAACGGAGGATGCTTCAGGGATGGCTTTTCCGATCCTCAAAATCCGAAGACGTGGTGAAAAGGGTTGAAACGCGCCTACCTCTCCACGAACAACACAGTGATGACTAGCTCTTCCTTGGCCCCCCCGTAAGGGGCGCGGCGATTTGCCTTCCTGGCCGCCGTGCTGACGGGATCCAGCGCCCCGTCCGGCCCCAGCTTAGCCTCTCTTCCTTCCTTCAGATAGCCTGTATTTCTTCCCTACCTCGTCGCTTTTCATACAACCTCTCTCACAACTTTCAATGGTCAACCTCTAATTTCACAGGGTAGATGCTGACCTTCCTCTCAGCCAACCAACCCGGATCGGGGCTGAGGGGGGAGGGGACAATGTTCCCTAATCCTGAGCTCCGGTTTGGGGTGGCTGGTTTTTAACAACCTGCTTCATCCCCACCCATACCTCCCTCCAATCCCTTTTCCTCTCCTCTTTACATTCTATTAATTTTACGCGGTGTTCAAGGTGGAGCCGCCTGCCGATGGACTGCCAGGCCACCAGGCGGGAGGGGTGGTCCGAAATGGCGGCGCCTGGCTCTGCCAGGCCTGTAAGCACCTCTTGCAGTGCGGGCAACTGCAAGAGGTGATGAGCTATTGCGTCCCGTGGCAAAAATAGGGTCACCATGCCCATGGATGAATTAATAAAACCTCAAACCCCTTTAACTCCCCCTTGCTCATCGACGGAGCCGCCCTCGGGCAGCTCCTCCCTGGGCGGAGGGTCCCCTGTGCTTGCACAGGGGACCCTCCATATTTCTCTAAAAGGAGAGGAGGCTTACTCCTCTCCTTCACCTACGGGTGCAGGGGACTCTCCCTCACCCCCTTCTCTGGAGGTGCTTTCGGGCACCTCCCTTTTCCCAGCGGCAGTCCCCTCTTTTCTTTCCAAGGGGACTGCCAAGAAAGCCAGCAGGCAGCCCTTAGCCAGCCGCTCCCCATCAAAGCGGCTCGGTAGGGCAAGCCCCCTTAGGGGGGGAGAGGGAAGCCAGGCCCCTTCGGTGGCTTCCCTCAAAAGACCTGCTGGCAAGAATTTTAAACCTTGCCGGGGTCAAGGCCTGTGCCTCCCCACTAAAGACTGGCGACACTGCCAAGGGGACCTGCGATGTCCTGGGAGGGGATGGCCAACTGGAGGCCCCTCCTGTGATAAACATGGTCCTTGAGGAAAACCAGCCTCAGAAGGTAGGGCCTTCCATGGGGGGGAATCCGGGCTCAGCGCCAAGCACCGAACCCGAATCCGCCCCTATGCAAGGTCCTCATCAAACGGCTGTAGATTCTCAGGCAGTACAAGGAGGGGAGGGATCTCCTCCGGATGATGCCCCTGCGACCACCAGGACCTTCTCCATTTCGGAGAAGTACCTGGCTGAGGCCGGTCCATCTGGCCTGGGGGCTTCTACCGGCGGGGGTGAGAAGCGGGTTCATTCCCCGCCCTCCTCTCCAAAAAAGAAAAGGACCAAAAAGACGAAGAAGACTCGGGGCTCCTCTCAATCCGCGGGGGCTACGGGGACGGATGGGTCTGCTGCCACTTTGGCAAGCGACCAAGCCAAGATCGGCACATCCGGGCACTCTGCTTCCCCGGGTACGGAGCTCCTGACGATGACAAAGACCAAAAGTGCACAGGGCGGAGCCTCGATGACATCGGGGCCCCTCATTCAGAGGTTACCTGGCGTTTTCGAGCCCGCTGGCTTCAAACGCTTCCTCGTTATTCGCTCCACTGATGGCAGCATGTTGTCCAAGGGCAACATGATCCATCAGAGGAGAGGATTAGCTAGTGCAATTGGTAGAGAGCCGAAGGTAACCCGTTTCTCGGACGGGAGCCTTCTGGCGAATGCGGCGAATCCCGCGAGGCGGCCAAGATAAGTGCTCTTCGGACACTTCATGGCACCCCGGTGAGTGTGACGCCGCACTCTACCATGAACTTTGTAAAAGGAGTAGTTTATGCGAGGGAACTCGTTGACTACTCCATAGAAGACATCACCCTAGAGCTGGCCGACCATGGGGCGGTCAAGGTCGAACGTGTGATGAGAAAACAGGGAGGGGCCTCGAGACCCACCCCTACACTCTTCGTCACGTTCGACTGTGACAAGCTCCCTGAGTCGGTGCGTGCCGGTTGGTACCGCTACCGCATGAAGGCATTCGTGCCACTGCCTTGACCTATCTTTGTGCTCTTCGGATGCAAAGCCTGATTTTTATTGGGGGGTTGTCGATGACCTCCATGGTAGTGATCACTTTCCCATTCAAATATCATTTTCAGGGCAACTGCCGCCTGAGAGACCACTTCGGTGGTGCTTGGCGCGGGCGCGGTGGCCTGCATTTCAGGAAATGACTGAATTCTCTATCTCAGTCGAGGAGTTGAGGTCGGTAGATGAGGCCGTTGAGTTCTTCTCCGGCAACCTCATCGCCGTGGGCCTGACTACTATTCCTAGGACGTCTGACCGTTTTGCACGCCGACCACTCCCATGGTGGTCGGCCGAGTGTGAGATGGCACTCAAACAGAAGTGTTATGCCTACATGCGCTATAAGCGCCGCCCGAACGATTTCACTGTCGCTGAATTTCGTCGGGCTAGGTTCCGGTATATTTCGAAGCACGCCCGCCGCTCTTCTTGGCGGGCATACGTGTCTTCACTTAACGGGAAGACCCCTTTAGCTGAGGTGTGGAAGCGAGTCAAAAGGATTCGGGGCAAGTTCTCGCAGGCCCCCCCTCCCGTTCTCCAGGAGAATGGGACCGCAATCTCGGACCCCGCGTTCAAGGCGGAATCCTTAGCGACCGCTTTTTTCGCATTCTCTAGCCGTGATGCTGCTCCGCCAGCATTCAATGCACGTCGTGATGTCGTGGAAGGCCGCCGGCTGGACTTTACCTCCAGAGGCGGAGAACCCTTCAACGACAGGTTTACTGTGAGTGAGTTTCGTTCCGCTCTCGCTTCGTGCGCGGACACCGCCCATGGTCCAAGCGATGTCCCGTACGCCATGCTTCGACACCTAGGTGAGCGAGGCATGGCCTTTCTGTTGGATTTGTTCAACAGGATCTGGGTGGAAGGTCTTCTCCCAGACTCCTGGCGAATCGCTACTGTGCTTGCCTTTCGCAAGCCAGGGAGAGATCACTCTACTCCGACCGGTTTCCGCCCAATCTCTCTAACCTCTTGCGTGTGCAAGTTGATGGAGAAATTGGTAAATGTTAGATTAGCCTATTTCCTGGACAGCGGAGGCCATCTGTCTTCTGCACAGTGCGGCTTCCGTAAGTTCCACTCCACGTCGGATGCTCTGCTCCGACTGGAAAATGCCGTCTGCGAGGCTTTTCTTCGTAGACAGCACTACGCCACGGTGTTTTTTGATCTGGAGAAGGCCTATGATACCGCATGGCGATACGGTATCATGGAGACTCTCCACACGATGGGGGCGAGGGGACGCCTCCCAATGTTTATATCTGAATTTTTGCGAGATCGTCGATTCCGCGTACGGGTGGGGGGAGCCCTCTCCGGCCTAAAGGAGCAGGAAGAGGGTGTCCCGCAGGGAAGTGTCCTCAGTGTCACACTCTTTGCCCTGAGCATCAACGGCATCACCTCAGGGCTGCCGAAAGATGTTCTCGCTACGCTCTACGTGGACGACCTTTCGATCTCTTTTGGCGCGGCCCAGATACCAACTTTGGAGCGTCGACTACAACAGGCATTGAACCGCGTCTCTCGCTATGCCGAAGCGCACAGGTTTCGGTTTTCTTTGGCCAAGACTAAGGTGGTGCACTTCTGCCGCCATCCACGGCTTCACCCCGACCCAGATTTGTTTCTTAATGGGGTGCGCCTGGATGTGGTTGAGTCGCACCGTTTCCTTGGTCTTGTATTCGACCGACGCCTCACCTGGGAGGCTCATATTCGCAGCCTTAGGGTCTCTTGTACCCGCGCCATGGACATTCTCCGTTCCGTGACGTTCAGCGCTTGGGGCGCTGATAGGGCTACTGCCTTACTTTTTTATCGATCCTTTGTTCGCTCGAAGCTCGACTACGGATTCGAGTTTTATGCATCCGCAGCCGAGCGTTTATTGCGGAAGGTGGATTCGATCCACCACACCGGCCTTCGCCTTGCGACCGGTGCCTTCCGCACTTTCCCTATTGAGAGCCTGTTGGTCGATGCTGGGGAGATGCCACTCGCTCTGCGCCGTGTGCAGTGCATCACTCGCCTGTACGCGGCGCCTCCCTCAGTCGCCAAAAGCTCTCACTGCATCCGCAGCTGATCTCGATGGTGCCTATGCCGCCGAGAGACGCCAGTCATACCCTAAGCCCTTTGGGTTTAGGGCCAGGAAACTCCTTCGAGAGGTAGATATAGCTCTCGGGCCGGTGGCGCCCCTGGTTCTGCCTAGGACGCCACCCTGGAGGGTACCACATTTGGCTATTTGTCGCCACGCCTCTGCTCCCAAAGCTTGTACTGCGCCGGGAGTATTGCGTTCGACTTTTTTGGATCACACATCGTGTCACGCTGGTACCGTGCCAGTGTATACGGATGGCTCTAAGTCCCAAGAGGGGGTCGGCTTCCACGCCGTATCCCCTCTGTTTGAAGTCAGCGGGGCTCTACCAGGCGCTGCGTCTATCTTCACGGCCGAGCTGGTGGCAATACACTACTCGGTTCGGGAGATTACGCGACGTGCCCGGTTCGGAGACCGGATTGTGATCTATAGCGACTCACAAAGTGCCCTGAGTGCTCTCGGGGCATTGGAATCTCCGCATCACCTGGTTCGCGAAATCCGTGACACCACGGTTTTGGCGAGCCGGGCAGATGTCGAGATTATCTTCTGCTGGGTTCCTGGACATGTAGGAATTGCGGGGAATGAGCGCGCCGATGAGGGCGCTAAAGAGTCCGCGAGGACTCTGCGACCGGACCAGCGTTTCGCTCTTCTTCACACTGACTACATGGCAGGAATACGGGCAGCTCTTCGGACTGCTTGGCAAAGAAGATGGGAGACGGTCGAAGGGAACTTAAAGTTGCGTGCCATTGCGCCGCGACTGTTCCCATGGACCTATCCCCCAATGCCGCGGCGGCTTCAGGTTACTTTCTGTCGTCTCCGAATCGGGCACACTCGTGTGACGCATCGCTATTTGATGGAGCGCTCGCCTGCGCCCTATTGCAACGACTGCGTCGTCCCCCAGACTGTTCGGCACATTCTTGTCGAATGTCCCAGTCTGGGTGATCTTCGCGCACGATACCTGTCCCGGTACCGGGATGGGCGGGGTCGCTACCGCCTGTCCCTTGTACTCGGGACGAGTTCGTGTACTTTGACTGGTGGACTTATTGACTTTTTGGGGAAGGCTGGCCTTCTCCCTTTCATTTAACCCGGTTTAATTGTTGGTGTTGTTTTTGTTATTGGTTTTGTTATTGCTTTGTTATTGTTATTTATTTTTATTGTTTCCTGTTTATTTTTTTAAAGTAGCCTAGAACTAGGCTGTCGTGTTTTACGGCGACATATGCCTAAGTCGGCAGTCGCCAGATAGCCCCTTAATAAAAAAAAAACGGGTGCAGGAGACTCCCCCTCACCCCCTTCTCTGGAGGTGGTTTCGGGCACCTTCCTTTTTCCAGTGGCAGTTCCCTCTTTTCTTTCCAAGGGGACTGCCAAGAAAGCCAGCAGGCAGCCCATTCCCGACCGCCCTTCGTGTAAGCGGCAGGGTAGGGCAAACCCCCTTAGGGGGGAGAGGGAAGCCAGGCCCCTTCGGTCGCTTCCCTCAAAAGACCTGCTGGCAAGGATATTAAACCTTGCCGGGGTCAAGGCCTGTGCCTCCCCACACAAGACTGGCGACACTGCCAAGGGGACCTGCGATGACCTGGGAGGGGATGGCCAACTGGAGCCCCCTCCTGTGATAGGCATGGTCCTTGAGGAAACCCAGCCTCAGAGGGTAGGGCCTTCCATGGGGGGGAATCCGGGCTCGGCGCCAAATACCGAACCCGAATCCGCCCCTATGCAAGGTCCTTCTCAAACGGCTGGGGATTCTAAGGCAGTACAAGGAGGGGAGGGATCTCCTCCGGATGGTGCCCCTGTGACCACCAGGACCTTCTCGATTTCGGAGAAGGACCTGGCTGAGGCCGGTCCATCTGGCCTAGGGGCTTCTACCAGCGGAGGTGAGAAGCGGGTTCATTCCCCGCCCTCCCCTCCAAAAAAAGAAAAAGACTAAGAAGACTCGGGGCTCCTCTCCATCCGTGGGGACAGATGGGTCTGCTGCTACTTTGGCAAGCGACCAAGCCAAGATCGGCACATCCGGCTTCTCTGCCCCCCCCCTCCCCGGTTGCGGAGCCCCTGACTAAGACCAAAAGTCCACAGGGTGGAGACTCGATGACATCGGGGCCCTTGATTCAGAGGTTACCTGGCGTTTTCGAGCCCGCTGGCTTCAAGCGCTTCCTCGTTATTCGCTCCACTGATGGCACCATGTTGTCCAAGGGCAACATGATCCATCAGGGCAGAGGATTAGCTAGTGTAATTGGTAGAGAGCCGAAGGTGACCCGTTTCTCGGACGGGAGCCTTCTGGTGAATCCCGCCGAGGCGGCCAAGATTAGTGCTCTTCGGACACTTCATGGCACCCCGGTGAGTGTGACGCCGCGCTCTACCAGTAACTTCCCCCTCCCTCTCTGGGATCTTTTCTTCAGGGGTTGTTCCCAGAGAGGCTCTGGCCTTCTCGTGGCGAGGGGGGTCAGCCCTGGCCCCCCTAGGAGACCCATGGTGCTGCCAACAATACTTTTAACATACCCGTCTTTCTTTCCTCCTCTATTACGCTCTTCCACTGCCCTTTATTTCCCCCTCTTCATTCACCTATCTAGTGGTCCTTATCAATACCCGACCTCTGCTCGTTTAATGGATTGTTTCTGAATTGTTCTTCCATGAAGGTGAAAAAGGCTGTGCATCTCCACTGCCTTCGTCTACCGAATGCCCAAGGAGAAACCCATCGTTGGCCCCTTTTCTCCGTGCGTAGGACAACTCGGGCAGCCTCTTAGGGTTATAGAGATGGTGCGGTGGATCCGTATATATTCTCCAAGAGGACATACCGGACGTAACTGATTGTATAGTTGCAGTAGTGCCGGGCCTTTGTAGGCCTCCATGGTGGGGAGCCCCGAGGGAGAATGCGAAGATTTTTTCTTTTTGCAATGGCTAGCCATAAACCAAAAACCTCCCCTTCTCGTAAGGGTTCTTGTGCCAAACGTTCCTTAGCTTCCCTTTCAGCCTTTCCTCGCTCGTTGAATCCCTATTCCAACGAAGTAGACCCAGATCTTGATTATCCTCGCTTTCTTGTCATGAATTCATCATCTGACATCCCACTTGCAAAAGTCAATGTGTTTGATGTCAATGAATCTTTTGAGTCCCGCTGTGGTGAACCCCGCCGGATGTGGTCAAGAGGAAGTGGTGATGTCGTAGTCGAGGTGTCATCCCACTCTCAACATAACCTTGTGCGAAATCTATCTTCGATAGCTGAAATTCCAATAACTGTCTCGCCCCATCCGCGTCTGAATTTCGTCAAAGGTGTCGTCCGTTCAAACGAACTAAAGGACTACGACCCCACCCGCCTTCAGAGTAAGCTCAGTACCCAACGTGTCACACACGTACACAGGGTAACTAAAACATTAGGCTCCACTAAAGTTCCAACGGCCACACTGATTTTAACATTTGAACGACAAGAACTTCCGCAGTATATTAAAACTGGGTACCTTCGTGTCCCGGTAAGTCCCTACATCGAACTACCCAGAAGCTGCTTCAATTGCAATCAATTTGGACATGTTGGCCGAGCTTGTCGGCACCCTCGCTCCTGCGTGAATTTTAGCTCTGACTACCATGGCCCCGAATGCGCCAAAACGCCCCACTGTGCCAACTGCGGAGGTACCCACAGTGCTGCGTCGAAACTTTGCTCTATATTTTTATATGAAAAGGAAGTTCTCGCTTTGCGCGACTCCCCACGTCTAGATATAAGAGAGGCCCGCCAGCGTGCCCGAGCACAAACCTCGCCACTCGGCCGGCTCTTCTCTGACGTTTTACGTGATGCTGGACGAAACCGACCATCACGCGCGAGTTCTGACCAGCCTGAAGCACTTCACCCTAGATCTACTCGCAGCGTCGAAAATATTCAGAATATGCAGTCGAAGCGTCGCTCTCATACCGAGATAATTAATGTAGCCCCCCTCTCTCCAGCAGCTCTAGCTGGGAGAGACGCTTGAAGACATCAGGCGCTATTTGAAAGAATCCTCAACATCGACCAGTGAAGGTTCATCCACCCGGCCACGAGACTCAAAGCCCAGTGATAAGAGAAAGGATTCCTCACCTGGGTCATCGACTACCAATAAGCGGGCAGCCTCTGGAGCTACCTCGGCCGAACCCCGAGAATCTCCAATGGACTCCTCCCCTATGGTTGAACATTCTCTGCCCTTAAGTCCGTCTCGCCCTTCACAGGACGTAGGCCCCATCCTGATCCAAACGATGGCAGAAATACACCCAGCTCCACACACCTCGCTCAGATCACCTGTTCGTCCCGCCCACCCTCCAAACCAAGTTCCGATGGAAGCAGTTGATACTCCAACATCACCAACTGCGGCGGTTGGACCAACTCCTCAGACACCGAAAATACCCTCGACCCATGAATCCGGATCTACCAGCCGAAAATCCCTTCTTGATCTTCCTTTTCCGCCAGGTTGCGAGATCGAATTGCAATCAAGGGCCTCGGTCGGTTCTCCAAAACCCACGAAAAAAAACCTCGGTTACTACTCCATCTAGGATCTCTCCCCCTGCAAAAGCAGGATCCTCAAAATCAGCTCTCCGTCTCCCAAGCTCTTTGGGAAGAACCTCAAATACATTATCGGCCTCAAAAGAGAAAAAGATATCCACAGTGGTATCTAATCGTCACAAATAATATCTTCCATTTTACAATGGAATTGTCAAGGAGTTCTTCCAAAGTGGGAAGAACTCAAAATTCTTTTGACGACTATCCACCCCGCTGTTATTTGTCTCCAGGAGAATAAACTGGGTATACGGCCCTTTCCGCTGGAACCCGGTTTTCTCACTTTCAACTCTATAGCTCCTGCTGGAAGCCCCTCTCATGGAGGGGTGTCAATCATGGTATCTTCATCCTAGCATGTTTCTCTCATCTCCCTACATACTAACCCCTAACTGTTGCTGTGAGGGTTTTTCTTATTAAGCTTTTTACCGTTTGCTCTATTTACCTACCCCCTTGTTTATCATTGTCAAGATCCGACCTTTTAGAACTTATAGACCAGTTGCCCTCCCGATTCTTATTACTAGGAGATTTTAACGCCCGTCACCCATACTGGGGTAACATCACTCGAAATGCCAAAGGCAGTGTTTTAGAGTCTCTTTTATTATCTGACCTTCTTTGTGTTTTAAATACTGGCGATTTTACCTCTTATCATGTCCAGACGGACTCTTTTAGCTGTGTTGACCTGTCTGTTTGTTCCCCTGATTGCTTCACGGAATTCCGATGGTCAATTCTTGACGATCTCCATGGGAGTGACCACTTCCCTATTGTCTTGTCGGCCTTTCACGTTAGCCCTCATACAACCATGCTCCTTAAGTGGGACTTAGGTCATGCAGATTGGGAAGGTTTCCAAGAGGCGTCCTTTACAAATGCATCTTTGGGGACCTTCAATGGAGTGGACGCGGCAGTAAAATACTTTACATCGACTATCTACAATGCAGCAACACAGACCATCCCACGGAGGCGACCTGTCACGGACCGCTCAACCGCGCCCTGGTGGACTTCGGCGTGTGCAACAGCTATCAAAAATTACAAGTTAGCCCATGCCCGATTCCGAAAGAACCCAACTTTGTGCAACAAGGTCGACCGAAACCGAGCTCGTGCGCTTCGCCAAAGAACCCTTCGTCAAGCTCGCCGAAATTCATGGGGCAGATATGTTTCATCGATCTCCTCTATGACACCTACTGCTAAGATCTGGAAGAGGATTAATAAGATCAGGGGCCGTTATGCTAATCATCATACCCCCAAAATCAACTTAGACGGTTCCTTGGAGAATGACGGCCGGGCGGTCAGCAATGCTTTTGCTGACCATTTCCGCGCCGTCAGCAGTGTCAGCCGCTACGATAAGGCTTTTCAATCCTACAAATTAAAGGAAGAATCTCATTCTCTCAACTTCACAACAAAATCTAACCTTCCGTATAACGCTCTACTCAGCATCTATGAGCTGCAAAGCGCTTTGTCCCTTTGCAGATCTACTTCCCCTGGCCTTGATGAAATCCATTTCGACATGATTCGGCACCTAGATCCACACTCTACTCTCTTCCTGCTTGATTTGTACAACCTTATATGGGTGAAGGGTTTTTACCCGTCATCATGGCGCATTGGGATCATCCTTCCCTTTGTCAAACCGGGCAGGGACGGGTTGCATGCAGATCACTACCGCCCTATAGCTCTCACCAGCTGTTTGAGTAAGTTGATGGAAAAAAATGATATTGGAGCGCCTAAACTGGTTCCTAGAAGCCAATCACCTTCTCTCTCCATTTCAATGTGGCTTCCGCAAAGGTCATAGTACCCTTGACCTACTAGTACGTTTCGAGGGATCAGTCCGGAAAGCTTTCTCATTAAAGCACCGAGTCCTAGCAATATTTTTCGATATTGAGAAAGCCTACGACACAACATGGAGATACGGCATCTTGAAGCAGTTATACGTCTGGGGGATGAGAGGCCTTTTACCTTCATTTATTCAAAGTTTTTTTTAGCATCTCGATCCTTCAAGGTACGTGTTGGAGACGCATACTCTGACCTGCAACCCCAAGAGGAGGGAGTTCCTCAGGGCAGTGTTTTAAGTGTCCTTTGTTTTATAATTGCCATCAATGATATTATTTCGTCTCTCCCAGAAGGTGTATCGGCAACTCTGTTTGTCGATGATTTAGCACTATACTGTTCCTCACCTCGCCTTTCATCAGCAGCGCGTCGGCTACAACTAGGGGGTGATGTTGTATCCAAAAGAGCACAACTTAAGGGATTCCGCTTTTCCACGACCAAAACCAAAGCAATGTATTTCCACCGAGGCAGAGGGGTTCTTGTTCCACCATCTATATCCCTACGAGGCGAAGATATAGAGTTTGTCTCCGAGTTTCAGTTCCTTGGCGTAACTCTCGATCCAAAGTTATCCTGATTACCACACCTACGCCGACTTCGAACAGGCTGTCTGCGGGCTCTAGACATTTTGAAAGTCATCTCATACACTTCGTGGGGCAGTGACCGACAAACGTGAACATTATACACAACCCTCGCTCAATCCAAATTGGATTATGGCTGTTAAATTTACTCATCGGCTTTCCCTTCAGCCCTTAAAATGCTGAACCCCATTCGAAACCTTGGAGTTCGCCTTTCTAGTGGAGCCTTCCGTACTTCTCCTGTCAACAGCCTTTACTGCAAGAGTGGGGTGCTCCCTTTGCCCTACCATAGACTTCAAATCTGCATTCGATACCTCTGCCGAGTACAGCAAGCCCCCTGTATCAGAGGTCTACAGATGCCTGTATGCTGCCGAATCAACGGCGGCATATGATAAGTTGCCATTTTTACCCCGCCCTTTGAACCTTTGCATAGGAGATCATCTCTCTAACCTGGGTGATCCAAGGGTCCTTACCCTTCCATCCTTACTGACCCCTAGGTGGCGTGCTCCTCTCCCCACAGTATGTACCAACATGTGGAGCCTGGAGAAGTCCTCCATGGACCCTCGCATCATTAAAAGCCTGTTCTTAGAGCATTCGATCTCCCACAAACAATGCTACCCACTATACACGGATGGCTCTAAGTCGGACGCTGGCGTCGGCGCCGCAGCCATCTACCCAGGAGGAGAATTCCTAACTCTATCTTTGCCACCAGCAGCATCCATTTTTACCGCTGAACTTTCAGCAATCCTTTTAGCCTTTAGACACATCCAAATTTTACCTTTTAGTGATTTTGTCATTTTTTCCGACTCAAGGAGTGTCTTACAGTCAATTAGATCCTTCAATGCGTCCCATCCCCTGGTCACAGAAATTTGCAACTGGCTGATCTAAAATGCATCCCGATATAGAATTATGTTTTGTTGGGTCCCTGGGCATGTGGATGTCCTGGGCAACGAGAAGGCTGATCGGCTGGCCCGCTCAGCACATTCTATGTCCCCTGGAACTCGGCTCTGCCTTTTAGGGACTACTTTCCTTCAATAACAAAGTATATTTTTCAACTGTGGCAGAATGAATGGGATGACTGTTCATCATCCAAACTATACAAAATAAAAAATTCTATTCGCTCTTGGCCAGCGAGTCGTCATAGAATGCGGTCGTTGGAGGTGGCCCTTTGCCGAGTTCGCATTGGTCACACGAGACTCACTCACGGCCATCTTGTCTCGGGTGATGCCCATATCAGCCTTTGCTGTCGTTTTTGCGGTGGGGACCAATCGGTTGCCCACCTTTTATTGGATTGTAGCCATTTTACCATTCTCCGGTTGTCCTGTTTCCCGACCCTTTTAGCGGCGATTTGCCATCCTGGCCGCCGTGCTGACGGGATCCAGCGCTCCGTCCGGCCCCAGCTTAGCCTCTCTTCCTTCCTTGAGATAGCCCGATTTCTCCCCTACCTCGTCGCTTTTCATACAACCTCTCCCACAACTTTCTCTGGTCAGCCTCTAATTTCACAGGGTAGAATGCTGACCTTCTTCTCAAGCCAACCACCACGGATGGGGGCTGAGGGGGGAGGGGACATTGTTCCCTAACCCCTCAGCTCCGGTTCGGGATGGGGTTTTTTTAACAACCTGCTTCATCCCCACCCATACCTTCCTCACATCCCTTTTCCTCTCCTCTTCACATTCTATCTGTTTTACGCCGTGTCTAAGGTGGAGCCGCCATGCCGAAGGACTGCCAGGCCACCAGGCGGGAGGGGTGGTCCCAAATGGCGGCGCCTGGCTCTGCCGGGCCTGTAAGCGCCTCTTGCAGTGCGGGCTACTGCAAGAGGTGGTGAGCGATTGCGTCACGTAAAACAAAGAGGGTCACCATGCCCAATGATTAAAAAAAAACATCTTCCCTTAATTCCCCCTAAAACAACGGAGCCGCCCTCGTGCAGCTCCACAGAAAAGATGGAGGTCCCCCCCCCCCTGTGCTTGCGCAGGGGACCCTCCATACCTCTTTAACCGGAGAGGAGGCTCACTCCTCTCCTACGCCTACGGGTGTAGGGGACTCCCCCTCACCCCCTTCTCTGGAGGTGCTTTCGGGCACCTCCCTATCTCCAGCGGCAGTCCCTCCTTTGCTTTCTAAGGGGACTGCCAAGAAAGCCAGCAGGCAGCCCATTGCCGACCGCCCGTCGTACAAGCGGCTCGGTAGGGCAAACCCCCTTAGGGGGGAGAGGGAAGCCAGGCCCCTTCGGTCGCTTCCCTCAAAAGACCTGCTGGCAAGGATATTAAACCTTGCCGGGGTCAAGGCCTGTGCCTCCCCACTAAAGACTTATGACGCTGCCAAGGGGACCTGCGATGTCCTGGGAGGGGATGGCCAACTGGAGGCCCCTCCTGTGATAAACATGGTCCTTGAGGAAAACCAGCCTCAGAAGGTAGGGCCTTCCATGGGGGGGAATCCGGGCTCAGCGCCAAGCACCGAACCCGAATCCGCCCCTATGCAAGGTCCTCATCAAACGGCTGTAGATTCTCAGGCAGTACAAGGAGGGGAGGGATCTCCTCCGGATGATGCCCCTGCGACCACCAGGACCTTCTCCATTTCGGAGAAGTACCTGGCTGAGGCCGGTCCATCTGGCCTGGGGGCTTCTACCGGCGGGGGTGAGAAGCGGGTTCATTCCCCGCCCTCCTCTCCAAAAAAGAAAAGGACCAAAAAGACGAAGAAGACTCGGGGCTCCTCTCAATCCGCGGGGGCTACGGGGACGGATGGGTCTGCTGCCACTTTGGCAAGCGACCAAGCCAAGATCGGCACATCCGGGCACTCTGCTTCCCCGGGTACGGAGCTCCTGACGATGACAAAGACCAAAAGTGCACAGGGCGGAGCCTCGATGACATCGGGGCCCCTCATTCAGAGGTTACCTGGCGTTTTCGAGCCCGCTGGCTTCAAACGCTTCCTCGTTATTCGCTCCACTGATGGCAGCATGTTGTCCAAGGGCAACATGATCCATCAGAGGAGAGGATTAGCTAGTGCAATTGGTAGAGAGCCGAAGGTAACCCGTTTCTCGGACGGGAGCCTTCTGGCGAATGCGGCGAATCCCGCCGAGGCGGCCAAGATAAGTGCTCTTCGGACACTTCATGGCACCCCGGTGAGTGTGACGCCGCACTCTACCATGAACTTTGTAAAAGGAGTAGTTTATGCGAGGGAACTCGTTGACTACTCCATTGAGGACATCACCCTAGAGCTGGCCGACCATTGGGTGGTTGAGGTCGAACGTGTGATGAGAAAACAGGGAGTGGCCTCGAGACCCACCCCTACACTATTCGTCACGTTCGACTGTGACAAGCTCCCTGAGTCGGTGCGTGCCGGTTGGTACCGCTACCGCGTGAAGGCATTCGTGCCACTGCCGCGACGGTGCTATTATTGTCACCGCTTCGGCCATACGAATCGCTCATGTAGACGTGCAAAGGCGGGGTCACCCGAAGTATGTGTAAATTGCTCCAAGGTCGCACACGATAAGTCCAAATCGTGTGTGGCCAAGTATGTCAATTGCGAAGAGCCGCACCCTGCTTCTTTGAAGCAATGTGGTGCATATCTCCTTGAGAAAGAAATCCTGGCCGTTCAGGCCCAGGATCGACTCTCATTCCGCCCGGCTCTGCCTGGGACGTCATATGCCTTAATAGTTAGAAAAGCACCCTCTGCTCCTGGACCATCGAGGCAAACGAGCACAGTTGTTTCCGCGCCCATTGGGAGCCCGTCTGCGGGCGCTGCCCTTGTAAAGCTGGCGGCAAAAAGGGTTCATACCCAGCCCCGGCTAAAACCAGGGCTCCCCCCTCTTTCCCCAGCGTGACCGTTTCCCGTAAGGCGAAACGGCCACGCGCCTCCACAGAGGCGTTAGACTCACAGGAGGCAACACCCCTGAAGTTAATCGCTAGGGCCATCTTCCAGGGTTCCTAAAGCTGTCCCCCGAAAGGAGCTTCACCTCCTTCGCCCACGCCTAGTGGTGGAGGGAGTGGCTCGGAGACGGTGGTTCCTCGAAAAGAGGGCCCCCCGCCTCCGAAGCCGCAACGCCCACCTAAGGTTTCGAAGGCGCCAGGAAGAAAAGACTCGCATGGCGAGCCCTACCTTTCCAAATAAGTCCTCGAAGGCGACAGCGCTTTGTCGGGCCAACAGCGCTCGGGGTTCTGCCCCCGGGAAGCGTATGGCTATTCCCGTGAGGGTCTTCTTTTCGAGGAGGGCCCCGCGTCTCCTCCGAGCTAGGCCTGGACGGCATATTTCGTCAATGGATTTGCCGTGGACTCCGGGCCAACTGGGAGGAGCTGCGGAGGCTCGTCTCGTCCAGTTCCCCGTTAGCTATCTTTTTGCAGGAGACCATGCTAGGCGCGTGCCCCTTGCTCGCTCTCCCGGGGTATAAGGGTCTCGCGACACCACCACCGCAGGATGGCCGGGCTGGGAAATGCGTGGTTTACACCCAAGATGATGTCTCCGTTATTCCTTTCTCTTCAGATACCCCCTTTCAGGCAGTGGCTGTGCAGCTGCACCTGGATAGGAGGTATACTATCATTTCTGCGTATATTCCACCGTCAGCTGACTTCGACACGAGGGACTTCCGCCGCGTTGTGGCACAGGTGCCGAGGCCCTTTCTCTTGCTTGGAGATCTGAAAGGCAGGCAGCCTCTCTGGGAAGATTACTCCATAAATTCCAGGGGACAAGTCCTTGCCGATATGATCAAAGAGCTTGAGATGGGTGTCCTAAACGTGGATGAGTTTACGCATCACTGTCCGAGAACCGCTTCATTTTCTTGCCTTGACCTATCTTTGTGCTCTTCGGATGCACAGCCTGATTTTGATTGGGGGGGGGGGTCGGTGACCTTCATGGTAGTGATCACTTTACCCTTTAAATATCATTTCAAGGCCAACTGCCGCCTGAGAGCCCACCTCGGTGGTGCTTGGTGCAGGCGCGGTGGCCTGCATTTCAGGAAATGACTGAATTCTCTATCTCAGTTAAGGAGTTTAGGTCGGTAGATTAGGCCGTTAAGTTCTTCCACGGCAACCTCTTCGTCGTGGGCCTGACTACTATTCCTAGGACGTCTGGCCGTTTTGCACGCCGACCACTCCCATAGTGGTCGGCCGAGTGTGCGAAGGCCATCAAACAGAAGCATTATGCCTACATTTGCTATAAGCGCCGCCCGAACGATTTCACTGACGCTAAATTTCGTCGGGCTAGGTTCCGGTATATTTCGAAGCATGCCCGCCGCTCTTCTTTGCAAGCATACGTGTCTTCACTTAACGGGAAAGCCCCCTTTAGCAGAGGTGTGGAGGCGAGTCAAAAGGATTCGGGGCAAGTTCTCACAGGACCTCCTTCCCGTTCTCCAGGAGAATGGGACCGCAATCTCGGACCCCGCGTCCGTGGCGAAAACCTTTGTGACCTCATTCTCTAACCGGGATGCTGCTCCGTCAGCATTCAATGCACGTCGTAATGTCGCGGAAGGCCGCCGGCTGGACTTTACCTCCAGAGGCGGAGAACCCTTCAACGACAGGTTTACTGGGAGCGAGTTGCGATCCGCTCTCGCTTCGTGCGCGGACACTGCCCATTGTCCGGACGATGTCCCGTATGCCATGCTTCGACACCTAGGTGAGCGAGGCATGACCTTTCTGTTAGATTTGTACAACACGATCTGGGTGGAGGGTCTTCTTCCAGATTCCTGGCCAATCGCTACTGTGCTCGCCTTTCGCAAACCGGGGAGAGGTCACTCTACTCCGACCGGTTTCCGCCCAATCTCTCTAACCTCTTGCGTGCGCAAGTTGATGGAGAAATGGGTTAATGTTAAAAGAGCCTTTTTCCTGGACAGCGGAGGCCATCTGTCTTCTGCACAGTGCGGCTTCCGCAAGTTCCACTCCACGTCGGATGCTCTGCTCCGACTAGAAAATGCCGTCTGCTAGGCTTTCCTTCGTAGACAGCACTACTTCACAGTGTTTTTTGATCTGGAGAAGGCCTATGATACCGCAAGGCGATACGGTATCATGAAGACTCTCCACACGATGGGGGCGAGGGGACGCCTCCCAATGTTTATATCTGAATTTTTGCGAGATCGTCGATTCCGCGTACTGATGGGGGAAGGCCTCTCCAGCCCAAAGGAGCAGGAAGAGGGTGTCCCGCAGGGAAGTGTCCTTAGTGTCACACTCTTTGCCCTGAGCATTAACGGCATCACCTCGGTGCTGGCGGAAGATGTTCTCGCTACGCTCTACGTGGACGACCTTTCGATCTCTTTTGGCGCGGCCCAGATGCCAACTCTGGAGCGTCGACTCCAACAGGCATTGAACCGCGTCTCTCGCTATGCCGAAGCGCACAGGTTTCGGTTTTCTTTGGCCAAGACTAAGGTGGTGCACTTCTGCCTCCATCCACGGCTTCACCCCGACCCAGATTTGTTTCTTAATGGGGTGCGCCTGGATGTGGTGAAATCGCACCGTTTCCTTGGTCTTGTATTCGACCGACGCCTCACGGGGGAGGCATATATTCTCAGCCTCAGGGTCTCTTGTACCCGCGCCATGGACATTCTCCGTTCCGTGACGTTCAGCGCTTGGGGCGCTGATAGGGCTACTGCCCTTCTTTTTTATCGATCCTTTGCTCGTTCGAAGCTCGACTACGGATGCGAGTTTTATGCATCCACAGCCAAGCGTTTATTGCGGAAGGTGGATTCGATCCACCACACCGGCTTTCGCCTTGCGACCGGTGCCTTCCGCACTTTCCCCATTGAGAGCCTGCTGATCGATGCTGGGGAGATGCCACTCGCTCTGCGCCGCGTGCAGTGCATCACTTGCCTGTACGCGCGAGCCCGGCGCCTCCCTCAGTCGCCAACAGCTCTCACTGCATCCGCAGCTGATCTCGATGGTGCCTATGCCGCCGAGAGACGCCAGTCATACCCTAAGCCCTTTGGGTTTAGGGCCAGGAAACTCCTTCGAGAGGTAGATATAGCTCTCGGGCACGTGGCGCTCCTGGTTCTGCCCAGGACACCACCCTGGAGGGTACCACATTTGGCTATTTGTCGCCACGCCTCTGCTCCCAAAGCTTGTACTGCGCCGGGAGTATTGCGTTCGACCTTTTTGGAGCACACATCGTGTCACGCTGGTACCGTGCCAGTGTATACGGATGGCTCCAAGTCCCAAGAGGGGGTCTGCTTCCACGCCGTACTCCCTCTGTTTGAAGTCAGCGGGGCTCTACCAGGCGCGGCGTCTGTCTTCACGGCCGAGCTAGGGGCAATACATCACTCGGTACGGGAGATTACCCGACGTGCCCTGTTCGGAGACCGGATTGTGATCTATAGCGACTCACAAAGCGCCCTGAGTTCTCTCGGGGCATTGGAATCTCCGCATTCTCTGGTTCGCGATATCCGTGACGCCACGATTTTGGCGAGCCGGGCACATGTCGAGATTATCTTCTGCTGGGTTCCTGGACATGTAAGAATTGCGGGGGAATGAGCGCGCCAAAGAGTCCACGAGGACTCCGAGACCGGACCAGCGTTTAGCTCTTCCGCACACCGTCTACATGGCAGTTATACGGGCAGCTCTTTGGACTGCTTGGCAAAGAAGATGGGAGACGGTCGAAGAGAACTTAAAGTTGCGTGCCATTGAGCCGCGACTGTTCCCATGGACCTATCTCCAATGCCGCGACGGCTTCAGGTCGCTTTCTGTCTTCTCCGAATCGGACATACTCGTGTGACGCATCGATATCT
Source organism: Ceratothoa steindachneri (assembly GCA_963969495.1). Lineage (NCBI taxonomy): Eukaryota > Metazoa > Arthropoda > Malacostraca > Isopoda > Cymothoidae > Ceratothoa > Ceratothoa steindachneri. The sequence continues at coordinate 137,119,398 of OZ018329.1, read as the reverse complement.
GATGGAGCGCTCGCAAGCGCCCTATCGCGACGACTGCGTCGTCCCCCAGACTGTTCGGCACATTCTTGTCGAATGTCCAAGTCTGGGTGATCTTCGCGCACGATACCTGTCCCGGTACCGGGATGGGCGGGGTCGCTACCACCTGTCCCTTGTGCTCGGGACGAGTTCGTGACATTGACTTGTGGACTTGTTTCCTTTTTGAGGAGGCCGGGCTTCTCCCCTTTATTTAAGGTTCTTTTTTTTTGTTTGTTGTAGTTGTTGTTTTGTAGGTTGCACTCTCTTTCACCGGGGTGAGGGGGGACTCCCCCCACTGCCGGAGATTGCTTCCTGTTTGTCAAGTTTTTTCAATTTATATCATTGTTATGTTTTCACATTTTTATTTTAAAGTAGCTGTGTTTTAGGCTGTCGTGTTTTTCGGCGACTTATTCCTAAGTAGGCAGTTGCCAGATGGGCTCTATAAATTTAAAAAAAAAATAGTCCTTGGCCCTTCGACAATTACTCAATTCTTCTCTGGACGAGAATGTAGTCGATTTCCTCTCGACTAACGAAGATCTTACGGCTAACGTACTGAACGCTGGCTTCAGACACAATTTGCATGTGAACTTTGAGGTGTCGATTATATACCCAGAAATTATCTAGACTGGGAGAGAGTTTCATCGCCAATAGACTTTTTTAATTGCTTCAGGTGATGATGAGGATCTATAGCGCGAAGTCTTTATGCCCCCTTAATGGTCTTTCCATTGTTCTAATTTTCGCAGTATATAGGGCAGACGGATTCAGCGCGGTCAACTGCAAAGTGGGGAAGTCAGGGTTTGGGGGGATTCCTTCTCTCTCTCTCTCTCTCTTCCACAGCGTTGAATAAGAAAACCTGCTTGTCGCCCGCAAAGTACTTCTTGACGTGCCGCTTCAATAGGCCCTTATTAGAATAAAAAGTATATTTTTGCTACGTCCTCTTTCAAATTCCTTTTTTGCTTATATTACCCGTAAACCTTCGGTAAGCCCAGCCAACAATAGGAGTAACCCTTGGAGACTCAGATAATAATTCCCCATTCATATATACTGGTAACCAACCTTCCTGAAACTGGTAAAATTGGTAACTCACCGCTATAAACTGGTTACCTCTACTAAATTGGTAACATACACCCCCATAGGTTGAAAGGTCCTAGCTTCTTTCTAGGCCAAGTTGAGAGCATCACTCAGGAAGTGTACGAACGTATCTGCACATTGCACATAACTGACCCATAACATAATAGATGTTTCATTGTGTGAAGTGTTTTTGGAAGACCCGTATCACAAATTTTACGCCAAACATAGCTGACATCATTTGTGCCGACAATTTAATCCTCGTTTCATCTGACTATAGCTCCAAAAATTATAATCTTTCTCCAAATGATCTTTGGCGTACTTCAGACAGGCTTTCAATAAAGATGACGTTCATGCATATCCGCTTTATACAATATTAGATACTGCTTCATTATGCTCTTATTTGTGCAAACCTATCGTCTCTCTCGAGTCGTCAATAGCTCTCATTTCATCCACGCTCGATCTCGTTGGTGGCTAGTGCATCGCGAAACCACATTCATACGCTAAGTTTTTCAAATTTGGGGAAGGCAACTCCAAGAATTCGATGAAGCTCTAAGCACCTCTGCGTCTGCATGGTATGCAAACCTGGAGGGTATAATCTGAAAATGTTTGCCGCTACGACTCTTCCTCAAGTTACATACTGGGAGTACTGTGTTGGATTTTTTTTTGTAGCAATGCTGCTCCCTTGTCATTATATATGGATGGTTCCAAATTAGAAGAAGGGTCGGGTTTGCCGCCTTCACTCTCTTGTTTGAAGGCAGTGAGAGCCAGGCGCTGCTGCGTCTGTTTTGACGGCCGGGATGGTTCTAATAGACCGCTCGGTTCCTGAAATTACAGGATGCATCCATTTAGGACAAGAATTGTGATTTATAGCGGCCTGAGTACCTCTTAGGCTTTGGAATCATTGCAATATCCGTGATGCCACGATTGACACCAAAATGATGTTGAGATTGGGTTCATCGACATGTAGGGGTTGTAGGAAATGAGCTTGGCAAACAGCCTGCAAGGACTTGGCGACCAGACCAACTATTCTCTCTCCCTACTCTGACTACATGGCAGGGATCAGGTCAGCCATTCGGGCTGCCTGGCAAAGATGATGGGAGACGGCCGACATGAACCTCAAGTTTCGAGGAGGGTCCGCGATTGTTCCCGTAGACGTACCCCAATGCTCCTAGGGGTTCAAGTTATCTGTTGTCTCCGAATTGGGGACTTGCGGGACGCATCTGACTGCGTAATCCCCCAGACAATCCGCCACATTCTTGTTGAATGTCCTAGTTGGAGGTCTTCGCGCGTTGTACTGTGATGGCTGAGTCGCTACCACTCGCCCTCTGTATCTCAGACGACTTCGTAGACTCGCTGATTTCTTTGAGTAGCCTGGTTCCCTTTGTATTTAGTTTCGGGTGGCATGCTCTGACCTCCGAGAGAGTAGGTTCCCTAAGACGCCACACGGTTTTTTTTTCTGGTGGGGGGGTTACATTTAAAATTAATTTAGCCTCTATAGAAGCCCTCCAGAAGATAGATGACCTCGGTTCCCAAACGGTTGTAGAGAATAGAAGTCATCATATCTTGTGGAGCAATTATGAACATAAGCTTAAAAATTGCGAGTGGGTTTACTCAAAGTGTAATTTCAGCGTATATGCCCTTGGTGGCTGTCGTCAGTATAGAACCTTATAAAAACGGACAGTGATCAAACTAAGATCATCATCATCCTATCTGATCGTTCCTCTCCTTTCCAGTTATCTTTGGATGTTTTTTAGCATCTAAAAATACGAGGAAAATAGGCTCTTAGGATAGTTTTTATTAACTAAACGAGACTAGTTTAGGTAGTATTCTGCTTCCATCTTCATTATTGAAATAATGACACTAAAATTATAATAAAGCTCCAGGATAGAATTTTTGAAAATCTAAAAGGGAAAATAACACGTTATATAATGACATGAAAAGTTCTATTTGATCAGACAAAGTTGCTTCCTAACCAAATCAAATGACAAATTATATAATAGATTATAATAAGCAGCATAAGATGAAATGTGAATAGGATTTCTGGCAATACATATATGGAACGGTTAATAAGAATATGGTGGGTTTTTTAGATATCCGGGTGTCTATTTACAATCTTTGCTCATTTTTAGTTGGTCATATCTTTTAGAGGATTACTTTGCATTCCCAATTAGGTGTGTATGTATTTATCTTAGTGACCTAAATGTCTACACTCTGTGCTCACAGTTGGAATTTCTGGAAGAAACCTTATCGATTTGGTTTTATACTTCATATCGGTCTTTGATAATATTTTTCTACTTTGTGCCCTTTCGTTGTACATGGGCTGCGCGTTACTCTGCTGTATCTCTCATATATATATATATATATATATATATATATATATATATATATATATATATATATATATATATATATATATATATATATATATACCAGCTTTGTAAAATATTTCGTTATTCCTTGCTAATGAACTGAACAAGTTTAACGGGTTAAAATGGGAGAAGGGTGGCCCATTGCTTGAAAATACTTACATACGATTAATACGGGTATACAATAAAATTCCACCACAGAAGGTAGAGAACTTTAAGAGATCGACATTTTACAATCGTCTCTCGTACCTTATGGCTTCTCTGTGGACATACATATATATATATATATATATATATATATATATATATATATATATATATATATATATATATATATATATATATATATATATCGTGTACATGCGGATCAGGAATTGTAATTAAGCAAGCCTTTTCAATAATATTTCAGCTCTAAGTAAAACTTATGCTAGAGCCAGAGCTGGTTCTGCCTATGAGCAATATGGGCAGCCACCCAGGGCTGCCTTGTTAAGAGGCGGCATGAGCACCCCTCCAAAACTATAAAAATAAGAATAAATATATAAATTGAAATAGAATAAATCATGAAAAATGAATATATGTATTTTTTGTTTTTATTAATATAAAAAAAAACATCAGTGACGTTTCACAAAAATAATTTGTAACCACCGAACGACAAAAATAGAAGATCAGCTCAATTTGGAATTCAGTTTTTCATTATAATAGTTTAAAAATCTTATAATAGAGAAGTAATTTTTTTGGAAATAATAAAAAAAATCGAAAAAAATCAAGTGATTTAATCAATGCGATCCCTGCCCCATAGTGCACAATGCAAAATTTCTTAGTAGGCCTATTTGTTCTCCAATGCTTCCAGATTAGTATACTATTGGGAATAAAGTCTTATGACTCTTATACTTAATACTTTAACATATGTAATGCTATTTTTAGAGGTTTGGTTAAATAGTTAAGTATATAAATAGATTACAAACGAATCTTCCATCAGGATCTGTCAAATAATCGCAAATGTATAAGAAAAGATCAAAGCTATCAGGTGCTCAATTTAGAAAGAAGAGGAAAGATTGTCCTCTACAGTGCATGAAAGGAAATTTTAGCTCATCCAGTCTCTTCAGAATCAAGAATGGACTTTTCTGCCTCGAAGAAACCTATGAAATGTTCCTTTATATGGGATTTCTTCTCCAGTGACAGAACCCGAATCACAATTGTTCAGTGTAGCTGATATCTGGAGTGCAATCTAATGACAGCTTCAGATATATGTGAACAAATGAATGTAGATGTTGTGTTAAAACAAAAACGGCTGAGGTCCACAAAGCCGCAATTTTCCTATGAAGCATTTGATGTGCCCTTAATTGATACTTTGAAGAAGCTGGAGGTGTCATTTTTCAATGCAGTGGTATATTCTGCAACATTAGCCATTCAGGAAAGATTATCCGCGTTAGAAATTGTGGGGAGAAGTTTCAAGTGCTGACACATTTTCAAAATCTCACATTTGAGAAGCTAACAAAACAATGCGCGAACCTTAGTACACTGTAAGGGACAATCCGAATTAGATGGCAAAAAGCTTGTACGGGAACTGAACAAGTTGCCTGGCTTGCCATCAAAGATTGCTTGAATTGCTGACATTTAGGTATCTATGAAAGGGAGCTCTCTGAAATATATGCAAATTTGTGGACTGCTCTCATAATTGGTCTTACTCTTCCAGTCAGTGTTGCTGAAGCAGAGGGGAGCTTTTCAAAGATGAAGCTCATCAAATCTTACCTGAGATCATCTATCCCATAGGAGCATCTTACTGGTCTTGCCATCATTAGTATAAATCATACAATTTCTTGGAAGATTTCGTATGCTGATTTAATTGATGAGTTTGCATCAAGGAAGGCAAGAAAAGTCAGGTTTTAAATGATAGTTGTACTGTGGCGCAATTTGATTTGTTTCTTGTTCTTTTAAGTGTCTTCATTTTATGTGATAGAGCATTTATATAATTTACAAATTAAATTCTCTAGTTTAATTATGGCAATATATATATATATATATATATATATATATATATATATATATATATATATATATATATATATATATATATATATATATATATATATATATATATATATATATATATATATATGTGTGTGTGTGAGTGTGTGTGTATGTATGTTTGTGTGTGTCATTCCTATCGCTTTTCGTATTTGCACTTAAGCAGGAGAGGGTGGAGTAGTCTTTGTTTTTCTATTCTTAAGCTACCAAAATTTGTCCATTAAAGTTATTTTAGGCAAGTCATTTCTGTTCTTTATTTTACGTGGTTTTGAATGTATATTAGGGAACTGTGTGTGGGGAGTGGGGCGCTGAAGGTGAGGCTTGCCCAGGGCACCATTTAGGCCAGGACCGCCACTGGCTAGAGCAATTTGTTTTTTGTTATACCATCTTTATAACTCGCCTTTAATATTTTTAAGCCATGCACCACTGGTTATATCAACCTCGCCAACTAAGGTTTTGTTTTTATTTTGTGACAATTTAATTTCTGTTTAAGTAGTCGCTGGAACACGCCACGACGCTTTTCACTTACTTGGGTATCAGGATACCCCAAAATTCGTCGTTTTGAAAAATTAAAAAAAATAAAGAATTGCGGGTGATTTCCACAGCTGATTATGTGGCTAAAATCAAGTTATTTCTACAATGATGCCTTAGACCTTATGACCAAAACTTTGCTGCGCTCGTGTTAACAGAGTTTTTAATTTTTGCATTTGGCTTGTAATATTAATAACACATTTGCGTGTAAAAAAAAACAAAGGTTATTTATATATATATATATATATATATATATATATATATATATATATATATATATATATATATATATATATATATATATATATATATATATATATATATATATATACTTATTTCATTACTTTAACCTTCGGAATAAAAATAAAGGAAAGAGTTGACCTTGGGTCTCTTATCGCAATTTCCATTCGGAAATAGTTTCCCAGTGTCTGGTAAGAAATCAGCTCAGAGAGGCATTTCAAGCTTTTTCCCTAAGGACTTAGCTTCGCAGCATACGATTTGTCAATCGACTACATCATTGGTCCTAACCCTCGGTTCCTCTCGTACTCAGTGGGCTTACCCTTCAGTAGTTATTTATTAAACAATGTAGGATAAAACTAACCTGCCTCACTATGGTCTAGATCCAACTCACGTCCGTTGAGATTTTGTGGTCCGTTAAATAGAGCGCCGAGTGTATATATATATATATATATATATATATATATATATATATATATATATATATATATATATATATATATATATATATATATATATATATATATATATATATATATATATATATATATATATATGTGTGTGTGTGTGTGTATTAAACTCCCTCAAAACATGTTCAAATAATATAACTGCAAACACTTACAAAATTTGTAAGCGATAATCCTTCACTCTCGTCTGCGCCAACATCCAAAAAGCTGTTTAGAAAATGGTTCCACAATAGAGATATGTAAATTCATCTCAAATGTGAGTACACCTATATAATTTTCATTCATTACAACCATTAAACAATAACCCGTTGTATACTAATTTGTATCGTTATATTCAATCAATTTTCATTGTGAATTATTAAATATATTTTCATACCTCAGTCACGTAGCTCAAATCTCAAAATTCAACCTTCATTTCCCTTCAGTCTAATTTATGTGTACAGCAGTGGTGGGCAGTTCGTCAGTCCATCACTGACGGACTGACGGAAACTTTGAAACACTGACGGAATAAGTGCCAACAAAAGCGATTTTCGGCTGTCACCCGAACCGTCACTGACCCGAAAAGCAAAGACGACCTTCGGCAAATAATGTTTTGCGGCACACGTTGGCGAATTTTGTTGCATCTAAAGTGGAGTTGAGTTTGTTCATGTGTGCTGTAAAACTTTGTTGAATTTTGTTCATGTGTAGCTGGTTTGCTTTTGTATGCCATATTTTTATCTAATTCTGGCTTAAACAATATCAATATATTTTGTGCAATAACTTATTGATGGGAGTGGGGGGTGCCACATCGTTATTTTTCCTATGGCGCCAAAATGGCTAGGGCCGGCTCTGTATATATATATATATATATATATATATATATATATATATATATATATATATATATATATATATATATATATATATATATATATAAATTGGGCTTCTTTTTATCGAAATCTGCTACTTTTTGCAATTTTTCTGCTACTTTTGCTGAAAAAATCTAGTAACCCTGTTGCGTCATATCAGTAGCCTGCTGGCTTTCGTAATGAAACGTTTTTTGTCGTGAGCTCTCAGCTTCTGCGGTGCAGTTATAACTTGTTTCGAAAGTTTCAACTTGTTACAAAAGAAATTTCTGTAGTGTGGCCGGGGAATTAGCATTCCAAACCGCGTTTGATCAAGTGAAGTAACATTATTTAAATTGTTTTTCACCGCATTTCTCTACTTTTATAGATCATGGATAGATATCTTAGCAGAGACAGGAGCAGGAGTGTGTCGACTGATAGTATGCTAAGTAGCGTGAGCTTCAGAGCCAATACACCTGTGAGTGACAGAGAGAGTGAAATGGACCAGAGCCAGCACAGTGACGCCAGCATGTTGCTTGATGCCGAGTCTCTGCGTGACACCCAGCCCCTGGAGGAGCCTGAGGAAGTGCAGGAGGCAGGTGACACTTGGGACCAGGACAACGCCGAGGCCATCAGGAAACTCAAAGGCTACCTCCAGAACTGCAAAATGTAAGAAAATCTCATTTTTAATTTGAGCTGGTCGCGTCACTTAATAGTTTGTTTATTTGAAAAAAACTATTTTACCACCTATTTAACTATTTATTGAAATTCTTTTCTTCTAGGTTTTATATCTTTTCAAAGTTCTTGAAAACTGAAGGCGAGGGCAAGAAGAAAGTGTACACTGGCTCGGCCAAGTGCATTCAGCCTGGGTGAAAAAACAAGGATGTGACCTACACTTTAGTTTCCAGTGCCCATCTTAGCGCGCACTATCAAACCGTGAGTTAAAACTTAAAAGTTTATAATTTATTTGAATTAAAACAGTTAGACTTTCCTACTTAGGTACAGAATAAATATAAAGTATAAAATAAGTTATACAATTAATTCTGAAAAGAATAATAATTTAATAAACATCATTTTTACAATTTTTTTTTTCAAATATTAGTATTTAACATAATATTGTTATATTGATTTGAATGATTTCACTTAGGCCCTATTATAAAATTAAAAAAGCCTATTAGGTACTGAATAAATCTTTAGAACAAAAGCAACAAATATTTTTCTCAGGTCAGCCAGCCACATCAGCTTCTGCGGGAAGTCATTCATGACGTCCAACAAGAGTTTGGTATTGCCAAGAAGGTGGTAGCTACCACCACATACAACGGCGCAAACTATGTCGCGGCCTTCAACGCCTTTAGGAAACCGGAGGAGAAGGAGGATCTTCAGGAGGAGGAGGAAGTGGTGCTGGGGCAGCCTGGCGACGTCCAGGAAAACCTAGACGGCGAGGATATTGACGCCGAGCCCCAGATCACTCTGCCATCTTACTGCCGCTGTGGGTAAGAAATAGCGGATTTTGAAGATTTAAACTTTAAAGTGTGGCGCTAATTTATAAAGAAATGATCAAATAAAAAATGATAAATGTTATCAATAAAGTTGATAACAAAGAAATATTAAAACTTTGTTTCTTTTGTTTCAGCGCGCATACCCTGAACGTCATGGCGACCACTGACATAAGGAAGGGCATGGGCTGGAGCAAGGGGGACACTCCCTGGCAGCAAGGCAACCGCAAGGGACAAGCACCTCTGGAACCGGACCCCCATTGCCGCCAATCAGACCAAGGAGGCCGTCAAGAGGAAACTGACAACTCTTGTTGTAGTTAGGTAAGTTTTAAAAATTATTAAATTAAAAATTATACCTAATCGCCGACGCTTTTTTATAACACCCGAACTCTGAATTACATTAATTCTCTATATTTTTTTTAAAAAAGTATTTATTTCTGTAGGTGGAACTCCTACTTCAACAGTGTGAAGGTGCTGTAGGAGGTGATGTCTCTGCCTGAGCAGGTGGAGGCTATCAACAACAACATAATTCACCAACCCAGGGGTAAGGCAGAAGCGGCAATTCTGGATCAGAATATCAAGGTATATAAAAAAATAATATTCATTTAATTCAAGTTTTCTTGTTTATAATTCGTTATATTTATGGGTCCCCTGGGGCAAAAACAGCCAATTTTGGCCGCGCATCTAGTTTCGTTTTTAACCTTTCAGGTCTTAAAAGAGTAGAGGGATGTCACGAAGCATGTGGCAGACACACTGGACAGCTTGCAGGGGGAGAACAGCGCCTACATTGGCATCTTTCTCCACACGCTTCTGGTCTCGAAGAGGTGGCTGCTTCAGCACCAGCAGAGGGGTGAGCTGCAGTATTCAGAGCCCCTGATCCAGTCCCTCTTCAGAAGGCTTTGATAAAAGATGTGTATTATATATATATATATATATATATATATATATATATATATTGGGAGGGAACAAGCACGCGATGGGAAAGATCACCTGAGGCAAACGACAGCCGAAGCCGCGTTCGCATTACTCAAACTAGTCCCCCCTTCCCCTTCTATGGGGTAATCTCCCTCACTCCAGGCGTGCATATTTACCAGTGTCGCCAGGAACCGATGAGATTGTGCGAGAAAAGCTCACGCCGAACATACTATCTTACTCCTCTTCGATTCAGGCTGTCGTACGCCGAAGGCAAGGACTCTGCGAGATAAATCGAATACCTCTCCTGGATAAATCAAATGTCTACCCTGAATTAGTCAAGAATCCTCTCCCCGTAACAACACCCGTCTGACTCCGTGCAACGTCTCCATCTCCAAAGAAGAGCCCAAGTCTTGTCCCAAAAGGCTTCATTGGAGATTGATTTTCGCGTAATACCCCTTAATTACGCATAGTCGTCCAAACAACCCGTTGACGTCTCAGAAGAAACTCACCCTCCGTTTTCTTGGAAGGAATTCAACCGGAAGAATTCCCAGCCTCCACTTTCGAAGGCTCCCCCTGCCTCCATTTTGAACAAGGTATTGTAACAAATATTTTAGCTTCCCCAAATTTATAATTGCCCTCTACCGTTTCCCCCCTTATCATTGTGTGTTTACTAAATCCCCGTGTAAAGCCCCATTAACCACTGTAACTATTTGTCTTATGTCTTTTAATGGCATTACATTTAACATAAATTATTAATATTTATTAAAGTGTATTTTTGTCGACTCCTTTACTCTCAACCTTGGGGCTCATCATAGCTGTGTAATAGCCTGTAACAAAGTGAGACTTTGAACACTCGGCCAATAAATAATTAAAGTAGCTATATTAGATTAACCCTCCCTTACGAGAATCTGACCTCGTAATCGAACCCGGCCGACCAAAGGTATTAAAAGGAAACCCCGCGCACTCTAAAATCGAATATAATAGATATATGTATGGTATATAGAAACCTATACCACGATATTCTATATATATATATTAGTTTATAATATATATATATATATATATATTATTGATAACTATGTTTTCACCTTTTGAAACCGAGATTCACAATTTATTTTAGGTTTGGCTTCTTTGAGGACCTCTGTCCTGCACTCCTCATTTAGCGCTGCCGTCCTGGCCAGGATCGTGCCTGACCAGGCCGACGCCATCAAGGGCAGGATCCTCAAGAAGCTAAAGGCCATGGTGCGGCCTAGGTAAGAGCAACAGGCAACCCAGGCCAAGCCTGACATGAAGAACCACAAGGACATGGCTTTCAAGTAAGAGGTTATGTTTATATTCAAAGCTTTAAACTATTGTCTATTCCTCACAATTTTTTTTTATTTTCCATTCTATTAATTCTCTTTTTTCAAAATTTCGCTAAACAGCTAATGCTAATTGCAGGGAGATGTTTGGCGCCAACCAGGAGGTGATCAGCCAGGATGTGGACCAGGTGCCGAGGGCCAGCATATAGGACTGGAAGCCCCAGTGGGAAACCCTTTCCTGGGCCCTCTTCCCCAAGGAGCACAGGGAGGCGTGTGTAGACTTGTTCATCAAGTACAACCCCCCCTAGCTCCGCTGCCGTGAAGAGGATGTTCTCCACAACAAGCCACATTCTCAGGCAAACTTCCAAAAGCTAGTGGTTCCCAAGACAAACATGTCCCTGTTGGGATACCCCAGCTACTAGGAGCAGTAATAGTATAAGAATTTATATTTTTTGTCAAGTGGTCCAAACTGTTTCTAAATTACTAAGATTGTGTGCCGTTACCCTTGTCAACAGCTTTTTATTGACGAGCCTAAAACAGCGGTGATGAACCGTGACTTAGCGATGACGGAGTGGGCCGGCCTGAAATAATGACGGACTGGCGAAACTTACTGACGCGCCCACCACTGGTGTACAGGATATTGTATTTATATAGGCTAACAATATAATAACTATTACACAAAACTGGAATTTCATCACAATGAGCTACAGGACGACGTGATGATTTAAGACCAGGATACTTGATTCCAGTCCCATGTTTTGTCGGCTTCCTCCAACTATGGTAATTCCAAACTTCAGAAAAACTCTTCTTGCCCTTGGCCCAACGACGTAGAAACTCGGTGCGTATCTCGAATACCATGTGTGGCGCACAAGTTTTATCCTAGTCACCAAATTGCATACAAAAATAAGCGTGGTAAGCACACTTTATGAAACTTGTGACTAAATTCCTGTAGGAGCAACGGTAAATGTGCCACAGTTGTAGCAGAACACATCGGGCTTATTTTTGCAAGATCTCCTGGTCGAATACATTTCGTTCATATGCAAACGAAAAATACCAGTTAGTCAAAATGTGCCGCATATAAAATCTTCAGAATTCTTTTACCAGGGTGTGATCAGAAAATAACGAGTCACCAGACTCGTGGCAGAGAGCATGAGTGATGTGCGGGAAGAGAGCGTGTTGCCTGTTGTGGCTCGTTTGAATTGGCCCCTCGGCTGAGTTACATTTCCTCGCAGCGCTGTACGATCGCGTCATTGTTGGTTTCACCTTCTAACCGCAAACAGATTTCTCGAAAGGCTGCAGGTTCCACACGCTCGCTAGGTAGGTAGAAACTGTTTCCCGTTAGATTGGAGCCTTTGCAGCCAGAAAAAAAATTGATGGAAAATTACCATCGGTCTGGACGGCCCCGTATATCTGTGACCGAAGCAACATTGGCCCGTGCCCAGGCCATCATTGACGAAGATCCAAACGTTACTCTTAGATTCCTATTTTTGGAGCTTGGTGTCAGTTATGCGAGTGCACTTAGGACCGAGGAAGAAATGTGCTCTGTGGATACCCAATTTGGTAACAGAAGAGCCAACGAGCATGGATTGGTCATCTCTGGCTGGCTGAATTCGAACCAAATTGTCCGAAACGGTTCTCAGAGATGTGTTGGATTTTTTTTTATTCAACACCAGAGACAAGCAGTCCAACATAGTGTGGTTGAGTGATGAAGAGCCTCGACCTCCGATTTTGAAGGAAGAATTTCGCAGCAAGAGCGCCTTATCGCCATCTTTTTCAATATTCGAGGACCAATGTGTGGCTGTGTAGCGTACGAAAGGTGCAGGCGAGAGGTTTACAAGCTACGTTTGAAGGAGTCTTCTTAGACCCATGATGGCCAAGTGGATTCGCCGCTTGTTAAGTGGTCCAGCGACGTAGAAAGCTGTTCGCAACTCGCCTACGGTACTTTTCTTATTTTGTTTTTGCCCACTTTCCTACAATGATGCCCAGACCAGGGATGGCAAGATTTAGCCCTTGGATATTCCCAAACGGGCTCTCTTCATTTCTTCAAAATATGCTCCGCTTCTAGGATGGAGGTTGTGTAGCATGCGGGAAGTGCAGGTGCGCGGCTTAAAAGCTTCGCTTGAACGAGTCTTCTTAGACTGTGGATGGCCGAGTGGTTCGGGGACTAAGGGAGCTTTTCGCAACTCACCTACGCTACTTTCTTTCTTTGCCCACTTTTCTACTCCCCTATCTCTAGTGCATCAACAGTCAAGTAGTACACTTACCAAGTTCTGGAACATCAGACCAAGCACAGCACCAACCCACCGGCGATCGCGCCCGACTGTCCAATTCCTGGAGCAGCAGGGGATCACATTTCTTGCCTACCAACCTTACCTAGCTACTTTTTCAAAGGGTGCGATTGCAGGGATGCAATTTCATCGTATCCGAGGTGCCACCAAGTCAATTCAGTGCTACGAATACCGTGGCTGCTTAATGGATGGAACGCTGCATAAAGGCAGAAGGGAAGTACTTTGAAGCAATGTAGGCTACCGATTGAATTTGCCAGTTTTACCAAAATATACCGTCTCCTTGTCATTAGTTTCTGATCACCCATCGTATTTAAGAGTTTTTGCATCGTATGAATAGAAAATCCCCATAGGTTAACCCCCCCCCCACCGTCTTTCCAGAGGTTATTGCACAGCGCATTTTCGTCCTTTTATAAGCCATAGTAGAGTCGACAGCGTATACTATGCGCTACCAGAGCCAAAAGCCCGCTTGTTAAGGCAGAATCCTTTAAGGTTAAAGTTATAAGACAATTTGGCCTAAATGGCGGCCTGGGTTCGCAACACCGGTGGACAGAGTATGTGTAAATAATAATATTCTCGAATTTTCTGACCCTATGAAGATTTATTTCTAAACCTCTCAAGAAATTAGGTCATGGTATCTACAATAGAAGGCAATCGTGGGAAAGCGTATGGGGATCTCGTCCAAGCGCGGTATGGCCCTATCTAGCTGTCGGGGAGCAAGAGATACCACTAGAGAGCCCTTCGACCGGTGGAGGTTCTCCCTTCATATCCTCGTTGGCAAAGGGGCTATCCATTTACCACCTTTGGAACGGCCGTCAAGCAGCTCCATCTCTAAAAACGAGGTAGCCCCTCCAACCCTCTTGGCGAAGAAGTTTACTCATATCCCAACGGGTACTGCCCCCCCCCCCCTTTGTCGAGTCACCCATAGACCAGTGAATATTTCGACCAATGGCAGGTCCCACCGTTCCTATCAGAGGAGACTGCCAAGAGAGAAGGCAGGAGCGACTCTATAGGGACAACCACCTTAGGGAGCAAAGTGTTATCGGGGCCGGTCGGGCCGTACCGCCTCCAGTCATATATTTTGACATTGCCGAGGGTAGGTGTGCCACGACGGTCGGTTTCCAGGCAACAAAAAGACACAAAAGGCACCTCCAATGACCGCGATGCCTTGGGGAAGATGGCCACATAGTACCCCCACCCCAAGTGAACTAGAGATAATCCTAGATGCGACCCAGCCACATATGGTAGGATCTTCCATGGGGGAAAACCTGTGGTGGGTGTAAACACCGAACCTGAATTCGCCCCCGTGCAAGTTTCCCTTCACGTGGCTCGGGCCTACAAAGAATCTCGAGAAGAGAGACCTCCTCCCATGGCCCGTGCCCCTTTGACAACTTCCCATTTCGGCCAAGGATCTGGCTGAGGCCGGTCAGTCTGACGTATGGGTTCCTTCCGGCGGTACAGAGAAGCAGGTCAATTTCCACCCTCTTCTCTTAAAAAAGGATCTATACGTCCCAATCGTCTATGGGAAAGTGTCAATTGTAGAGAGCAGCACAGCACTTCAAAGCAATGTGGTTACTATCTCCTCGAGAATGAAATATGTATAGGGCGTTCAGTATTACAGATCATCTCATTGCGCTAGCCTACGAATCTGGTCATGGCGCGCCTGTATATTAAAGGCTCCGTCCGCTCTAGGCCTACGAGCACGGTAGTTTCCGCGGGCTCTACTCACCAAAGGCCCTCCCTTGGTAGAGCTGGCAATACAAAGGGCTTCAGCTGCTATGCCCTGACCCACAGTTGGACTAGGTGACTTGGAAATAGTGGATCCTCCAAAAAGCCCCCCCCCACCTCGACGCCAAATGTTTTGAGTTGTATAAGACTGACGCCCCACTGATGCCAAGGAAAGGATATCTACCAGCGGCCAAAGTAATATCTTGTACATTCCGGTAACCACCTTAAGCCAATCTGGGACATCCCCAAGAGAACAGACTTACTAGTTTCAATCCCGTGTCCCGTTTGCGACCAAACTACCGCGCCAGGTGTTATCCTATTAAAGGAAGCTCAATTTCTATTCTAGACAGGGCCATGGGAAGCTAGAGGGTTTCTAGGCACGGATAACACGCGGGAAGGAGTAAGCCCTAAATGAGTTAGCAGAAAGTAGTAAAAAGTTGAGAGAGCAAGAAGGAATAAATGACATGAGCAAAGAAATAAATACACAAAATGAGGGAAGCGTATAAAGGTCGGTAGCACCCAAAAGGACTAATCGCCGTCCAGTGGAAAGGGAGCCATATTCCTGAATGCCGTCAAAGTGGGAAATCACTTTGATGAGTTTGTGACCAGTATCACGTGTGATGAGTAGAAATTCCTCCTTGAAAATGTTTGGGGCTCACCAGAAATTAAGAGTCTTTTTTCCAATTTTTTTATTCAGCAAGCAAACATTTTCATCTGAAAAAAAAGAAAAGAAAAAAATATTAATTATGCTGCCAAAAAGAAAGAAGTATTACCATAAACCCAAGAAGCAAAATAACTATAAAATCAAATGGAAAAGAGGGGAATAAGATGGTACTGAATCATGGCTAGGGCCCATCCAGTGTGTAGTTTTCAGAGATTAAAGTATTAAGTCAAAATTACATAGAACCAAGAATTTCAAAGACCTAAGAGTACCGACATGGGCAACAAGGATACCCCAGCCCTGGCTTTCTTAATGAAGACATGAGCTTACTAATTAGGTTGTCAATAAATCTTTTTTTTTAAATAAAGATCATTCTAATACACAAATACATTTATTCAGAAAATTAGTTTCTATCATTATTGATAAGTTTTAATGAAATGATTCAATATACTTTTCTACTTTCATAGATAAACTTTGCCATTTAGGTGATGTTGCAATGACTTCAATGGTAAATGAGATGGTGCAAGGTCTAGCAAATACGGATGGTTAAGAATTCCCAACTTAATGCAACAACTTTTGGGGGCTAAACATGGCTTGTGTGGGCATACATTGTCATTGGGGAGGGTACTGTTTCAGTTGAGCAGGGCAGGACATTTTGTTCAAGAGGTTCATTTAAAAGGTTGCAATTATTGAACAACAAGGCAAGGTTTTTCTAAGATAAAGCAACATTCAGGCATTATAACAATTCCCTTCACACAGTTCATTATATGGATGGTAGTCATTTCCTATACTATGAATGGGAACTTAAAAATAATTCTTGATTACAATTATTATAATTTTGTTAATGTCTTAATCTTTCGTAACAATTTTTGTTATTAAAAAATCAACAAAAGTGCCCCCCACACACAAAAAAAAATTCATTTGAAGAAATCTTAGTTCTGCTAATCTCAAGGTACGAGGGGCGGTCAATAAGTTTTGCAATTCGGATATAAGGAAATGAGATATGAGGAAGTGTGTCTTATTATTTTTCAATATAACTACCCTCAACTTCAATGCACTTGCGCCACTTGTCCCCGAGTCTTTGAATTCCCAACAACCAGAAATCTGCCGACTGCTGTTCAATCCACTCCTGGACAGCAAGCTGGGAATCATCATCATCCCCAAACCGGCGTCCACACAGTGCAGCCTTGAGCTGGCGGAATAAAAAGTAGTCACTAGGGGCCAGATGTAGAGTGTAGGGGGAATGGTTGAGCTCCTCGAATCCACACTCGCGCAGGGCAGATTGTGCAACTCTGGCCTTGTGGACTTTGACGACATTGAAGTCGATCATGGGGCGTGAGGTTTCTAGGGACCCAACGGGCAGAGACCTTAGTCATGGCCAAATTGTTGTGGATGATGTTGATAACACTTCCATGTGATATTCCAAGTTCTCACTTGATTTCTTTGACCTTCACCCGCCGATTTTCGAGGATCATCCTCTCCACACGGGCCACATTGTGCTCATTGGTAACGTCTGACGGGCGTCCTGGATGGGGGGGGTCATCTTCAAGGGACTCACAACCATGGTGGAACTCCCTATTCCAGCGAGCAATGGTTGCATTGGAAGGGGCGGTGTCGGTGTACACTGCAACCATGCATTCATGGATCTCTTTTGCATTCTGCCTGCCTTGGTCAAAAATTTGATCACTGCACGGTGCTCAACCTTCTCCATTGTTGAAAAATTTGCGACTGACAATCTGCGATCAACTACTGCTTCTTAAATAGATGAGGCAGGAGCGTGCGGCTGCAAGTCCTGACTTGTCATAACACCCCTACAAACAGCCATCCCACTTCCTCCGTTTTGCCCTACTGATTCACAAAACTTATTGACCACCCCTCGTAAAAGTCAATATAAGTAACTAAAAAGAAGTTTCTTTGCTATGATGCTTTTCAAAGATAGAGGAGGCAAAACCTAGAAGCTACCACCCCCAAAACAATAGCAGGATCATTTGGTTTAAACCTAGAAAACTATCAAAAACAAACAAAAAGAGATGCAGAGTTTGAAAATAATTTAAGAATATATTACAAATACAAGTTTCAAGCATTATTGATATGTAAATTTATAAGCTGGTATATTAACTCACCTTAACCTCCTTGCTTCACGTTCTGACTCTAAGAGAGTCAAAATATCACCTTCTCTCACAGGTCCTTTGACATTGCGGATGATAGACCTCTGCGATTCATCCAAAAACTCCACTCGTACCTGTGTGCACTGGCCCTGCGATCCAGTACGACCTAGAACTTTTGTAACCTGAAAAGCATTAGAATTTCAGAATTCCATCTACTTGTCTAAGAGTTGGGACATTGTGATGCTCCCAAATAAATGTCATCGGCAAAACTGAAGAGGGTAAGGGATGCAAAGGTGCATTTATGATAGCTTGAGAGAGTATTACTTGCAGTTGTCAACTTGTGTGGAAGTTGGCTTCTTTTTTTTTAACTCATCTGGCAAAAGTCACCATACTCATGTTAAAGCACATGTAACTAACAAATAACAAAGAGAAAGACTAAACAGACTAAAAAAGCAAACAAAAAAATAAAATGAAAAAGCTAGGCTACGGATGCATAAAACTCGCATCCGTAGTCGAGATTTGAATGAACAAAGGGATAAAAAAGTAAGGTAGTAGATCTATCAGCACCCCAAGTGCTGAATTTCACAAAAAGAATATTCATGGCGCAGGTACGAGACCCTAAGGCTGCTAATATGAGCCTCCCAGGTGAGGCATCAGTCAAATACAAGACCAATAAAATGGTGCAAGTCCACCGTTTCCAGCCACATCCAATTTAAGAAACAAGTCTGGGTATAGCCGTCAATTGTGGCAGAAATGCACCACCTCAGTCTTGGCCAAGGAAAACCGAAACCTGTGCGCTTCGGCATAACGAGATGCGGTACAATGCCTGTTGGAATCGACAATCCAGAGTTGGCATCTGGGCTACACCAAAAGAGATTGAAAGGTCATCCACGTAGAGTGTAGCAAGAACATCTTCCAGGATATGCCATTGTTGCTCAGGGCAAAGTGCAAGACAGTGAGGATACTTCCCTCTTCCAGCTCAATTAGCCAAAGACAGCTCCCGCCACCTATACACGGAATCAACAATCTCGCAAAAAATTCAGACAAAGATTGGGAGGTGTCCCCTCACCCCCATTTAGTGGAGTCTCCATGAGGTATTTTCCAGTTGAAGGAGAGCATCTGATGTGGAGTGGAACTTGCAGCAAGGCACACTGCAGAAAAAAAAGCTAATCTAACATTTACCAATTTCTCCATCAACTTTACATTAAACAATGATATGTATAGCCACACCACCAAGAAGAGTGACGGGCGTGCTTCAAAATATACTGGAAGCTAGCTTTAGCTCCAGGAAATTCAGTGACAGAGAAGTCATTTGGGCAGCGCTTATAGTGCATGTAGGCATAACACTTCTGTTTGAGGGCCACCTCATACTCGGCTGACCACCAAGGGAGTGGTCGGTGTGCAAAATGGCCAGACATTCTAGGAATAGTAGTTAGGCTCACAGTGATGAGGTTGCAGGAGAATAACTCAACAGCCTCATCTGCCGAGCTAAGCTCCATGACTTCCTGAAATGCAGACCACTGCGCCAAGCACTACCGGGGCGGGCTCTCGGGCAGCAACAGCTCAGAAAATTATATTTGAATGGGAAAGAGAGATCTCCAAACTCAATGACCTCAAAGAGAGGGCAGATCAGGTAGCAAGAACCTGTCTGCTAGCCACGGGGCATCCTGATAGTGGCTGTTGGTTGTCAGCCATCCTGGTCCCATTTCCTGAAACTTAGTTGGATCCAGAAACCCTTAGGGGTGCCATAGCTTTTAGGGTGGATGTGCCAATTTGCGAGCCACATAGGTATAAATGTGGATCTGGTGTTGATCCTCTAGCTCTGTAGCTCTTGTCCTGTCAGCTGGTTGTCGGAAAGATCCCCAGAGACACTGATATAGTATGCCAAACCCTGAAAAGAGTGGGATTGACAGCGGTTTTGGAGCCAGTTGGACTTGAGTGAAGAGATAGTAAGCAGCCAGATGGGATAACAATGTTTTCTTTTAGGAATAGTCTCTGTTGGGATGTAACCTGTGCCAAGCTGTTTCTGTTTATTAAGAGTCTCACCTATCATGTGGTGACCCTAAAAGACCATGGTTACCCAAGAAATAAAAAAGGTTGACAAACCATCTGTAGGTCCTCTCTTAATTAACGGTTGTTGGGTTAATGAAAATATCTCCATAGCTAATCACCTTTCAGATTATTTCTCTTTTGCCTTTGTGGATAATGTGTATCAAAGTTCCTGCTCTCAATTTGTATTCCAAGATATATCTATTAATGATAATCTAGTTGTCCCAATAATCTTCCTTCATTAGTTTTCAGTAATTGTTACTCTTCTTTGTTATCCTTTGATCCTTATCTTGAATGTAGGAGACAACAGAACTCGTGGTCACATCAAAAAATCCTTCTACCCCACTCAAATACGGATGCTCACACTCACCTTTTCTCTATGTGTTGTTAATCTCTAGAATTCTCTACTCAATGATGTTGTCAGTGCAAGTTCGGTTGTTTTTAACTGGAAAGTTGAACGGTTTCTTGGCCCCCTAATTTGTGAATTTTAGTTCATTTTTCCTTTTTTCCTTTGTGGTTCTGTTCTGCATCTGTAATTAGCCAACCTTTTTGCTTGCCTTAAGTCTTATCCCTGCCCTACTGGTTGGAAGATGCAGCAGCGACTGGTGAGGGATTGAAGACCCTCATCAAGCTAAAGATCTGTTTGAGCCAATAGCCATTGAAACTAATGGGGTCTTTGGCCCTTCAAGTGCATGGATAATTAAAGAAATAAATTCTCTTCTCCGGGAGACTACGGGTGACCCTAAGGAAGCTGGATGGTTCAAGCACAAACTTAAGTATTGCTGTTCAGCAGGGCAATGTAATCAGTATATTGAACGGGATCTGAGTTGCTCATGTTGTGGGCCTGGAATTTGACCCTCCCCTACCCTGAGTTTTATACATGCCTTTGTCTTTCTCTAGTAAATAAGGGTTATTTGACCAGGGCTCTTCTTAGCCATGCCCCATCCAAGGATGTGATGCTGGGCCACTTCACCTTGTATTTGTGAACCAACTTCATATTTTAATCCAGCTATGGTAAATATCTAGATACGGCCCCAACCCAAGAATGCAATCTAAAAACTATAGGCATAACTACATTCACTTTATGGTTTTGACTCATTAGTTTGATTAGAAATGGGGGGGGAGGGGTGCACCCTCACTCCATGCACCTTTAAAAAATGTAATATTCCTAATTCAAAAGCAAATAATGAGATTGGAATGCATTCTTCACAAGCAAAATCAAGGGCCGCTAATCTTAGCGATTATTATTGTATGTTATGGGTGATTTTGATGAGCCTTTATGGTTTACTTACCTGGTATGGCCACTCTCCATAACACAAGGTACTGACAGAGCAGCGCAGTATTGTACATAATGAATTGCCAGCCCAGAATTGGAAATAGAAGAAAAGCAGAGAAGCTAGAGGGCCGGTATTATGTGTCATTCAAGGAGTTGGGCTCAGTTGTATAAAAAGAATCAATTAAGTATAAAGGGGATATGATACAAGGCGGGTGGAGGTCTAAAGTTGACGACGAGGCCCAAGATTGAAGGGGCATCAACAACTTGAGAAGGAAGAGAGTTCCAAGTAGATATGATACGGCACATAAAGAATCGCTTTTGTACTTCAGTTGAGGAATGAGGGACAAAAACTTTGTATTAATGGCCTCTATTATTCCTGGGAGCTGGTATGAACAAGTCAGATGGTTTTCTAGAATATTTTTATAATACTGTAGGTCAGCACGCAAGAGTCTACCTTTAACAGAAAAAGATTGGTAATTGTGTAGAGTATGGCTGGATCCGAGTCGGCTTATTTTGGACTATTTTTCCCTAGATACTTTTTCTGAGCTGAAATCTATGGCGATATTGAAATCTCAGGATCATCGTAGGTCGATCCCCCCAATGAGCCGACCCTCAAAATAAGATAGAATCGCATTCGCCCATACTCGCAAAATTTACCAAAAGATTTAACTGAGAAGGTCTGGCAGAGTAAGATAGGATCATAAGTTATATATATGCTTGGTCCAGCGGCGTTAAACTTCTAGCAGGGCAAGGTCCAGCAAGATCCAGTATTCTGAATAACAGAGAAGTCGAGGATGGGTCGTATGTCAGAAATCAAAAGCGAGGTCATAAAGGAGGGAGATTTAAGGAGTTAGTGGAAACTCCACCGGCTTTATGGAGTGTATTTGAGATATGGCTATGTTCTTAAACTTCTTGAAGTGGTATTCCGTCTGTTATTGACACAGCTGAAATGGATCTCCACTGAGGTCAGCCAGCTCTCGCCCCTCCATGGTCCAGTATAGTAGGCTGTTAGAGTTAGAGCTTGGGTATCCTGGTGTGGATGGTCAGTCTGAGGTCTTGTCAAACCATGTTACCCTGGTTGGAAGATGCAGCAGAGACTGATGAGGGGGGAAGACCCCCCCCCCCATCAAGGTAAAGATTCAGGTGGGGTTTGAAGGTGTCAGGTGATATACCACTCAGGTTCCTGAGATTTCCCGGGATGCAGTTGAAGAGTCATGTTCCACTGTAGGTGAAACTATGGTGTGTGAAGGTTTTAATTCTTTGAGATGTTCCTGGGGTAGTCTTGACATAACATAGCCTTCCTCTTCTTGGGTGTCTTTGCAATGATGTTGACATTAAGGACCCCATTTTCTAAAATCTTCCAGGTATAGCTGATGTACCTCTCTCTGGCAGCAGTATTCCAGATCGGGTAGCATTAAAACTTTCCATAGTTACCATACACTGCTCACTTCTTGAGCGGAAGGTTCTTAGGATCCAGCTGCCTTGCTTTTCCCATTATTTTTGTGATATGGTGTGAGAAGGTAGCAAATTTGCTCATATTTACTTCCAGGTCTTTTACCGCCTCAATGTTCTACTGGCCACAGTTGTATTTTGTCAAGCGTATAAGTTCTTTTTTTTTCCCATACCTTATGAGCTTGAACCTCTCCCCGTTGAGGGCCATGTTGTTGGTCTCCACCCACTTCAGGACTCTATCCAAGTCTTGTTGTATGGACTGTACGTCTTGTTGCGAGCAGATACCTTTTGTTTTCAACTCATTCCTGTTTATATTGTATACTGTAGATGCATGATTTGACATAATTCTATGGATGCCCTTTGATAGGCCCTTGTGTTTTTTGTCATCTGTGAAATTATGTTATGTTTTGACAGATGAAGATAATACTTACCCATTTGATATTAGTGGGAGAATGAGACCGTCTTGTTTGGGTCCCACCTCAACTTATTTTAAGCTATTGGATGTTAGTAGTTTAAATTATCATGGTTGTAACTGTTACAGGTCAGCTTCCTTCAGATACTTAAATTAAATGTTGAATTTCCTTTTCATCAGTCACTGTGATCCTAGATATTATCATTATATAATTATTTGTTTCTGTATAGAAACATCACAAATATTACTAAATTAAGACATTCCCAGTATCATTCATATGACTAGTTACTTTGGTTCCAGTGATTGTCAAGTCTCTTCTTGAAGGCACTTATTGATGGAGCACTGACAACATACTCTTACTCATGTGTAGCATGTCCAATGTCGAGCAGCCCAGATAAGATATCATGACAAGCCAGTCAGATGTATAGTTATAGTTAGGGTGAATTTTATATAAAATGACTGGTAGTGAGTGTCGAACATACAGTTAGAGTCATGGGATGAGGTGATTTTGTAGCATTTAATGGGTTAGGAGATGGGAATGAACAGTTCATGTAAGTAGTATGATAGTTTAGATTTAAACATTGGGATGGATGAGGAGTCCACAATATAGGCTGGGAGGGAGTTCCAGGATAACCTGATGAGCAAAGAACCTCTTCCGGGCTTATGTGGCAGCAAGGGGGACAAATACCTTGTATCTGTGACCTCTTGTTCCAGGGTGAGATGACATTGTGAACAAATCCCTAGGTTTAATGGGAGAGGTCATGGAAGATTTTGTAACAAAGAACAAGGCGAGTCCTTAAAAGTCTGCCCCTAATTGAGAATAGGTTAAGCCGAGTTAATCGATCCTTGTAAGGCAGGTTGGTGGTTATCCACTTGTTTGGTCTATTGGTGCTGTACTGAATCCAGAAGTGTAAGATTGCCTTGAAATTCAGTGTTTCAAATGGGAGAAGCAGTCTGATGTCAGTAGTGAAGAGAGATGACCATAAAGGAAGTAGAGCAACAGACTTCAGGAGGTTAGTGGCCAGCCCTCCAGCTTTGGACACAGTGTTTCTGATGTGGGAGTGGAATCTAAGATCTGCATCAACAGTGATACTCAAGTCTTTATGAGCTGGGACAAGATGTATGTCCCTGCCATTTATATGGTATGGTAGATTGGCAGGTTGAGCAATTCAGTGTTTAAATTTGTCTGGAGCAAATTTCAGGCCCCAGGAAGAGGCAGTCGATGTTAGCTTGAAGTGCAGGGGAGCTTGAGGATGGTAAATTGGTAGGGTGTTGGATAAAGAATGAGGTCATCAGCAAAGAACATATAATTACTGGTTAGATTGGCTCCAAAATGGTTAACAAAAATAAGGAAAAGGGGTCCAAGGACAGACCCCTAAGGGAAACCACTGGTTACAGGTAGGGATCTGCTGATGGTGCCATTTATGGCTACACTCAATGTTCTGTTATGAAGAAAGCTTGCTATCCAGTTATGGAGGTTTCCAGAAATTCCTATAAGGAAAAGTTTGTTCAGCAAGGTCTGGTGATACCCGTCAAAATCCTTGACAAAGTCAAACAGGATCAAATCTACATTTTGGCCAGTCATACCATAAGGTGATCCAGTCATAGGTCAGGAGTTGGTCATTAACTGATCTTGGTAAATGTTGCGAGTATGGGCGGATGCGATTCTAGCTTATTTTGAGGGTTGACTCGCCGTTGGAGATGGCTCATCAGGGAAGGGATGGGCCTACGATGATCCTGAGATTTCAATCACTTGGGGGGGCACAGCCCCCCAGTATATAATCAGAATTCACCATAAACTTCATCCACATAGATTTCAGCTCAGAAAAAGAAGCGCTAGGAAAAATAGGTCAAGGTAAACATGGAGATCGGTGGCGCGCCTGATAGTAGGGGGGGGGTTGCATATATGTTTCATTCCCCTGTACATGCATATTCATGAGCGTTTGGTTAAATAAAAATGTTAGAACATTATTCTATTTTGACAGTGCAAATGATGGGACGCAAAATATTTGGTAAATGTTGCGAGTATGGGTGGATGCGATTTTAACTTATTTTGAGGGTGGGCTTGTTATTGGAGACGGCTCATCAGGGGGATGGGCCTATGATGATCCTGAGATTTTAATAATTAAGGGGGAGTCTAGGGGGCTGTATCGAAGATCACCATAAACTTTGTCCACATAAATTTCAGCTTAGAAAAATAAGCCATCACTGCAGGGGTAACCCCTTACAATGATCGTGAGTTTCAATTGGTAAACGTATAGATTGACAGCGCCCCCCCAAAAGGTGGATTTTTGCGTGTTAATATTTCATTTACACATGCCTGAATATTCATGAGCATTTGAGTCCTAGTTCTGTAAATGTTAGAACATTATAAACAATTATGATTATATACTGGGAGGCAATGCTCCTCAGACCCCCCCCCCCCAATTGATTGAAACTCAGGATCAGTGTAGGGAGGGTGCCCCATGCAGTGTTTACCCCAACACGAGCAGTCCCCTTAAATTTACTCCAATAACATGAAACATATTGGAAGACAAAATAGTTTACGTCCCATCCTTGGCACCACCAATCTACATATTTACCTTTCAATTAATTGGGGGAGCAGGGGGCACAGCCCCTCACCCCATTATATAATTGGGTAAATATGTAGACGAGCAGCCCGGCCGATAAGATGTACTATTTTGTCCGTGTTCCAAAATGTTTAACCCCAGAAAGAACACAAAAGGAGTTTCGGCTGTTACGCCCTGACCCACAGTTGGACTAGGTGACTTGGAAATAGTGGATCCACCAAAAAGGGACCCCCTTCCCCCCCTGGACGCCAAATGTTTTGAGTTGTATAAGACTCACTTCCATTCTAGAACCACCACCTAGCAAACCTTTCACAAACTCTTAACCCATCCTATCAAAATAAACTACAAAAGAGCCAAGTGGACCATAGCAATTCCCTTTGACATGCAACCTCAAACCTCACCAACACAATCGACTGCACAAGTAAAAAAATATATATCCCAGGGACAGAAAATGCTTCAAACGCATAATTGACCTCAAAAGACAAAACCAAAGCCACAACCTAAACAGAGGTTAGTTTTCAGCTACACCAAATATAGGAAATGGGAAAAAATACCTACAAACAACTACAAAACAGCTCCAAACTCTGGCTAAAAGTAAAAGATAGGTAAATATGTAGATTAGCGGCCCGGCCGGGGGAAAAAATTTGTGTGTAAATATTATCGTTCACTCGTGTCGGAATATACATGCGCGTTTGAGTCCTTTTCCAGACCCCCCCAATTTAATGAAACTCAGGATCATCATAGTGTAGTCTCCCCATTGTGTTTACCCCCACACGAGCCATCAACTTAAATGTACTCCAAAAATGTGAAACATTTTGGAACAAGGACGTACGTCCTATCATTCGCGCCGATAATCTACATATTTACCAAAAGATATTCCCATTTAACCAATCCACCCTGAAGACGGCTTGTGGGGGGTAAACACGATGCGTGGACCGCACTACGATGATCCTGAGTTTCATTAAATTGGGGGTGGTCTGCAGTATATAATCCTAATTTTTATAATGTTCTGACATTTACAGAGGTGAATACTACATCATGTCAGTGCCTTTAATCATTTTGCGAATTATAATAGGGGTTGGGGGTGGGGTATGACATCAGAAAACTCAAATGCGCATTAATATTCAGAGACGGGTGAACGATATTTACACAAAATAATTTTTCCTGGCCGGGCCACTCGTCTACATGTTTACCTATAATTGTTAATAAAATAATGTTCTAACATTTTTATTTGACCAAATGTGCATGAATATGCATGTGCGGGTGAATGAAAGATGCACGCAACCCCCACACACACACACTTTTTCGGTGCGCCACCGATCTTCATGTTTACCGAAGCTAGGACTCGGATCCGGCCATACTCTACACAATTACCTTGGGTGACTTGGAGGTGGTTAAGTGATCTAGATCATTCCGGGGATTGACAACAGGGATAGTAAATGCATTTATTTGCTCTTGTGACAGTTCTGATATGTTCCGTCTTCCTTAATTTATAAGTATTTGTTCTTGTGTTACTAGTATTGAATTCAAAATAGTCAAGTATATCAATATTTTCAAAACCATGAATGATCTTGTATGCCTCAATCAGGTCTATCTTTGATAGGCCCTTGCGGCCTTTGTCATCCCTAAAATTATATGGTTATGTTGTGTTAACCAAAAATATATAAATACCTGGGAAAAAATAATACAATGGGAAAATACAAAACTTACTCGGGCTAATTTAAAAGGCTTATCCATGTTAAAATGTGGAAACACACGATGTCAGATTCTTTGGGCTCTAGTAGTAGTAGTAGCCAAGGTTTTAAAAAAGGTTGCCAGGAGCATTTTTAGCAACAGGCTAGGTAAAAATTAGCCACAATTAGAGTTTTTAGCCACAGGCTAGGTAAAAGTTAGCCACAATGAGCCCAATGTTATATAGTACATTCATATTGTTACGATTAAAGGTTGAAATTACCAAAAAATTATTACAAATAAATGACACCTACCTTAATTTAATCAAAAAGTGTTGTGAAACAATGTTATAAAACTCCTTAGCTTCTAGTTTCTTTTCAATAGTTCTTTTTATTCCTTGTTCCTCTTCTAGACTTTGTGTTTGGCTTTGGCTACAACTTTGTAAATAAATCTCACTTGTAAAAAGACTGTATTTTTCTGTGACATGAAAGTTTTTACAGCATATATTATATAATGCTACATGAGATTTGAGTCTTAAAATGAATCTAATGTGGTGACGTTTAATTTATATCTCTGTTTACTTTTCACAATAGTAACAAATAAAAATATGCGTTCTACCAACGCATTACTAATGGGGTTAGAGCACAGGTTGAGCATACATTGAGAAATGTCTGCAAAATGCTTCCTTCCAATTGAACTTTAAAACGTCCTTACCATTGCCCCAAACTCTATTCAATCAGATGGCATTTTACCTAATTTGAATTCTTCCTTCCAATTCACATAAATTAGCTTTTCATATTGACTTTAAATTTTGGCTACATCTTCGTTTTGTATAAAACCATGAAAATATTTGGAAATATCTTTATAATGTGGTCTCATGTGACATAATAAACTTTAAAGTTTAAACAAGCGAAGAGTCCCCAATATATTGCTGCTGTCCATTAAGCGACTCTCTAATTGATCACTTGCTTCAATAACAAAATGTAAACAGTGACAGAGACGTGGCGGCTCGTGTATAGGAACTGTGGAATTGTAGGACACCCAATTTCCACTCGATATTATCGATAACATTCAATATAATGAGTTCTTTTCTCCATTAATTATTTGTCTATACTTGTACATTATATAATCCTTAAGCTTAATATCAGTAGCCATCTCATATTTTTTAGGAAAAGAAAAAAAAAATCCTTGTATAGAACGGTGCACTCTACAGTTCCGGCGACGCTGTGTTTGGTTGTTGTACGCATGCTTACATGCCCGAAATAGGAAGCTGCACGCTAGAAAGAAAGAGTACTGTGGCTCACGCAGTGCCCACCCTGGTGTGCCGATGGAAGGTGGTGTTGTTGTTTTTTTACCGCGTGTGTTGTGCTTAAAAACGTTTTTATATTCTTGAATGGGATAAAGTGTAGAATTGAATTCATATTTTTTCAGGTTTTTATTAATTAATTAATTGAGCTGCTGAAATTTATCTTCGAAAATAATCTATATGATGTTCTTAGGGAAATTACGAAACTGATCAAAATCCTCTTGACGATTCCCATGATAACATCAAAGGTAGAACACTGCTTTTCAACACCGAAAAGAATAAAAACTTTTCCAAGGAGCACTATAAATTCTGAAAGACTAAATGCACTTACAGTGCTTTCAATAGAGAAAAAATTCTTCAGTAAGCATCCAGAGATGCAGAGAAAATAATTAATCTTTTCGCGCAAATTACAAGAAGAAGAATGGATTTCGTTTTTAAATGAATGGATCAAGCTTGAACTGTAACAATTGAGGCTATTAGTAAGTAAATATGTTTGATTTTGTTCTGTTTAGAATTTTAGCAAGTTTATCTATAAAATTTATTTTTATATGTTTATCTCCTTTTGCAAAATATTAAAGCAATGCTAAAAAAATTATGAGGCAGCACCCCTACTAATTTTAGCTACGAGCCGCCACCACTAAAACACCTTTATTTAACTTCTTTTTTTTTGGGGGGGGGCTAAGGGTAACTTAGAGTTTTCGAGATACAATTCAAATTTGGTTCCTAGAAATTTTAAACTAATCTTTTGTTTGTTTTTTTAGAGATTGATGAAGTATATGAAGGTCTGTAAGTAGTTGGCATGCATATGCAGAGGTGGACGCCGCTCCCATTTTTTAAAAAAACCGATACTCCACTACCTTGGCTAGCTGAAATCGTTACCTATACTAGCGCTACTTTTATTAACAAATCGCGAAACCGCTACCCGCTACTCCGCTATCGCTACTTTTTATTGTAAGCGCTGCCCCCCCTCCCCCCCCAAAACCCAAGCGTTTCATTGTTTTTTTTTAATAAATTTAAAGAAAACTACTGTATATTACTTCCAAAATTAGCAGTTTTATTGTAAATAAACGTAAAATAGGTAGCGGTAGCGGTTTTGATTTTTTAGTCCGTTAACCACTACTGTGCTACTCTTTGCTTATAGAAACCGCTTCCGCTACTCCGCTTCCATATAGAGAGTCCGCAAGTAGCGGACTAATGTAGCGGACCGCCAAATTCTGTGCATATGTAGCTTGGAACGCAACATTTAAACAATCAAAATCCTGAATTATAGGTAGCATAAATGTAAGTGTTATATGTTCCCATTATTCATTTAGATTTGTTGATATGTATTCATGTTACTAATATTTTGTTTTCTTTCTTTTCTATAAGTATTATGAATATAGTTGATTAAACACTATGAAAAGGGGTAGTTTAAATATACTTTACTAATTTCTATCATTACAATAGAAGCTTGTAAGGTAGCTATGATCATCACGACTCATAACTATCATAGCAATTTAATCAACTATTATGGAAAAAGTTATACGACTTGATAAGTCTGATGTACCTACTTCGGATCCTCACTCTGGCAAATTATGGAAGCTTTGGTATAGAAATTTCTGCTACTTCCTTTCTACATATCTGATAATTCTCCAGACATGTTAGAAGTACTCTTCTTGTATTAGGTTGAGGAATAAGTTCTTGCGGGTTTTTTTTTAATGTTGTGTTGATTTAAGTTTTGTTGACGTGATTTGTGCACATATTAAGAAGCAATAATAAATAATGAGAGCAAAATTTGTAACGGTTAGGCTACGTCTCTTAACAGCCTAGACTATTAGGCTTTTGCATAGGCTACGTCTTGAAGTTGAGTAATAAGTCAATGCGGTTTATTTAAAAGTTGTGTTAATTTAATTTTTGTTCTGTACCCTCAAAATGGAATGTCAAGTTGAAAGAAAGGCACATTTTCGACACTTGTTGTAATTAATTTTCAATCGATACGGGAACAATGCAAACGCAGCCAAAGCTCGTCGCGATATTTGTGCTGTGTACGGAGAAAATGCTTTATCAGAAAGGACAGCACAATGGTGGTTTTCACGTTTCAAAAACGGTAATTTCAATCTTAATGACGAAGAACGTTCTGGTCGCCCCATTAAGTTGGATGAAGATCGATTGAACGACCTTCTTCATTAAAATCATCGCTAATCGACTAGAGAATTGGCTGCACAATTGGCGTGTGATCAGGAAACTGTAGTGAATCACCTTCATTCGATGGGGAAAGTTCAAAAACTTGGCGCATGGTTTCCACACGATTCGAGCGAAAGCAACAAACTTCAACGCTCCACGATTGCCGCAGGTTTGCTTGATCGTCACAAGGCTACTCGTGGATATAAGGACAGATTTCTTCACCGCATCATCACTGGCGACGAAAAGTGGTGTATTTATGTCAACATGAACTATCGAAAACAATGGCTTAACCCAATAAAAAAAAACACTTCCGTGATTAAAGCAAGGACTTCATCCACGAAAGACGATGCTGTATGTGTGGTGGGATTGTGATGACCTCATTCTTTATGAGCTCCTTGCGAACAACGAGATTGTCAATGCAGAACCCTACGTTCAACAAATGTATCGACTCGCCGAAGCTATTCGTGAAAAGCGATCTCATCGACGTTATGGAGTCCTTCTTCAACACGACAATGCTCGTCTTCACATTGCCAATATGACAAAAGACGCCATCCAAACGCTTAATTGAGGAATCCTGCTGCATCCTCCATATTTGCTAGACTTGGCTCCATCGGATTTCCATTTGTTCCGATCGCTCTGCCACAATTTGCGCGGCGTTTCGTTCAATACTGATGTGGAATTAAGAACCTGGTTAGACGAATTCTTCGAGTCAAAATCCAGAGATTTGTATTGCAGAGGCATCAAAAAACTAGTTGAACGTTGGGAAGAAGTCGTAAATAACAACGGAGAATACATTATTGATTAAATTGCACTTTGTTATCAATTAAAAATGAAGTTTTTCTAAAATTGTCAATGGTAATGAATAAATTTGATAATACCGCAAGAACAAACTCCTTAACCCAATACATTGGTCATCATGTCGCTGATGTAATAGAGGGCTGTGCTGATTATTCGAAGGCTATCGAATTGTTGTGAGCTGCCTATATTAAGGTTTCCAGTGAAATTCATGCCAGGCATTTGCTTTCTACTCGAATTCAACTTCTTGCAGAACAATTGATTTACCAGTACCTTCAAACTCTCAATTTTCTTGCTCTGGATGGCAACTTTCCGGATGTTACTGCTGCAATCTACCGTGATCGAAGTATCAGGGATTCCTTCATACGGAGGTTAAAATCTTCGAATATTCGTGCACGACTCCTTGAGAATCAAAAGCTTACATTAAACAATGCTGTTCAACAAGCTCGAGCATTTGAGCAAGCATTTCTGAGATCTGAATTATCCTAAGGATGACCGAACACTTTGTCCAGCTCGCAAAGGAATTTGTGGTAAATGTGGGAAACTTATGGATTTTGCAAAGGTTTGTATGTGAAATTTAAAACGTCCTATTTCACTAGCTTCTGCAATGCTTGCTTCCACCTGCGCTACCAGCGGCTTGCTATTGCCTACTGTTCCTGTTCAATTGAACGGAGATACTCAGTTACTACAAGGTCTGATTGACAGGGGAAGTTCAGAGAATTTTATAAATGAGGCTGTAGTACAAGCTATGCATCTCTCACTATATAAACGACCATCTGTTGTTTCGATAGTGTCTTCTTCTTTCTTGGTAAATCTTAAAGGTTACTGAATTGTTATGGTTTCGATGAATGGTCGCACTTATAAGAATGTCGAAGCTACTGTACTTGCAAACGCTTGTACTGATATTATTCTTTGCTTATCATTTGTTAATAGTGCATAAAAGCATTTGCTTAAAAAATGGGGGCACATAACCATCCTTAACTGTGTTTGGACTGACTAAACTAAAGATTCCCCCAGTTAAACTGTTTAGAAACGTATCCTCGGATTGCACTCCAATTGCTACGAAGTATCGCCATTTCAGCTCCGAAGATGCTGATTTCATTGAAAATGAGGTTAAACGTTTACCTCGTGTGGGGATTATTGAACATAGTAATTCTCTTTGGCGCGCACATGTGGTTGTGACATCAAACGCACATAAAAAACAATTGGTAGTTGATTATTCTAGAACAAAAATAAGTACACTCCTTTGGAGGCTTACCCGCTACCCAGGATTGAAGATATAGTTGCAAATATCGCTAAGAATAACTATTTCAGCGTTATTGATCTACCAAATGAATATTATCAGATAGAAATATGCTCAGAGGACCGACCTTACACTACTTCTCAGCCCAGTAACAGTCTTTATCAATTCAAGCGCTACTTATGGGTGATACGAATGGGGTTTCCGCTTTTAAACGCTTTATGAATCAGTTTATCGCCAATAACAAACTATCGAACATGTATGCCTATCTCGACGACATAACAGTCTGCAGAAACACGAAAGAAGAACATGACAGCGACCTAAAGCTTTTCATGGAAGCTGCTTTTAAATACACTCTCTTGCTGAATTCTGAGAAATCTACGTTTTCTCTAACCTGAATTAATATTCTCGGTTACCAAATTTCTGACGGTAATTTGGAACCTGATGCTGAATGAATGAGACCTTTGTTAGAATTGCCCGTACCATCTAGTCCAAAATCCTTGCAGCGTTGTTTGGGGTTATTTGCATAATACGCTAAGTGGGTTCACAACTATTCAGAGAAAGTACGGCCTCCTGTAGGTTGCTGCAGATTTCCTTTATCTCTTCCGGCTATTCAAGCATTTTGAAACTTAAAAGAATGACATTGCTAAATCTTCAGTGAAAGTTATTGATGAAGAAGCCCCTTTTTCCCTAGAAACGGATGCATCAGATAATGCAATCGGTGCCACCTTATCATAGGGCAGACGACCAGTGGCTTTCTTCTCACGCTCATTGAACCGATTATGAAAGAGACACCACATCGTTGAAAAAGAAACGTATGTGTTGATAGAGAGAATACGTAAATGGAAACCTTTTGGGTCTGGTAGACATTTTGACGTAATAACTGATCAAAGAGCTTTTTCATTCATGTTTGATACCAATGTAAAAGGTAAAATCAAGAATGATAAGATCATGCGCTGGCGTATGGAATTACTTCTATTTTCCTTCCATATTCATCATCATGCAGGTCATGAAAATGTTGTTGCTGACACACTATCACGGTCGGATTGTAACGCAATTTCGAATATTACAAGTTTAAAATCGTTACATGAAAGTCTCATTTATCTTAGAGTCCAGCGAATGTTACATTATGTTCGTGTTAAAAACCTTCCTTACTCCATCGATGTTTTCCGCCGTATTACTGCGATTGTCAGGTATGTGCCTAAATTAAAGCCCGCTTCTTTAAACCAGAAAACACTTCTTTGATACGGGCTACTGCGCCTTTGCAACGTCTTTCAATTTGATTTTAAGGGCCCACTTCCAGTTTCCTCGCACTCGTCGCGTTGTCTCCTTACAATTGTTAATTAGTTTAGACGATTTCAGTTTGCATTTCCATGCTGGGATATGTCATCCAAAGTAGTTATTTCTTCTCTTACAAATCTTTTTTTGTTATTTGGTCTTCCCGCATATATCCATTCAGACTATGGCCTGTCATTCATTTCCAACGAAGTGAAAGAATTTTTACTGTCTTGGTGTAAACAATAGCCACACCTCTCCATACAACCCCGTGGAAATAGCCAATGTGTGCGCTATAATGATATTATTTGGAATAGTGTGAATCTCGAGGTTTGCCATTGAGTGCACGGCAGGATGTGTTTTCTGATGCCTTACATGCCAAACGTTCACTACTCTGTACCTCTACAAATCACACGCCGCATGAACGACTTTTTGCTTTTGAGAGACGTTCAGTTAGTGGTTCACACCTACCTTCTTGGCTAATTGAACCTGGAGAAATCCT
This sequence comes from Ceratothoa steindachneri, assembly GCA_963969495.1. Lineage (NCBI taxonomy): Eukaryota > Metazoa > Arthropoda > Malacostraca > Isopoda > Cymothoidae > Ceratothoa > Ceratothoa steindachneri. The sequence continues at coordinate 137,084,654 of OZ018329.1, read as the reverse complement.
CCTCAAACGATTTGGGAATCGCACTAAATACGACCAGCTGTGGACGCCATTGATCTCATTGATGGTAACTCTACACATGCGCGTGTGAAATTCCCTATAGGGAGGGAGAGAGAGAAAGAGAGCACTTTTGCTCTGCGTAATTTAGCTCCATGTCCTAGGAATGTTCTATGGGGAGGCTCTTTGAAGGTCGTCCCTAATTATGGGGGAACCTTGAAGGTAATCGTGAGGACAACCAAAGAGCCTTGTAAGGGGGACGCTGGTTGCCAGTAATGGTGAGAGATTACCAAGTTATCACGTAATCTTTTGGCAAGGTTGATAGAGATGCCTCGGTTGGTTTGCGTTGCCATTCCTTATTTCCGACGAGAGTTATTTGTTGATTGCTATGGGGTGCCCTAAGCCGAGGGGCAATCTTATTCTAGCGACAGGGTCAAATAGCCGGATGATGAGGATAGACCACACCAGCGTATAACACCGGTATTTCGGGAGTTATGTTATCGCGAGGAATTGCGATTAACGAAGAGAATGAGCAACGGCTGTTTTCTCGATTAAGAAGGCCTTGAAGCAGGAGGATTGAGGAACATCAGGATATTGAAGTCACCAAAGCAAAAATAGAATTGTTATTGAACTAGATCTTATTGCACTTTACACAAGTTCTTTAATTAGGTTTTAAGTTCTAAGTTATGACATAAATTAAGTTCGAGGTCAAGTGCGGGAAGGTCTAAAGGAGGCAGGACGAATAGAGCTTTTAAGGGTTACACCTTAATGTATGCGTTATGTACACGACTATATACAAAGATGAATTGTTGTGTAGGGGTGCGAAGATGTATAAGAGAAATACTTCCTTCCAAAAGCGAGAATATAAATACCCCATTAAATTACCAAGTCAGTACGGACTACGCAGTGGCGTATTAGTAGAGTACTTGCCTTGGGATGCAAAAGACCCACGATCGAACCCCAAAAAGTCCACAATTTTTACAAAGGAAATTCTCGAAGAAAACGGAGAATCCTTCAAGGACTAACTAATCCAGAATACCGCGCTCAAAGAAAAAGGAACTCAAAGAAATCGACTTTAAAGGGCTAACTCATCTCATCCCATTTAACTCGTCTCAACTTATCAAGTATCCAAGAATCATCAACGTCATCAAGAATTTGGAAGGAATCATCACATCAAGATAATACGTCATCGTTAAAATGGAAGATTCATCAAAGAAGAAAGAATATGGAGTCAGATATATAAAATGAATTCAAGACAATGTTTCGAGAAGCATCTTCAGTAAAGAAATAAAAATATAAGAAGAGGGCCCCCCCCCATAGAATTACGCGAATCCGAGACAGCGGACTGAAAGATATATAATGCGATACATTGCTATATAAAACAGTAATCTAATTATCCTCTTTGTTCTGGCTTCCCACAGTTATATATTCAATTTAAGCCAAGCCCTACAAGTTCCTCGTCCAACTAAGCCACACCTCCCTCTTATGTACTGGCCTGCCTGTTGATTTTTCTGTATTAACATAACTCGATTTTTGATTGGCTACTGCCGAACATAAGGAAGGCACTCCGACTATTGTGTAAAATTCTCCGTGGGCAGTGGCGGATTGAAATGGACACAGCTTCCTAATCTGGGTTCTATTTGTTTAATAGTGATAGCTATCTGGTTTATTCTGAATTCCGCCTTGATTATAATGTTTGTATAAGATTACCTCTACCAACTCTAACAGAGATAACTGTGCTCAGTTTACTACCGTGTGACATTCTCGTAAACGGCGCTAACTTTACTTTTGTCTCTGTCTGTACTTTGTGCGTGTAACGACTCTCGCGTGTCTCCTATTTTGGACGTACACGCCGGTCGCTACAGTTCCAACCTAATGATTCCGAAGCACGAAATCAAGGTGTCCTTTCCGATCCATCTTCCCATTACAATTTCCCATCTGCAATTACTAACTTTACTCAAGATACTGAGAAGATATTGGGAAATTAGGATGAAAAAAATATCATCGTGAATAGTCACGCATATCTTACACTACAGTTGTCTGGCCTAGAAGATATTTTTCGTTCTCATAAACCTATACGTCACGCGTTTAGATTTGTAATCTTTTAGATTTTTACTTTAACATTCTTGATCTAGGGTATTGTATATTTTGTAATTTTGAAAAGGAATGAATTCATTTTGGTGGGAATGTCTGTTATATGTTCCCCCTTACTCATTTATATTTGCTGATATGTATTCATGTTACTAATATTTGTTTTGTTTCTTTTCTAGATGTATTATGAATATAGTTGATTAAACCCTATAAAAAGGAGCAGTTTGAATATAACTTACTAATTTCGATTATTACATTAAAAGCTTGTAAGGCAGCTATGATCATCATATAGCAATGCCCTCTGGGGTATTCCTATATATAATAATAATACTAGAGAAATTATGTTCATATATATATATATATATATATATATATATATATATATATATATATATATATATATATATATATATATATATATATGCGTGTGTGTGTGCGTGTATGTGTAAAACAGGCATCCAATATAATTAATCAATCAATTACTCTGTGACGAGAATAAATTATTTCTATGTAATAACACACCAAAACGACAAAATCCCTTTTATACAAGATATTCCCTTACACGAACACGCATACAAACACACGCCTTTCGTCATCTGCCTAGAATCACTTTTCAAAGTTCATTCGTGCACTGCGTTGCTTCAAAGAAAGGTCAGTCAAAATTCCTCTTCCACTTATTGTCTGCAAACAATCCTCACAAGAGAGTAGGTCCTAATTCCTGTTCATTCTCTCATTTACAGACCCCAATTCACATTCCATCATTAGTCGTGTAGTTACATAATTACAATTATATATTTATATACACCTGTGAACACATCCTTCTCGTCACGTGCTTTCAAATAGTAACTTTCCAAACGCATAATTTGTTTTCCATTACAACTTAAATCATCAATGTATTCTTCAATATTCTCTGTATAGCCTTCAATTTGTATCCCTTAAATATCCTCTCCGTTATTCAATTCAACTTTGTATAAAAATAATAACTGCAAATCATAGATTATTGTAAGATTATAATATATCCTATTTTTCTTAACTTGAATTATTACATTCCGATGATAGCTAGGGGAGTTCAAATCCACGTTATCGTACGATCAGGTAAAACCAAAACAACAAAATTTAGGTACGTACTGACTATTGCATTTGCTATCTAGAACCTCTACAATCACTAGTCATAACTATCATAACAAGTTACCATTTATTTACACATATATATATATATATATATATATATATATATATATATATATATATATATATATATATATATATATATATATATATATATATATATATATATATATATATATATATATATATATATATATATATATATATATATATATATAAAATGAAAAACTCACAAATAAAATAGGGGCCACATAACTAAAGAATGTATATTTTTATTTTTTATTTTTATTTTTTAATTGTCACTGCTCTGTTTTGTACTTTGTATTTTTCCCTCCTTTTGCTTATCGTGTCCTATAATCTCCCTCGTTAGGCTATCTCCATTTCTTTGAATCTGTTATCCTTTCCTTCGACTTAGTTTGACCTTACTACCTGCTTCTTGTAACTTCTTGTAATTCTTAATGTGTTTTTTTACCTTCCACCTTCCCTCTTCCTCATTGGTGATTTCTTGTTTTTGAGGCGGTCTTTCATACTTTTATTTCGTATATATACCTCTAATATAATACTATTTCTTGTAGTTATCCTTAATAAGGAACTTAATAAAGTTCGAAAGTACTTGGAAACACCTTTTCATTTTTTCCTGCGGGACATTGCATTCATATATATATATATATATATATATATATATATATATATATATATATATATATATATATATATATATATATATATATATATATATATATATATATTAGTGATGGAGTCGTTCCTTGGGAACCTTATTCGTAGTAGGAATATGAAGACATATGCGATGGTTTTGAACATTTAATTTTCCGGACGTTTCGGTCATTGACGATGACCATCATCAGCGAATTCTAAATACAAAAAATTATTTTTATAAGAATAACTAAACACATAAATGAAAACATTACAGGAGTCAAAAAATAATAACCGAAAGCAAGAAGTTAAAATGAAATATATAATCTTAAACAGTTTAAAGCAAATTGGTGAAAATCTATTAATAAGAAATTGATGTAATATCTTAAAAAATAACTAAATTAAATAATAATCCCACGAGTTTAAAATATGCATAATAAACATGACTTAAATGACTATCGAAATACAAAAATTATAAACTATAGCAATAAAGTCGAAATCAAGGCATGAAGAAATCAATTATTAAGACAGAAAAAAAGAAGATTCAATAATCCCATGAGCAGCAAATATGAATAATAAACATGAATGAAGCGGAATACAAAAAATTCACTTTAAAACACAGCAAGAGAGAATTATATGGGCAGGGCGAACAATCGAAAATAAGTTAGATCAGGCGGTATGTAATCGAAGCTGATATTAATAAATGGAGCGAAGCAAGTAATTCAATTAAGTTAAATTTTAAGTGATTGAACATTAAATAATACGAGTAGACTAAGGCACGAAAGTTCAAATAGTAAATAATCAATAATGGAGGGGTCAAAAGGACGACTAAAACATTAAATTCAGGAAAGGTCAATAATAAACTATATATATATATATATATATATATATATATATATATATATATATATATATATATATATATATATCCAGTTCTCTCGTCAAATATTATCTTAATTCCGTAGTATCGGGTATAAATACGCTCTATACTGGAATATCTAAATTTAGGGATTTCTAGTATTGATCATATAATATAAGACCTATAAGCATGCAAGATGTAATAAAAATAAGGAGCATATAAGCCTGCAAAATCATATTCCTTATTTCTGCTTTTTCCCATACACTTGTCTAATTTTACTTTGAATGATGTAAAACTAGAGAGATACAATATCCCCAGGCAATACATTTATGAATTAATATCTATATTACTGAAATAATATTTACAGTGACCCCGTTTACCAGCATCATTTCCTAGCTCGAAAAACTGCCCTAGGGGTGTACTAAGGTTCAAAGTTGTTGTTTTTTTTTGGGGTTCAACATGTGGGTAGAACTAACTTTCAGCCGGGAGGCAAAAACGAACTTAGCTGAGAAGGTGCCGCAGCCAATGAAAACAGAGAATAGGGTGCAATACCCTGCTCAGAAAATCAGAGCGAATCTCGAGTAGCTGGAATGCTTGACGTTCTCTTCTCTTACCCTTTAATCACTCTCCTTATGACCTTTGAAGTGGTAGTGCGCATGATTCCGCCCCCCCCCCGGTGTTTTCGCTTTCCCTCCCTAGATTCTCATGCATAATGAGTTCAAGCGAGGAGACTGATAGCCCAGCTATTGTAGATAGTAATGGGAGTGTCAGTGACGACGATATTTGGAGCCAGGAACCACCTAAGAAGCGTGTTCATGATCAAAGTAAGTGGAAGAGGAGCATAGCCAAACTGAGACGTAACAGTGGGGAAGCCTATATTAAGCCCCTTGCAGCTGCCGCAGAAAGTACTACGGTGTGTTTGGTGCTGCTAATGTTCAACATATTTTTGCTAGCTATTGGAAAATGGCCTGCCACAATGCTGGGATCAGTTATTTATTAGTCATGTGGATACTAGATATTTGAAGAGTTGTTATACTGGGGCAGACAGTAGGAGGAAAGTGACGTATGAATACTCCGTACTGATAAATGATAAGAAAATAGTTGTTTGTAAGATGGCACTCTGTAATATTCATGCCATTAATACTAAGCGAGTGTTTAATGAACTGAAGAAAGTGCGGGCGACAGGGATTGCCTTAATAGACATCCGTGGCACTGCACCGAGTGTTAACAAGACTCCAGACGATGCCCTCTCGCTTCTGCATGACCACATTAATTAATTGCCCACCTGTAGCAACCATTATTCGCGGGCCAAGAGCCGGGAAAATGTCTACCCCCCTCCCCGCCGCCTGGGTACAGTCAGCAATCCTGTTATAATCTGTACGTCAAGATATGTACACAACAGGGTGTTGCAGAAAAGAAAGTGAAGTTAAATAAGCATAAGGACGTGTTCAGGACCTACAACATCGGTGCCAATCCACCTTAATGCGAAACCTGTGACCTCATAAGGAACCAGATGGAGTATGCTTGGCTTGCTAATTATGCGGCGAACATCTCCCAGGTGAAAATAGAAAAACAACTTCACCTCGCCAGGTCTAAGGTAGCACGTAACATCATGAACGTCTACATGGAGGATAAAGACCCGACCCTAGCTGCTGTGGCCACGGACCTGCAGCAGACCCTTGTCACGCCCCGCCTCACCACCACCGTCCACTATTCCCAGAGAAAAATGTTGATGTACATCTTCTGCGCACATAACCTGAAGGAGCGCGGGGCCAATTTGTATGTCTGGAATGAGGCTACTGTAAAAAGGAAATCTAGTGATTTTGGCAGCTTTCTGATCCACTACATTAATAAGCACATTCCAGACTCTCCTAAGAAACTCATCATCTTCTCAGACAACTGCAGTGGGCAAAATAAAAACATTAACCTTTGCCTTCACCTGCTGAGGTTCGTGCAGACTGGACGGTTCACTTCGATCAAGCATTATTACCTTATGTCCGGCCATTCCTACCTGCCCTGTAACCAGGACTTCGGCAACCTGGATACTGCGCTTGGGGGACTTCATATCTACACCACACCTCACTACATCTCCCTAATGAAGGAGGCCAGAAGAACAAACTCCTTCACCGTGGTCGAGATGCGTGCTAACGACTTTGTAAATCTCAACCCCCCTGCAGTCCCTATGCACTAAGGCCATCCTCTCTCGAGCAGGATTCAAGAATGGCTGGATACTTAGTTTCAAGGCCACCTACAAGAAGGGGATAGGTATAATACAGTCGTACTCAGAGGACCTCGAACACCCGATTGAGATCAAACTTCAGGAGGGAAAGGGGTTCTGCCTATGACCCATCGAAGTTTGACTTACCTGTCGTCTACCTGCCCATCAAGTATCCGGAAGGGGTAAAATGACATCTGAGAAGCTGGACGAGCTGAACCACCTGTTGCAGTTTGTTGCACTTGAGTACAGCAGCTTCTACACGTACCTGTTCGCTGCACATAGCTTGCTAGCGGCCCAGCGGAATGTGGCACAGGACGATCCAGACGACGATATTCTGGACTTCGAGGACTGATCTAGTCATGGTTGTGAATCCACTGTGATCCTAGTGACCATTTCATAGGAGGATGAGGAAATTGTTATTATCAGGACCATTTTTTTCTAATTTGTATTACCCCGATTGGTTTATATCGTCTGCCCATTTTGCAGCTAGGAAAACATTCTATGGTAATAAGCCTTCCCGCACTAATGACTTCAACAAATGTATAACATTGCCATTTAATAATAAATTAAATAGTTTAAAGGACATATTTGGAAAAGCGGGTATTAATCTAGCCTTTAAATATAATAATTCCTTAAACCAATTGATGATGGCCAGGAAACCCAAAGAACATCATAACATAGGAGTATATGCAATACCATGCAACGATTGCCATAAAGTTTATATAGGGGAAACGGGGAGAAATCTAGACAAGAGATTGTATGAACACAAAAAAGATATTAGAGTGGGCAGCGAAAGCAGTGGAATATTTTGCCATGTTAGAGACAAGAATCATACGATCGTTTTAAATGGAAGTAAAATGGTATTTAAATCGGCTAACTATGTTAAGAGAAGAATCGTAGAATCGAGCTTGATATCGTCAGTTCCTAATTTAAATCTATCTGAGGGTCAATTTTCTTTTAATCTTGTAATAAGAAAGCAAATAAACAAAATAGTAAAATGTCAGCCCTTCAATATGTTTAGGCCTAACAACCCCCCAGATTAGCCACAAGTAGGGGGTTGGGGGGAAAAAGAGGGGATCTTTCACGACCTGACCCCGTGTTATGTATGTAAGCACGTTTCGAAAATATTTTCTATACAGAGTCAGTTGAAAAAGGGTGTGAGATACACTGAAACTGTTCTGAATTAAATTGTCTTCGGAGAATGTGGTTTAATTCCTTATATATATATATATATATATATATATATATATATATATATATATATATATATATATATATACATATATATATATATATATGTATATATATATATATATATATATATATATATATATATATATATATATATATATATATATATATATATATATATATACACACATATATATATATATATATATATATATATATATATATATATATATATATATATATATTTACCCAACCCCATATTTTTTGTAAGTAAAGGGCTGTACATACAATCCGTTTCATTTCTCCCTCGATTTCTCACGTCCGAATTAGTATAAGAAGTGGTTTGATTCGATTGGGCTAGAGTATAGAATTTCGGCCCGCTACATTTGGCGCCTGAATAGGGACGTGAGATCTCGAAACCAGGAGCGTGACAGGATTGGATTGCAGTCCGTCGTCAGATTGGACGTAGTGATTGTTTTCTCTTCTTCTGTCCTTTCTTACTAACCTGGGAGGATAGCTTCTGTGGAGCAGCGTTTCCATGATGAGGTTGTGTGACTGATGCTTAAAATGAGAAAGAAAGAGGAAGAATGTACAATTATAAGGAGTGTGATTGAGGGATTGAGGAGTGATATGGTGAGTATGAATGAAAAGAGTGATCGGATAAAGGTGAAAATGGACGAAAGACAAAGGCAGGTTGACCAAAGGTTGCAGGACCTATATGACATGATGAAGGGGTCAGGACCGGCCTTAAGACCCTCCACACTGACCCCCTGCTCCGATTGAAGGGAATAAGACGAATGGGACGAGTGGAAGTGTATGTGAGTTTTGGGAGGATAAAGTGAGTGATAAGAAGGACGGAGAATGGAAGAGAGTTGAACGCAAGAGAGGAAGGAAGACTGGGTCAAAGGGGAAGGATCGAAAGGTAAGAGGGAAGAGTGTGGACTCGCTGGAAGAGAGAGTGATGGTGTGATTGGTGAGAGCGAGAGCAGCTCAAGTGAGAGTGCATGGAATAGTCCGATTGTGCCTGTACGTAACCCAGATGGAAGATTGCGTCTGTGTGTGGATTACCGAAAGGTGAACAAAAGGACTGTGAAAGAAAGGATTCCGATGTGTGTGGTATCTGAGTATGTGTATAGTATGCATGGGATGAAGTGGTTTCCAAAGCTGGATCTGCTACTAGGGTATTACCAGATGCTCATTGCTGGGGAGAGCCGACCAGCAACTGCCTTTTCTTCCACGAAGAGGAATTATCAGTTCCTTCCAGTGGGCGATGAATATTTTGTTGAGTAAGTTTGCGAGTAAGAATATAATTGCGTTTATAGATGATATTTTGATTATGAGTGAGAGTTTTGAAGAGCATATGAGATTGATGAATGATGTGGTGAGAACGTTGGAGAGTATCAGTGTAAACGGAAAGTAGAGAAGTGTGAATGGTTTGCGAAAGAAGTGGAGTTCCTTGGGTATATGGTGAGTGAGAATGGGTTGCGAAAGTCGCCGAAGCATGTTGAGAAAGTGTGAATGTTTCCGAAACTGGCGAGTGTGAAGCAGCTGAAGTCTTTTCTGGGTTTAATTGAGTTTCAGCGAAAGTTTATACGTGATTGTTCTGGTGTGAGTAAGCCTCTGACTGAGTGGATGGGCAAGAAAGGTAGCACTATTGTCAGGTGGAATGATAAGATAAATTAAGCGTATGAAAGACTAAAAGAGGCAGCGGCTGAAGATGTTAAATTGGCACACCCGCACTATAGTGTGAATGCTAAGATGCTTGAATTGTATACATGCGAGTAGGTACTATATGGGAGTTTTTCTTATGCAAGAGCAGCGTTTGAGTGTAGAGAATGTCAGGCAAATAATTGGGTATGTATCCAAGGCTATGAATGCGGCAGAGCGAAAGTATTCGACTGTGGAGCGAGAGTTGGCCGCGATAAGGTATTGTTTGAAAGTGCTGCGTCCGTTTTTGTATGGTGTGAGGTTTGTGATTAAAACAAATCACCAACCTCTTGTGTATTTTCAAGGTATGAAATGGGCTGATAGTAGGATTGTGATGAGTGATTTTGACTATGTGATTGAATATGTGCCTGGTTAACGGAATGGATTGGCTGATTTGATGTTAAGGTATCCTGGTACGAATGATGAAAAAATGTGTGTGGAGTGAGTGATCCTGAGTATTTGCCGAAAGGGATTATGAATGGAAAGGAGAGTAAGGGTGGTGGTGATTCCTTGTTTGAGAGCATATACAATGGTTTGCAAGATTTGAAGAGTGGTGGAGTAGATGTGAGAGTGTCCAATAGTGTGGATGAGTTAAGGAAGGAGGTAATGAGTGAAGTATGTAGGAAATCTGAGAGTAATGGTATGGCGAGGGTGCGAAACTTTATGAAAGAATTGAGAGCGATGTGTATGCCAGGGATCCCGCTGTTTGAGGAAGTGTTGATTGTACAGATTCGTTTGTATGGAGTAATTGTTTATTTGCATTTTTATGGTGAAGGCCTTTTGTGTACAAAAATAAGAAAGTGAAGGGTTTGAATGCTAATGTGGTTCATGTGCAGTGTTTGAACGGTGTTCATTACAATTGGGTGATTAAAAAGTGTTCGTATATGAGAGAGAAGAATGATTGTCTGGATGAAGATGAGTGTGTTGTGAATGATGATGTGGGAGTTGATGACAGTGTGGATTCCAGTGCTGATGTTGGTGTGCTTATTCCTTCTGTGTTTTGCAAGCTTGGAGGACCTGACATGATGGAAGCGAGAGTGAAAGTTGGTGAAAGGTTCTTATGTGGTTTTATTGATACTGGAGCGCAGGTGTCGTTAGTAAACGAGAGGATTCTGAGTAAGTATGATGAGTTAGATGTTGCGAGCGTAAGATTGTAAAGTTACGGATAAGTGGATTTGGGAATTAAATGATAGTGGGATGGGAATAGGTTAGTCTGAGAGTGAGTTTGGGCAGTGGTGTGAATGTGATACATGACTTTATGATTTTGAAAGATGCGCAAATACCATATTGTTTCTTGCTTGGTGTGTACTTTATGATATTGAATGATTACTGTGGGGGAACAAGCACGTGATGGGATAAATAACGTCGCTTTTAAGCATTGCCTTCACGTGATGGACCTCGCTGTCGCTTAAAAGAAACTTTCTAAACTCAAAAGCGTGAGAAAGAACAGGAGCAGACTGATGGAATGCAGCCATTATCAATCCGAGTATTTAAACAAGGAGTCTACCCCCCCTCCAGCCACGTGTGGATCGGCTGAGACAAAACCAGCCGGGCTGCGTTCGCCATTACTCAAACGATGGACGATAGTCCCCCCCTTCTATGGGGTAAGCTCCCTCACTCCAGGCGTGCATATGTACCCGTGTGAAGAAAAATCGAAGCAGAAGATAGAAGAATACTGAGGGGAAGTAAAACAAAGGAAAGTATAATTCAGTTGAAAAGAGAAACAGAAAAAATAAGAATAAAGATAGAAAGAGAAACCGAGGAAAGAAGAATATAAAGATAAAAAGAGAAGACGAATAAAGAAGAGGCAGATGTAAAGAGAAGCCGAAGAAAGAAGAAAGATGAAAAGAGAAGACGAAGAAAGAAGACAGATGGAAAGTGAAGCCGAAGAAAGAAGAAAAATGGAAAGAGAAGCCGAAGAAAGAAGACAGATGGAATTGAAGCTAAAGAAAGAAGACAGATGGAATTAGAAGCCGAGGAAAGAAGAATAAAGATAAAAAGAGAAGATGAAGAAAGAAGTTAGATGGAAGGAGAAGCCGAAGAAAGAAGACAATTGGAAAGAAGCCGAAGAAAGATGAATAAAGATAAATAGAAGATGAAGAAAGAAGAAGTCAGATGGAAACAGAAGCCGAAGAAATAAGAATTAAGATAGGAAAAGAAGTAGAAGAAAGGAGAATACCGATGGAAAGGGAACTAGCCTCTGACCCCTCTATCTCCTCTGGATCTCCCAGAATACGAAGAGCTCAATCCTCAAGCCTTCACGATTGAGCAAAAAGAAGGTCCGTGTCTCAGTCCCCTGTGGGAAAAAGAAAGGAAGAAGGAGACTGGAACGGTGCGAAACGATCGGAAGATCTAAGACACCGTGAAGGACGAGTTAATACACCGTTTTTCTGTTGAGCCGAAGAACACCCCCAACTCAATAACCTGGAACCTGAAAGCCACCGCTAATTTTAATTCCCTGAAAATGAAATTAGTTTCTACCCCCATTTTGAAGTTGCCCAATCCTGAAAAGTCTTCCGAGATTTGAACTGACGCCAGCAATGAAGGCTTTGGTTGTGTGCTACTTCAATATGAAAACGGAGGCGAAATTCATCCTGTGGCCTATGTTAGTCGCAAATTATTACCCCGCGGGAGGAACTATTCAGTTATTGAAAGGGAAGAATTAGGAATAATCTGGGAAATTCCGAAATTCAAAATGTACTTAGTAGGGAAAGAGTTTCGGGTGTGGAAACTAACCACTGCCCCATTGCGTATCTCCGGAACGTGAAACACACGAACGGCAGATTAATGCGCTGGAGTCTCCTCATCCAGGAGTACCAGTTTAAAATCAATTACATTAAAGGGGCAGATAATCAGATCGCCGATTCCCTCAGCAGAAATGCGCTACCCGCTAATCCCGATTGGTTCCGTGGAAAATGGCCCTAAACAAATGTTTGGTAGTTTTATATATTTATATCCGTAAAAATCTAAGGTACTTTTATTTTTTTCTTTTAGGATAATTGATTATTTTTGTGTACTTCCATTTCTTTGTAGTATATATGTATTTATGAAGAGAGAATAACTGTTCTAGCGATATGAATTGGGAATGTCTCCTTATTTTCATCTTTTTTTTTGTTTAAACTCCTCATTGGAAACCAAATATCGTGTGTTTTTAGATTTTTTTTTATATACCTATGTCTTTTATTAAGTATTCTTATTCTTGGCAATATGTATAGTATTCTGTGTGGTCACATGACAATTTTTGAATAAGCTGGTCAATTTTCTGTTTTTAGTTTATAGCTTAGTAACAGCGTATGTATATTGTGTATAATTCCTTTATGTTTCGGTAGAAAAGGAGTCGGAACTGAGTCCCCCCCCCCCACACACTTAAAAGAGTATCGGGTTGTCCCTTTTCTACCCTTATTTCTATTTTTGAATGAGAAAAGGTCCGACTTTCGAAAAGGGATACGTGTGAGAGAACAAGCACGTGACGGGAGAAATTACGTCGCTTTTAAGCATTGCCTCTACGTGATGGACCTCGTTGTCGCTTAAGAACAAATTTCTATGCTCAAAAGCGTGAGAAAGAACAGAAGCGGGCTGAGAGAATGCAACCATTATTAATCCAAGTATTTAAACAAGGAGTCTTCCCCACACCTGTCCTCCTTCCAGCCACGCTGGAATCGGCTGAGACAGACACCAGCCCGGCCGCGTTCACCATTACTCAAACGATGGACGATAGTTCCCCCCACTTCTATGGGGAAAACTTCTTCACTCTAGGCGTTTATATGTACTCGTGTGAAGATGAATCCAAGTGATTTGTGCGAGAGAAGCTCACGGGAGCAGACGATCTTACTCCTCCTCGATTCGGGTTGTCATACGCCGAGGCAAGGAAACTTTGTGGGATGAAACCGAATATACACCCTTGGATAAAACAAATATCTACCCTAGAATAAGTTAAGAATTCTCTCCCCGTAAGAATACCCGTATTGACGCCGTGAAACGTATCCATTTCCAAAGAAGAACCAAGTCTTGACCCAAAAGGCTTCAGTGAAGATTAATCTTCGCGTAATACCCCCTTAATTACGCATAGTCGACCAAACAAACCGTTTGACATCTCGGAGAAACTCACCCTCCGTTTTCTTCAAAGGAATTCCACCGGAAGAATTCCCAACCTCCACTCTCAAAGGCTCTGCCCCCCCCCCTCCGTCATCTGAAGGGAATATTTCAACTACGAGCAAGTTGACCCTGGACCCCGTCGAAGTGACCCAACCATCATCTCACTGCTTTGCCGGAAACGACCATCGTCTCCTCCACCCCCTCCATTTTGTACAAGGTATTGTAACGATTATTTTAGCTTCCCCAAATTTATAATTGCCGTCTACCGTTCCTCCATTATCAATTGTGTGCTTACTATGTCCTCGTGTAAAGCCCAATTTTAAATTCCATCCAGCCTACCCAATTTATTGCATTTTAAATACCTAATCTTCTTACTGGCCCGTTGAGCACTGTGCCTATCTGTCTTATTATATGTATGTTTATTGTTGTACCATTTAGCCTAAATTATTAAAATTTATTAAAGTCTATTTTTGTCGACTCCTTTACTTTCAACCTTTGAGCTTATCATAGCCGTGTAATAGCCCTGTAACCAAGTAAGACTTAAACACTCAACCAATACTGAGAATCAAAATAACTATTGTACTAGCTCTCCCTTACGAGAATCCGACCTCGTAATCGTACCCGACCGACCCAACGGTATTAAAAAGGAAACCCAGCGCACTCTAAAATCAAATATGATAGATATATGCATGCTATATAGGAACCTATACTACGATAATTTGTCTTTGGATGCTGATAAGAATTGTTTTATAAAAAGGTTAATGTGAGGTGATGAAATTGAATGAGTTTGCGAAGAATTTTGTCAAGTTTTGCGGTATGATCGAATTGTTCATGGATGATGATAATGAGATTTTAAGGCATGATGATATTCTAGAGATGCAAGAGATGTGTCCTTTTGTCAGTGAGTTGAAGAGGTGTGTAATGGTGCGTGTTGATTTGAATGAATAGCCTGCATAAGCAGGTGAATGATTTGGCTTAGGTAAGTGAACGAGTGAGTGAGCTGCCTATGACTGAATTTTCTGGTTTTGGGAACAGTATGAATGATAGTGTGTTTGGGCAGAATGAACCTAGTGAGGCTGATTTTTCTCGACTTACGAATGGTAAGGGTATAGGTGAGTTTAGTGTGGAGAATGAGGAGGTGATTGACTTTTCTGGCTTCTGGTGGGAACCAATTGAAGGGGTTTCTGGTATATTTGCTGATAGTATAGGAGATGCGAGTGATTTGTCTGTTTTGCAAGAGTGTACCTTGAGTTGGATGAGAGCTGTGAGTGGGGGCTGATGAATCGGGGTATGAAGAGTGAAGGTTCTGAACGGAAGAGTATGAAAGAGTTCTGTCGAGAGATGGGAGAGCTAGACATAAAGGCTAAGAGTATGGTGGACGACATGATCGATAGTGACGAGGAGACTGACAGGACGACTGACGAACAACCCCGACAGATTGCTGCGCGTAGCCAGGGACCAATAGACGAGTGTGAATGGGTTCAGGAGGGCGCGATTGAGTATAAAAATTACCATGAGTAAGGACTGAGAGTGTATTGTGAATGACCGTTGTCGTATGGCCTAAGGAAGGAGGGCTGTGGTGGAGCGAATGTGAGTGTGTGTGAAGGGCTATTCTCCCACCCCTTTTCCAATACCCTCTCCCTCCCTCTGTAAGAATATGAATGGGAATATATATATATATATATATATATATATATATATATATATATATATATATATATATATATATATATATATATATAATTGATTTCATGATTTGTTTAAAATGTATTTTTTTCTCTTTCCAGGAGCAATATTCTGGTAGATTGTACTTGACATGTAATAATCCTTTAATAAGGGTGGCTGAGATTGCAAGATTTGCAATATTGAAAGAGAATATACCTTGTACGTCAAGAAGTTATTGTGAGTCCCGACAGGACAGAGAGGGCTTTTAATAGCCACGAAAGAGCGTCAAGGTCGCTTATCTAATACCGAGCTCGGAGGCGCCAGTTTTTTTGTTTTTTTCATTCGAAGATTTTGTGGTACCACGTGAGGGCCTTTTCTTTTTTGTTTGTTCATTTATCGTTTGTTGTAGTTGTAACCAGTTTTTGTTGTTCGACTTTGCATAAGAATTGTTTTTTCTGATTGGTAGTATCCCAACGATTATTTTTCTTTTAAATATAAGTCTAATTAAATGTTTTGTATATATTTTGATTGATAGTATTCGTAAAATATAATTAATTGTTATACACACACACACACACACACACACACACACACACACACACACATATATATATATATATATATATATATATATATATATATATATATATATATATACGAGTATATATATATATATATATATTTTTCTTACCCCATCCATATTTTTTCTAACTAATGGACCGTGCATACAATCCGTTTCATTTCTCCCTCAATTTCTCACTTCCGAATTATTGTAGGAAGTGGGTTGGATCGATTGGGGTTAGATTATAGATTTTTGGTCCGCTACAATACTACCTGTAATATGGGGATCTTTTCTGAATACAATATATCAGGAATATTTTTTCATTCATGACTCAATGCCAGAAAATCGAATAAAGTACAACATATAACCGATATATAGACGATATTATTTGTTTGTGGCCTACCTCTAAGCATTTCAATGGTTTTATTACTGACCTGAATTCTCTGGTTCCCCTATATTAAATTTACCCTTGAACATTGAACAAAATGGCGTCCTCCCGTTCCTAGATCTATTTATTCACAGCACTCCATCTGGATTTAAATTTTCCGTCTATCGTAAGCTACTAACGCCGGTTCTGAAATTAATTTTTACCCAGGTTATAATGATAACGTCAAACTTTTGTATTTATTCATTGTTTCTCCGGGAGTTGGATATGAAATTTCTAATATCTTTGAAAAAGGTAACCATCTTTGTTACCTTCAAAAAAATTTCATGCAGGGTGCCTAGATTTGGCAAAAAAATCGTTTTATAGAACTGAAATCCTTCCCGCATACAATTTTAAGAACTTCCTTGTTTAACCGTTAGTTAGTTAGTCTGCGTCAATCCTTCCATGATCCTGGGAGGATCCCCGATCGGATAATGAAGTTTATATAAGGCCCGAGGGCCCAGGAGCCGACCCCCTTTTGGCGAGAGGTGCCAGCAAGTATTATGTTTTTAACACCAAACATGGTTAAGGTGGAAGCCTTTGTGACCTCGGGGGGAGGGACCAGTTCTGCGTCAGAGGTACGTGGATATTATGGATACGAGGGACGGTCAATAAGTTTTGCAAATTCAGATATAAGGAAACGAGATATGAGGAAAAGTGTTTTATTATTTTTAAATATAACTACCCTCGACTTCAATGCACTTGCGCCACTTGTCCTTGGGGATTCAAATTTCCGACAACCAGAAATCTCCCGACTGCTGTTCAATCCACTCCTGGACGGCGAGCTGGACATCTTCATCGTCCCCAAACCGGCGTCCACGCAGTGCAACCTTAAGCTGTCGAAATAAAACGTAGTCGCTAGGGGCCAGATCTCGACTGTAGGGGGGGGGTGAGCTCCTCGAATCCGCACTCGCGCAGGGCAGATTGCGCAACTCTGGCCTTGTGGACTTTGACGACATTAAAGTCGATCATGGGGCGTGAGGTTTCTAGGGACCCAACGAACAGAGACCTTGGTCATGGCCAAATTGTCGTGGATGATGTTGATAACACTTCCATGTGATATTCCAAGTTCTAGCTCGATTTCTTCGACCTTCGCCCGTCAATTTTCGAGGATCATCCTCTCCACACGAGCCACATTGTGCTCGTTGGTCACGTCTGACGGGCTTCCTGGACGTTGGTCACCTTCAAGGGATTCACGACCATGGCGGAACTCCCTATTCCAGCGAGCAATGGAAGCATAGGAAGGGGTGGTGTCGGTGTACACTGCAACCATGCGTTCATGGATCTCTTTTGCATTCTTGCCTTCCTTCGTCAAAAATTTGATCACTGAGCGGTGCTCAACCTTCTCCATTGTTGAAAAATTTGTGACTGACGATCTGCGATCAGCTACTGCTTCTTAAATAGACGAGGCAGGAGCGTGCGGCTGTAGGTCCTGAATTGTCATAACTTGTCCTAATATCCCCACAAACAGCCATCCCCCTTCCTCTGTTTTGCCATAACGATTCGCAAAACTTATTTACCGCCCCTCCTACCCATCGGTAGGATTCCTTGTAACAGATGAGTGTTTGAAGTTTTCGTCTGAGTTAATGATCCAGTTTGGCAGACTTGATTCTTAGTGTGCCAAAGATATAATCTTGTAACACATCAGACCAGTTAGAAGGGATAATACCTGTGAAGGCGAGTGTAACCTCATATTTCAATGAAGAGATACGTTTGGATAGAAGAATCCTCTCAATTTCATCAAACAGCAGTCCATTGATGTCCTTATAATGATTGACGATGAAAGATTTTGGAATAACTTTCTCGGCAAAACATCTCTTGAGAAAGGGAAGTTTTGATTTCATGTCATGAGCATGGAGGAGAGGTTGTTGCTCTTAGTTGCCAATTTATTAGGGATACCCAACTTATATAAAGTGAATTAAGTATCTGACTCCAAATATGATTTT
Source organism: Ceratothoa steindachneri (assembly GCA_963969495.1). Lineage (NCBI taxonomy): Eukaryota > Metazoa > Arthropoda > Malacostraca > Isopoda > Cymothoidae > Ceratothoa > Ceratothoa steindachneri. Next base: position 137,066,120 of record OZ018329.1, on the reverse strand, counting down.
TTCACTGTGTTCTTATTTTGGCTAGGCTTACCGAAGGTTTCAGGATAAATCGAGGTAGAGAAGGACGTTTCAAAAATATACTTTATTCTAATATTAGCCTATTAATGGGGCAAGCGGCCTGTCATAAAGTTACTTTGCGGGTGACTGACAGTCTATATAAATATATATATATATATATATATATATATATATATATATATATATATATATATATATATATATATATATATATATATATATATATATATATATATTCAACGCAAACTACTAAATTCTGGAGTGACAAGACTTTGTGAATTTAAAGGGGGAAGCGTGAAAGAGAGAACCTTCTTAACAACAGTAATTTAATAATCTTAATAATACACTAATCGTTCTAACTGAGCTGCTCTGACTATATTGTGAGCTTATTTTCTAGAGCGCGTGGACTAGAATCATCCGTGGGATGAGCTTTCGTTGTCGAGTTCATTCTTCTCCACTCCTAAGGCGATAACTGTGCATGTCAAATTACTTACATATCCCAAGTTTTATCTATATAAAATGATACGCTTGTTGAGGCTTTGTGATACAATTTCTTTTGGTTAACGGTTGTAATTATCCAGGTGATTCATAGATTATCGTCTTTTGTTAAATCTATTCTGGGACCCGAATTGTTTCTTTATGCGTTGTCTTATTGACACAGGTGTCTCTGACCTTTCGCGTCTTCGTACTTTCGTGTGTCCCACGCTCACTTGCATGGCCGCTTGCCTTCTATATATATACATTAACAAATATATTTACATTCCTTATTTTTTTAATCTATACATTCTCATTTCCTTATTCCCATTTTAGACATAATATTTGATATATGTGGAGAATGCTGGGATTTAATAAGACTACCGCTCGTCCATTTTATGGAGGTTTACGCTGACTCTATTGAATCCTGCGATTTGGTGCTAGTAGCCTACCTATTATATAATCCGATTACCACAAGTGCAGGGAATTGACCATGGGATTAGTTTGTCGTCGCCTAAAAATTGTAATAATTTATCTCAGTCGCTAATTAACGTGGTAAGCGTGACACAATTTCTTGCACATCACATAACAAAGGCAGCTCAATACTTGCTAAAAATTTGAAGCATTGCTGTAAGGGGGTACAAAAACTAATGCTCCCAAAATATCTAATTATTTATTTTAAAATGTTAGGTAAATCCATAAAAAATTCAGAATTAAAACAATGATAAAACTATTAAAGAATGGTTAGATAAACATGGGTAAAAGATTAAATTTTAAATAATTAATCCTTAAAATAAACATGCTAATAAAGGATGATGAAAATAAAAAATAATAATAGTAAAAGGATGGGAAAAATAAATATAAAGAACCCACTAAAAAAAACATGGTAATTGTTAAGATTAGCGTCGGATGATTTTGTGCGTGATATTTTGGGCTATTTTTCTAGCTATTTTTTTGCCTCACTCACTTCATTGTTTTGAGTCTTTAATTTAAGACGATAATAGCGCCGCCTACTTTAAGCTATTTCCATCAAAAAATAACACTTAGTTGTGTGGAGTAGGGATGGGGGAATACCTCCCCACACCAGGAAAATTTAAAAAAACTCGTAATATTTCTAAATTGAAAGCCTAACATCAGATAAGATCAGATGATTTTGTGGGAGTCTTGCTTTTTAGCATGAGAGTTGTGTTTCCCTAATCTTCCTCTTCCTTTGATTCCACGATTTCGCTAAAATCTCCGTTATTTTACTTTAAATTTGTGGTCGAATAATAAAAATGGTTAGGCCTCTAGTTTTTCTATTACGTTCGTGATGTTTGCTATTCCATTGCTTCGCGTTGTCAGCAGTGTAGGACCAGAACAGACGTCAGTTTGAGAACAGGCGTTGACAAAACAATAAAATAATGTTTGTAGATTCTATTAAATTTTGAAAATTAAATGTATTTAAATAAACACGTACTTTACAATTATTTAAAGTGAGTATACATTTATTTGGGGGACCCCCTTGTATATATATATATATATATATATATATATATATATATATATATATATATATATATATATATATATATATATATATATATATATATATATCACAAAGTAGCGCGAGAGAATGATGAAAATTAATCCATTAAACCACATTGAAAGAGAAAACGGAATAATTTTTCCTTGCAGTAATATTTTTATTACCTTTTTACGAAAAAATCCGTGCAGGGAAGCGATTCAAACCTTTTATAGCAGAGGTCTTTTGGTTCCTACTGCTTTGGTGAAGAGATTTTGTTGTTTTTTGTTTTTTTACCTGGGTTGTTTACGACCGGACTTTGAGTTTCTTTGTTTATTTTTATTATATTTATTATTTTTTCTCTTTAATATTTTTGGGCGTGTTAATCGCGCTAAGATTTGAGATAATTAGCATTGACTAATTAGGGGAAAGGGAAATGGTGAATGTATTTGGTTTTGTACTGTTTAAATATTGGAAACAGTGAGTTTACATCATTATCAATGAGTAGTATGCTGCTTCTAAAAGTTTTTGCGTGTCCTATGTCATTAAAGTCCATGTGCTCGAGTACATATTCGGGAGGGAGGCGCCGGTGTACGGTGACCTAGATCTTGTTTGCTCTTCGGTGAAGCTCCACTTTTATGAGGGTTAACCCCACTTCACCATGGAACTCACTCTGCCTTCTCCTCTCTCTCTCTCTCCTTCAGGTTCTCTTTATAAAATAGACAACCTTATTTTGAACTCTTTGCAGTTTCAGGATTTGTGTTTTGGGCTTCGCGCTTATAAGGACCGGGGGATACAGGTGTTTGGATCGAATGCATGCATTATACATCTTAAGTTTCTTGGGGGTACTCAGGTTCAAGAATCTGTAAAATTCACCTCACGTCCCTCCGTGCATTCCCTGTAGTTATAGCTACGCGACTCCCATATCCACGAGTGGTAATCCGGAGTCCCAGAACCGTGCCCTCCGTGCGGTATGGGATGCATACGCCCTCCCCGGATGTCTGCGAGGATCCGTTGTGATAGTGGAATTACACGGAACTTTGGGGCATTGGTAGATATCTTCCATCTTCTCTCGAAAGAGTTGACGTTTTCGATTTCTACCGCAGTACTCTGTGCCATATAATTCACATTCCGATAAAGTGTCGTACTGATCATCGTAATATCGTCCGCAAATTGAACGTATAACGAGCCTTCAGTAAGAGGTTGGAGAAGGTCGATGGTGTATATGTTATAAAGCAAGGGATTTATACACCCGCCTTGTGGTACCCTCGCCTCGAGTTCGAACTCGTGGCCATTGAATCCTTTATGTTCACAAACGCTTTTCTCTCTATTACGTAATCGTATAGAATCCTTTCAAGTATGCAATCGAGGCCCAGTTGTACGATTTTATGTCGCAGGCCTCTCCTCCATACTTTGTCAAAGGCCTTTTTGACGTTGCGGAGTACCAGATTTGCATAGCGTCTTTCTGCTTTTACTTTTGCTAACTTCTCGGTGATCACGGCTAGCGCCGTGTCCGTTCCTCGCTTCCTTCGGAAGGCACGCTGTTGAATGTTGTGCAGATTATTGTTTTCGAGGAACATGTTCACCTTGTTGGCTAATATTTTCTCAAAGACTTTCCCTGCGAATTCTAAGAGAGATATACGCCTGAAGTTAGCTGGACTGTCCGGTGACTTACCGGCTTTAGGAATGAATATCATTTTTGCTATCATCCAGTGGTCAGGAAAGTTACCCACGTTCAGGCACGCATTTATGATATTCATAAATCCCATAAGGGTGTTAGGTGGGGCTCTTATAAAATTATTCCGTGTCAGTCCTGTACACCCAGATGCTCAATGACGAAAGGATTTTAAGGTTTCCGAGAGTTCTTCGGCAGAAATTCTAACGCCGAGTCCCTCCATATTCCTTTCCTGCAATACATAATGGTGAGGATAGGTTCTGTGTATCTGGTCATTCATATCGTTTATAATTCCATCTTTGAAGTTTAAATCAAAGTTATCATTCTCTTCCGGGGATATCTTAAAAATAGATGCCAAGAACAGTCCGAATTCTTATTCTCAGTAATTTCCTTATCGTCTCGTGTAAGTTTTATTTATGTTTGTATCTGTCCTCCTTTTAGTCTTTTTACAGTCTGTCAAAATGTGCGTGAGCATTTTTTAGGTCAAGTCTGTCTATTTAATTTTTCCAAAGTACACTCTGTTGTTCCCTAATAAGTGTCATTAGTTCGTCATATATCTGTTGTGTTCATTTTTGCGTATTGATGTTGGGGCCATTGAGGTTCACTTCATTGATCCGGTCCCTGTATTCTCTCGCGAAGGTTTTCATTCTAGGGATCCAAGTAGGGGCAGGGGAGGTTTTGACGTCAGATTGTTTATAATTCCATTTTCGAAGTTTAAATCAAAGTTATCATTCTCTTCGGGGATATCTTAAAAATAGATGCCCAGAAGTCTGAAATCTTATTCGATTTCTTGAGTCTCAGTAATTTCCTTATCGTCTCGTGTAAGTTTTATTTTTGTCTGTGTCTGTCCTCCTCTTAGTCTTTTTACAGTCTGTCAAAATGTGCGTGAGCATTTTCTAGGTCAAGTCTGTCTATTAAATTTTCCCCAAGTACACTCTGTTGTTCCCTAATAAGTGTCATTAGTTCGTCACGTATCTGTTTTGATCATCTTTGCGTATTGATTTTGGGGTCATTGAGGCTCACTTCATTGATCCGGTCCCTGTATTCTCTCGCGAGGGTTTTTATTCATTCTAGGGGTCCAAGTAGGGGCAGGAAGAGTTTTATATTTTGTCCGGGGAATGGCTTCCTTATCGGCTTTGCATAAATAATCATTAATTTTGCCCAACTTCTCGTCAATTTCTTCTAAATTTGCGTCAATTAAGGGGTCGAGAATGTAATTCTCGAGGAGTCAATGATATGTATTCTAGTTGGAGCGAGCGTAGCTCTTGCATTTTGGGATGGGGACTTGGATTGGGGAGGTTGAAATTTTAATATGGATATCCTGGTAGTCCCTGAGGCCAGGAGGGCCCGGTTCAATGGAGTAATTATAGGGGAACAAAGTTCTGATGAGCACTATATCCGGTTTAGTGGCTGTTCTCTGAGTAATGAATGTGCGGAAGTTAGGTCCAATTCTTGTCATTATTTGCTTGTTAATAAGTGTCTCAAGATTCCTACCTGTTAGGTTGGTCAACGTGTAGTCTGATGCAGCGCTTCTCGCATTGAGATCGTCGGAAAAAAGAACAGTTCTGCCGCGACCGCAAAGCTGCAGGAAATTGTTAAGGGGTATGTGAGGGAACAAGCACGTAATGGGAGAAATAACGTCGCTTTTAAGCATTGCCTCCACGTGATGGGCCTCGTGTAGCTTACAAACAATTTTCGAAGCTCAAAAGCGTGAGAAAGTATAGGAGCGGGGAGGGGAGAAGTCCTCTTGAGGTCAAGACCTCTTTTCACAGCTATTGTACATCCGTCAAAACGTTCTCCGCTGTGATTTTTGGTTAAGACTTTGTAGGGAATTTTTTTTTAGCCTGTCTGTGTCATTTATCCCATGTTCTGAGATAAATACAACTGTTCGAGTTAAAATGGAATAGTTTTAATGTGTCCATTGTCTTGTTCACTATAGATTCCTGTGTGAGTTTATGTTGTTTTTAGGACTTATTCTCTTGCGAGCTCAGATCCTTGTGGAGTGTTTGGTGGCGTGATTGTTTTTCCTGTACGTTTTTTTTTCTGTATTCGCCGTCCTTTAGAATGATATAAGTTTCAAGTGCCAGTTTAATTAAGTCTTGGAGTAAAGCCTCCTCGACTTGTTTTTCATTGCAGTCGTCCGAGGTGTATTCCCATTTGTATCTTCCAGATATTATTCCTTCCGATACATCAAGGGTATCCATCTCCTTAGGGAAAGGAGACCTTTCGGCAGCGAATACCTTCCAGTTAATTTTCCTTGAATGATAAGCGTGCCTAGATTCCCTCTCACACGAGGACGACCTCGGGCGTCTTTGAGGAGGTAAGGTTTTCCCTTCAGGTCTCGCAGTCTCAGTCACCGTAACTTCAGTATCATTTCATGTGTTTGTGATTGAGTTTGTTTGTTCTGAATTTTGCGTGTTGTTGTTTTGTTTCTCACTGCGTGTGTTCGCTTCCGTTGCTGCCTGATCCTGGATTCTAGGATCCCTGGAGAGAGCTGGGGTGCTGCTGGGTGTAGGGAGCTTCTGGCAACTAGTCTCGCACTGGAGTTTGAGACTAATTTTTACAATTTCCTTCGACCGTGTATTCTGGTGAAACCACATTTCCTGCATCCCATTATGAGTCAGCATTCTATTAAGCTTTTTTTGCAAAGCACTCCGGGGAGGAGATATTTGCAATGTGAGCATAATAGATGCAGCACATAATTTTGGACTAGTTTTTATTCTCGACGTGCAGGTATGTCTTATTTTCCCGAGACTTATATCACTTGAAACACATCTGGAGGTCGATAAACTCCTTACGTTCGATCTGCTCAGGGCAGACACGGACGTTAAGTAGGAGCATACCTCCCTCTGTAGCCTTAACCGCCATTGCGGCATCACAAAAGTCTATCTTGAATACATGAGTATAGTCTTTGAATTTGATAATTTCGGATATCTTCGCCCAGGTATGGTTCTTTTCCACCTCCGCGTGAATTTCTTACATGGAGTGCCTCCTAACCCATGGATCGAGGCGACAAAATGCTGCTCTATATATAGTCATTCTCCGAAACTTAAACGATACAAAATCTAGCCAATCAGGATTGGGAAGATATATCATGACAATTTTATGTTTAGTTTATTCTTTCTCCCACATCGTCAACAAAAATGACCAGTCACGTTTAAGACAAATTTAAACATAGGCGCTACAAAAATTGGCCACTCAGCGTTAAGTCAGAATTACGGGAAGGTTTATGCTCATGGTTTACAAATATAAGCGTCACTGAAATGAAATTTTTCATTATTCAAATCATTCAAGGACTGGTTAATACCACGGATGCCCCCCTGAATACAGACTACTTTCCTGACGGGTACAAGATGGCTAAAATCATCTTCATCCCGAAAGGAAACAAGCCCCAGACCAGGTCGCTAACTATCGCCCAATCTCTCTTCTGGAGATGCTCGGCAAGATCTTTGAAAATATCATAGCTAATAGGCTACAGGCTCAACTGAGCGAGTTAGGAGCGCATTACCCCCAACAACACGGGTTCCACCAAAAAGGGGCACAGATACAGACCTGACGCTTGTAACAGAAAAGTAGCCCATTGCTGAGTGAATGGATGTATACATTGTGTTGAGGGACGTGCAGAAGGCCTTTGATAAAGTCTGGCTGGAAGGACTTTAATACGACATCCTGAACCTCCAGCTGGACCCAATCCTGGAAAGAATCCTTTGCGACTTTGTCATGGACAGAAGGGCATGTCTCATGATCGAAGGATACAGAAGACCTGAATTCGAACTCAAGACGGGCGTTCCACAGGTACGTTGCCTGAGCCCACTGCTTTACTTAGTCTTTACCATCAACCTCCCAACATTGGTGCACAGGGACACGATGTATCTGCAATTTGCAGATGACGTCACCCAGATCGATCCGTGCCCGGGGCAAAAGCAAGGGATCAGGCAATGCGCACAATAGCGGAAATCAATAACATTAACCGGTACGAGAGATGCTGGGAGATTAGAACTAATAGGGACAAATTCAAAATCGCCCCACTGAGCCGCACGTTGACGTGGCCCATCATCATCGATGCGAGGAGATACGGCCTAAGGCACTGTCATGAGCTTAAAGATTTCCGACCACGGATACTCGAGTCACTACACGGAGAAGCGGAACCTGGCAAAGAGAGAAATCCCCAAGCTATACAGGTTTAAAGATCTTAGCTCGAGCAACATTAAGAAAATATACCTGATGTACATCCAAGCTAAGCTCATCTATCCCGCAGTAGTGACTCAAGCGGCCAGCAAGACCTCAATGCGAAAACTGCAACGCGTACAGAACTCCGCATCCTTAATAATTAATAAAGCCAGAAGGCTTGACCAACATCGTCAGATGGATCTTCGTACAAGGAATGTTGTACATCCGGAATTACAGGGAACTGGTGGCAGACTTAATATACCTGTACGACTACGAGAGAAAGTCTCACGTCGTAGCCAGTTCCCAAGTACTAAATTCTACTCACAGGAAAACATTTCATCAATATACACATAACAGGAACACAAAAACTAACAAAGTTCAACTATTATAACAACTATTATTTAGAAAACTCACCACGGATGACTTGGCGCATCGGATGTGGTAGTAAATGACACAATAAGTTATTAGTAGGGGTTAGTAAATATGTAATATGTAATTTTACCTATGATAGGAAACAGTAGGCTAGAGTTGTTGTGTCTATAGCTTTTTCTTAAGTAGGTGGTTATCTTGATAGAGTGGGTGATGGGCGTGGATGACTGGTTATTTCTACAGGACCTTAAGAGGTCACCTAGTATTGAAGTATCGACAACAAGACTATAGTAAACCGCAATAATAGATCACGTCATTACATCCCTCTACTCTTAGTTACAACATAGAACAAAACATCTAGATTTAGCCTATATACACGGTTCTTGACTCTAGAAGACCTGCGCAAATTAGCTGAAGGAGAACCAATAACCTGCAGTGAAGAGTCTACCTCAGTAGACACAGGAGTAGGAGGGGTATACCGTAGGAGGCAAAATAGGACGAACTGGAGAAGTAGGAGAAACAGGTTGGGTAAATATGTAGATTAGCGACTCGGCCGAAAATGTGTTTTTTTTTGGTAAATATTTTCGTTCACCCCTACTGGAATATTCATGCGCGTTTGAGTTGTCTGATGTCAGACACCACCCCTACCCCCATTATAATTCACAAAATGATTAAAGGCGCTGACATGATTTGGTTAAACGCTAGCACATTAGTCGGTAAATATGTAGACGAGCGGCTCAGCCGATAAGATGTACTATTTCGTCTGTGTTCCAAAATGTTTCACGTTTTTGGAGTACATTTATAGGGGACGGCTCGTGGGGGGGATAAACACGATGCGTGGACTGCACTACAATGATCCTGAGTTTCATTAAATTGGGAGGGGGGGCTGGGGGGCACAGCCCACAGTATATAATCCTATTTTTTTTTAATGTTCTGAAGTTTACATAGGTAAATGCTTTAACTATAACATGTCGGTGCTTTTAATCATTTTGTGAATTATAATAGAGGTTGGGGGTGAGGTATGATGTCAGATGACTCAAACGCGCATGAATATTCAGAAACGGGTGAACGATAATATTTACACAAAATAATTTTTTCCGGCCGGGCCGCTCGTCTACATATTTACCCATTAGTTTATAAACAATTAGGGGCAAACATGTAGACGAGCGGCCCGGCCAGAAAAATTATTTTTGTGTAAATATTATCGTTCACCTGTGTCTGAATATTCATGTGTGTTTGAGTCTTCGACTGACCTTCGAACAGGTAGCATGTGTTTCAAAGAGCTCTCGGAATATTTTGGTTATTTGCTATACTTTGGTGTATGACATAGTAAACATAAATATTAAGTTATTAGATCGTATATTTGGTTAATATAACAAAGTTAAATTGTGGTTATTTTGTTTTGGTGAGAAAGTGACTTTTGGTGGCCATCTTGATTAGCAGGTTTTAAACTTGCGTGCACAAATTTGGGTCAAATTCTTGTTGTTCGTAAGTTTTTGTTTCTATTATTGTTCTTGTTTAAGTATGGCTGACTGTTTGGATGTAGAGAGTATGCCTTTTGAAAGTAGTGTGTATGTAGTGTGCGATGACTGTGGTGTAGAGAGAAGAGTGAATGTGTCTGAGTGCCGTGTATGTGCTTTGACTGAGGAGGTGAGTCGATTACGTGCAAAATGCTTGAGAGTGAACGATTTAGTGCCTGAAGTGAGAAGAGATGCAAGTGTACGTTTGAAGAGTCAGATTGGGACCAGGAGGGAGGAAGTTAGTCCTAGAATAGGGACTGGAGAGAAAGCCGTAAGTGAAGTAAGTGATGATGAGTGGTGGGTGAAAGTGAACAGAATAGATAAGTTAGGACAGGTTAGATGTCTGAATGAGAGGGACATGGAAGCTGTTAGGCTAACTAACAGATTTGATGCCCTGAGAGAGGAAGAATTTGAAAGAGATTTGTCTGGTGTGGCCGTGCCTGAAAGTAGAATAGGAGGTCGAGTGAGTGAGAGCAGGAGGGAGGGTAATACTAGGTCTAGAGAGAATAGGAGAATGACTGAGATGATTGTGATGGGTGACTCTCAGATTAGGTATTTAGATAGGAAGTTGAGTGAAAGTAAATGGAAGGGAGTGAGAGTTTGTCTGCCGGGTGCTAGTGTAAATGATGTGTGTGAGAGGTATGATAGGTTGGTGTCTGGGTGTGAGAGGGAAGCAGTTGTGATTACACATGTCGGAGTAAACGATGTAAAGAAGGTGGGTACTTGTGAGTTATGACTGCGGTATAAAAGGCTGGGTGTGAGAGGGAAGCAGTTGTGATTACACATGTCAGAGTAAACGATGTATTCTTATACTTAGTGAACATGACAGGACACGTAGCAATGGGTTTAAGCTTGATAAGTATAGGTTTAGGAAGGAGATTGGGAGGAATTGGTTTACAAATCGTGTGGTAGATGAATGGAATAGGCTCACTAGGCATGTGATAGAAGCCTCCTCTCTGGGTAGTTTTAAGAATAGATTAGATAAATATATGAATGAAGCTGCTAGATGGGACTGACTTTTTTATGTACATATGTATATATTTTTCTAAGGAGTGGGGAGATTATTTTGCGGTTGCATGAATGGACATAATCCTCTGGATGCATTTTATGTATATTGTAGATTAGATCTGACGAACTCCTGTAAAGGGTGACAATCTTGATGACTTTTCTCTGGTAAGAAATCTTTTGTGTGTTGACTGGAACAGGAGCTGCCAAGTGTAGGCCATGAATGGTCTTTTGCAGTCTCCTTCTTTTCTTATGTTCTTATGTTCTTATGTAAAGAAGGTGGGTACTTGTGAGTTATGACTGTGGTATAAAAGGCTGATTGTCAGTTGGCTGTCTGGCTTTGTTCTGGAACGTTGTCTTACAGGAAGCTCTTGATTCTCATTGTAAGATTGGGATATAATACTGATTTGGGTGTATAGTTTTTCTTGTATTTATTTAATACATCAATCACTGTGTAATAAATACATTAGTGATTAATACTTTTGGGGAAGATAACTGGCAGCAATCCTGAGCAAGAATTTTTTTTGGTGAGTGTTAACTTTTTCTTTAGTAAATTTATGAGAGTATGGCTGTTTGTATAGATGGTGAGAGCATGCCGTTTGAAAGTAGTGTGTATGTGGTGTGTGATGCATGTGGAGTTGAAAGGAGAGTGAATGTAACTGAATGCCGTGTGTGTTTTCTGGAAGGGGAGGTTAGGAGGTTGAGTGGGGAATGTAAGAGGTTGAATGATTTGGTGTTTGAGGTGAGAAGAGATGCAAGTGTGCGATTGAAGGGTGAGATTAGTGCTAAGAGGTTGGAAGATAGGGCTAGGACTGGGAACAGTGTGGAAGTTGTGAGTGATGATGAATGGTGGGTGAAAATGGATAGGATAGATAAGTTAGGACAGGTTAGGTGTGTGAATGAGAGGGACATAGAACCTGTTAGGTTGACTAACAGATTCAATGTCCTGAGAGAGGAAGAGTGTGAAAGTGATTTGCCTGGTGTGATTGTGGATGAAAGCAGGATGGGTGGTAGTGTGACTGAGAGCAGGAGGGAGGGTAATGATAGGCCAAGACAGAATAGGAGAATGACTGAGGTGCTAGTGATGGGTGACTCTCAGATTAGGTATTTAGATAGGAAGTTGAGTGATAGCAAGTGGAAGGGAATGAGAGTTTGTCTGCCGGGTACTGGTGTAAGTGATGTTTGCGAGAGGTATGATAGGCTGGTTTCTGGGTGTGAGAGGGATGCAGTTGTGATTACGCATGTGGGAGTGAATGATGTAAAGAAGGTGGGTACAAGTGAGTTACGTGAGCAGTTGAAAGGATGAGTAAAAGCAGGGTAAAAGGTGTTGTTTCTGGTGTGCTTCCGAGATTGGATGTGGGGGTAGAATGGTTGTCGCGTGCAATTGGTTTGAATGAATTTGTGAAAGGACTGTGTGAGGAGTTAGGATTGGTGTTTGTAGATGTCTGGGGTGGGTTTTACGGGAATAGGAGGTTGTATGCGATGGATGGGCTCCATCTTAGTCGGGCAGGGGTTGAGGTTCTATGGGGGGAGCTGGATAGTGTGATTAGGTCCTTACGGGTGGGAAACTAGAAGCTGTTAGAGGTAAGGGATTAACAGGAATAGAGGGCAGGTGTAGGAAATGGAAGGGATGCAGAGATAGAGGAATAGCTAGGGAAGAGGGCATACTGATGCGTTATAGGGGGACTAATGCACAAGTGAGTGAGCAGATAACTAGGAATAGAAAAGCATGATGCAATGATGATGGGAATAATAAAAAAACCTTAAAAATATACTACATAAATGGTCGGAGTATAAGGAATAAGATAGATCTCTTAAGAGCGTTAGCGAGTGAAGAGAATTTTGATATAATTGCGATAACAGAGTCATGGCTTGATTTGGCAGGAAATCACTTTAAACCTGAGGTTGAGATTGAGGGCTTTAACATGTTCCATACAGATAGGAATAGGAAGAGAGGAGGAGGGGTTATTATTTATATTAAAGATAATCTCCAGTGTTGTGTAAACAGTACAATTAAATTAGATGATAACACAGAGTCATTATGGCTAAATGTAAAGGAAGGTAAAAACAAGCTTGTCATAGGATTATTATACAGACCACCAAATCTTAGTAAGGAAGCTTCAAATCTTCTGTGGCAGGAGATTGAACGGGCATGTAGAAGTAAGCATGTGTGTATAATGGGCGATTTTAATTACAGAAATATAGACTGGGAAGCTCTTGTGGGTGATCAGGAGGCTGAGGAATTTTTGAATGTTGTCCAAGATAATTTTCTGAGGCAGATTATTAACGAACCCACTAGAGGTAATAATATACTGGATTTAGTTCTGACAAATAGGGAAGAAGTTATTAAGGATACTGAGATTGGAGGAAATTTGGGTAATAGTGACCATTGTGAAATTAGATTCAAGATGAAATGGAATGGTATTGATAGTAGCATGAACAATGTTAAAATTCCTGACTTTAGAAGAGCAAATTATAATGGGCTCAGGACTTACCTGGAGGCAGTTGTACAGAAAGCAGGCAATGAAATCAATTCAGGAATAGATTCAATGATATCAGTTAGTGGAGACAATAATCACCAGGAGGAAGAGATTACAATTGAAGAGGAGTATGAAAGAATAATTGAGCAATTAATTACAGGTCAGATGATTAACATTCCATATAAGGAGATTAGGACTAAAAATAATGACCCAAAATGGATGACAGATAAAATTAAGCATTATATTGGCATTAAAAAGGGCATTTATAGGAAAATAAAAAATGGAGAGGATCACTTAAGGCAGAGATATAATGAACTAGCAAGAGATGTTAAAAAGTTAGTTAGAGTAGCAAGGAGAAATTATGAAATTAAAGTGGCAAATAGGGCCAAGGAAGATCCTAAAAGTTTTTATCAATTATACAAAACTAAGGTTAGAGATAAAATAGGCCCACTTATAGATTCCAATGGAGAATTAGTGAGTGATAGGGACTCAATGGCTGGAATGCTAAATGACTTTTTTCTCTCAGTATTTACCCAGGAGGATACTCTAAATATACCTGAGGTGTCAATGATCTTTCGGGGTAATGATGAAGAGAAATTAAAGGATATCTTGATCACAAAGGAGATAGTGACAAAGGAAATTGATAAAATCAAAAGTAGTAAAGCACCCGGTCCTGATGAGCTCTTTCCTAGAATTTTGAAAGAATGTAAGGATGTGTTAAGTGAGCCCCTAGCATGCATCTTTAGAAAATCATTGGAGAGTGGCATTGTGCCAGTGGCATGGAAGAAAGCCAATGTGATACCTATATTTAAGAAAGGGGATAAAACAAATATGTCTAATTACAGACCAGTAAGTTTGACATCAGTGGTAGGGAAAATGATGGAATCTATTATAGCAAGGAATATTAGAGATCACTTGGATAAGCATAAGTTGATAAAAGAATCACAGCATGGCTTTAGTAAGGGTAAATCCTGTCTGACGAATTTGCTGTCTTTTTATAGTAAGGTGTATGAAGCAGCAGATAATGATGAAAACTATGATATTTTATACTTGGACTTTAGTAAGGCTTTTGATCGAGTGCCACACTTAGGACTTCTGAGCAAAGTTAAAGCACACGGGATCGATGGCAGTATATTTAGGTGGATTCAGTCATGGCTTGGTGACAGACAGCAGAGTTAGTATAGATGGAGTTAAATCTGAGTGGGGGTGTGTTAGCAGTGGAGTTCCTCAAGGATCTGTTTTGGGTCCCTTGCTATTCTTAATTTATATTAATGATCTTGACATAGGTATAAGTAGTGACCTGAGTAAATTTGCTGATGATACTAAGCTAGGTAGGGCCATTAGGGCTGATTCTGATGCTGTTGTAATGCAGGAGGAATTGACCATTCTGTCCAATTGGGCCGAGAAATGGCAAATGAAGTTTAACATAGACAAATGTAGTGTACTTAGTATAGGTAGAAATAATCCATTGAATAGTTATAAATTAAATGGCAGAATTTTAGGGAGGACTGATTGTGAGAGAGACTTGGGTATTTTGGTAAGTTCAGACCTTCGTCTTAGAAAGCAATGTCTAAATGCTAAGAATAAAGCTAATAGGATATTGGGATTCATTAGGAGGAGTGTAAGCAATAAGAGTGCTGAAGTCATTCTAAAACTGTATCTGGCGCTAGTTAGGCCTCATCTAGACTATGCAGTACAATTTTGGTCACCATATTATAGGAAGGATATTGATTTGCTTGAGTCTGTGCAGAGAAGGATGACAAAGATGATTGGTGGGCTAAGGAACTTACCTTATGGTGAAAGGCTCAGAAAACTAAATCTACATACATTGGAAAGGAGAAGAGTCAGAGGGAAATTGATTGAAGTCTTCAAATGGGTAAAAGGATATAATAAAGGGGATCTGGGTAAGGTTCTTATACTTAGTGAACATGACAGAACACGTAGCAATGGGTTTAAGCTTGATAAGTATAGGTTTAGGAAGGAGATTGGGAGGAATTGGTTTACAAATCGTGTGGTAGATGAATGGAATAGGCTCACTAGGCATGTGATAGAAGCCTCCTCTCTGGGTAGTTTTAAGAATAGATTAGATAAATATATGGATGAAGCTGCTAGATGGGACTGACTTTTTTTTGTGTACATATGTATATATTTTTCTAAGGAGTGGGAAGATTATATTTTGCGGTTGCATGAATTGGCATAATCCTCTGGATGCATTTTATGTATATTGTAGATTAGATCTGACGAACTCCTGTAAAGGGTGACAATGTTGATGACTTTTCTCTGGTAAGAAATCTTTTGTGTGTTGAATGGAACAGGAGCTGCCAAGTGTAGGCCATGAATGGTCTTTTGCAGTCTCCTTCTTTTCTTATGTTCTTCTTATGTTCTTATAAAAGGTTAGTTGAAAGGATGAGTAAAAGCAGGGTAAAAGGTGTTGTTTCTGGTGTGCTTCCGAGATTGGATGTGGGGGTAGAATGGTTGTCGCGTGCAATTGGTTTGAATGAATTTGTGAAAGGACTGTGTGAGGAGTTAGGATTGGTGTTTGTAGATGTCTGGGGTGGGTTTTACGGGAATAGGAGGTTGTATGCGATGGATGGGCTCCATCTTAGTCGGGCAGGTGTTGAGGTTCTATGGGGGGAGCTGGATAGTGTGATTAGGTCCTTACAGGTGGGAAACTAGAAGCTGTTAGAGGTAAGGGAATAACAGGAATAGAGGGCAGGTGTAGGAATTGGAAGGGATGCAGAGATAGAGGAATAGCTAAGGGAGAGGGCATACTGATGCGTTATAGGGGGACTAATGCACAAGTGAATGAGCAGATAACTAGGAATAGAAAAGCACGATGCAATGAAGATGGGAATAATAAAAAAACCTTAAAAATATACTACACAAATGGTCGGAGTATAAGGAATAAGATAGATCTCTTAAGAGCATTAGCGAGTGAAGAGAATTTTGATATAATTGCCATAACAGAGTCATGGCTTGATTTGGCAGGAAATCACTTTAAACCTGAGGTTGAGATTGAGGGCTTTAACATGTTCCATACAGATAGGAATAGGAAGAGAGGAGGAGGGGTTATTATTTATATTAAAGATAATCTCCAGTGTTGTGTAAACAATACAATTAAATTAGATGATAACACAGAGTCATTATGGCTAAATGTAAAGGAAGGTAAAAACAAGCTTGTCATAGGATTATTATACAGACCACCAAATCTTAGTAAGGAAGCTTCAAATCTTCTGTGGCAGGAGATTGAATGGGCATGTAGAAGTAAGCATGTGTGTATAATGGGCGATTTTAATTACAGAAATATAGACTGGGAAGCTCTTGTGGGTGATCAGGAGGCTGAGGAATTTTTGAATGTTGTCCAAGATAATTTTCTGAGGCAGATTATTAACGAACCCACTAGAGGTAATAATATACTGGATTTAGTTCTGACAAATAGGGAAGAAGTTATTAAGGATACTGAGATTGGAGGAAATTTGGGTAATAGTGACCATTGTGAAATTAGATTCAAGATGAAATGGAATGGTATTGATAGTAGCATGAACAATGTTAAAATTCCTGACTTTAGAAGAGCAAATTATAATGGGCTAAGGACTTACCTGGAGGCAGTTGTACAGAAAGCAGGCAATGAAATCAATTCAGGAATAGATTCAATGATATCAGTTAGTGGAGACAATAATCACCAGGAGGAAGAGATTACAATTGAAGAGGAGTATGAAAGAATAATTGAGCAATTAATTACAGGTCAGATGATTAACATTCCTTATAAGGAGATTAGGACTAAAAATAATGACCCAAAATGGATGACAGATAAAATTAAGCATTATATTGGCATTAAAAAGGGCATTTATAGGAAAATAAAAAATGGAGAGGATCACTTAAGGCAGAGATATAATGAACTAGCAAGAGATGTTAAAAAGTTAGAGTAGCAAGGAGAAATTATGAAATTAAAGTGGCAAATAGGGCCAAGGAAGATCCTAAAAGTTTTTATCAATTATACAAAACTAAGGTTAGAGATAAAATAGGCCCACTTATAGATTCCAATGGAGAATTAGTGAGTGATAGGGACTCAATGGCTGGAATGCTAAAGGACTTTTTTCTCTCAGTATTTACCCAGGAGGATACTCTAAATATACCTGAGGTGTCAATGATCTTTCGGGGTAATGATGAAGAGAAATTAAAGGATATCTTGATCACAAAGGAGATAGTGACAAAGGAAATTGATAAAATCAAAAGTAGTAAAGCACCCGGTCCTGATGAGCTCTTTCCTAGAATTTTGAAAGAATGTAAGGATGTGTTAAGTGAGCCCCTAGCATGCATCTTTAGAAAATCATTGGAGAGTGGCATTGTGCCAGTGGCATGGAAGAAAGCCAATGTGATACCTATATTTAAGAAAGGGGATAAAACAAATATGTCTAATTACAGACCAGTAAGTTTGACATCAGTGGTAGGGAAAATGATGGAATCTATTATAGCAAGGAATATTAGGGATCACTTGGATAAGCATAAGTTGATAAAAGAATCACAGCATGGCTTTAGTAAGGGTAAATCCTGTCTGACTAATTTGCTGTCTTTTTATAGTAAGGTGTATGAAGCAGCAGATAATGATGAAAACTATGATATTTTATACTTGGACTTTAGTAAGGCTTTTGATCGAGTGCCACACTTACGGCTTCTGAGCAAAGTTAAAGCACACGGGATCGATGGCAGTATATTTAGGTGGATTCAGTCATGGCTTGGTGACAGACAGCAAAGAGTTAGTATAGATGGAGTTAAATCTGAGTGGGGGTGTGTTAGCAGTGGAGTTCCGCAAGGATCTGTTTTGGGTCCCTTGCTATTCTTAATTTATATTAATGATCTTGACATAGGTATAAGTAGTGACCTAAGTAAATTTGCTGATGATACTAAGCTAGGTAGGGCCATTAGGGCTGATTCTGATGCTGTTGTAATGCAGGAGGAATTGACCATTCTGTCCAATTGGGCCGAGAAATGGCAAATGAAGTTTAACATAGACAAATGTAGTGTGCTTAGTATAGGTAGAAATAATCCACTGAATAGTTATAAATTAAATGAGAGAATTTTAGGGAGGACCGATTGTGAGAGGGACTTGGGTATTTTGGTAAGTTCAGACCTTCGTCCTAGAAAGCAATGCCTAAATGCTAAGAATAAAGCTAATAGGATATTGGGATTCATTAGGAGGAGTGTAAGCAATAAGAGTGCTGAAGTCATTCTAAAACTGTATCTGGCGCTAGTTTTGGTCACCATATTATAGGAAGGATATTGATTTGCTTGAGTGTGCAGAGAAGGATGACAAAGATGATTGGTGGGCTAAGGAACTTACCTTATGGTGAAAGGCTCAGAAAACTAAATCTACATACATTGGAAAGGAGAAGAGTCAGAGGGGAATTGATTGAGGTCTTCAAATGGGTAAAAGGATATAATAAAGGGGATCTGGGTAAGGTTCTTATACTTAGTGAACATGACAGGACACGTAGCAATGGGTTTAAGCTTGATAAGTATAGGTTTAGGAAGGAGATTGGGAGGAATTGGTTTACAAATCGTGTGGTAGATGAATGGAATAGGCTCACTAGACATGTGATAGAAGCCTCCTCTCTAGGTAGTTTTAAGAAGAGATTAGATAAATCTATGGATGAAGCTGCTAGATGGAACTGACTTTTTTTATGTACATATGTATATATTTTTCTAAGGAGTGGGGAGATTATTATATTTTGCGGTTGCATGAATGGACATAATCCTCTGGATGCATTTTATGTATATTGTAGATTAGATCTGACGAACTCCTGTAAAAGGTGACAATGTTGATGACTTTTCTCTGGTAAGAAATCTTTTGTGTGTTGACTGGAACAGGAGCTGCCAAGTGTAGGCCATGAATGGTCTTTTGCAGTCTCCTTCTTTTCTTATGTTCTTATGTTCTTAATGTGTGAAAGTAGAGTAAAAGGCGTTGCTTCAGGTGTGCTTCCGAGAATGGATGTGGGGATGGAATGGTTGTCTCGTTCAATGGGGTTGAATGAATATGTGAAAGGTTTGTGCCAGGAGTCAGGATTGGTGTTTGTAGATGTTTGGAGTGGGTTTTATGGGAATAAGGGTTTGTATGCGATGGATGGACTCCATCTGAGCCGAGATGGGGTTGAGGTTTTGTGGCGGGAATTAGATAGTGTTATTAGGTCTTTAGAGGTGGGAAACTAGGTTTTGATAGTGGTCAGGGAAATTTAATGGCTCAAAGTGAAGCAGGAAAAGGAAGCAAACACAGATGTGTAGAAGGTAGGCAGGCTAATGAAAGTGCTTTAGGGTTAAATTACTTGAGTAGTGATAGTGGTCAGGGAAATACAAGAGTACAGGGTTGGGGAAGGAGAGAAAGGAGATGCAGAGGAGATAGGCCCTCAGGTGCTTCAGGGATAGGTGGGCTGAGTTGTCTTTACACAAATGCTCGTAGTCTTAGAAATAAGAGGGATGAATTATTTAGTTATATCATTCATGAAGATATAGATATAATATGTATAGTTGAATCATGGGTTAATGAAAATATATTTAATGATAATGTCAGTGAATTTGAACTATTTTGCGGTTGCATGAATGGACATAATCCTCTGGATGCATTTTATGTATAAGGAGAGATAGGACTGGTGGTGGGTTGATTATTTATATTAGAAATAACATTTCTTCAAATCTAAATAACTCTATAAAGCAAGGAGAAGGCAAATCATTATAGATAGATATTAAGGTTGGTAAAAATAGGAAAATACACCTGGGAGCTTTTTATAGACCACCGGGACAGACTGATTGCATCAATGAGTTAATGATTAGAGAAATAAGTAAAGGATGCAAAGAAGATACAGTTATTCTTGGTGACTTTAATTTAACTTCTGTAGACTTGGAAAATATGATAGGAAGAGATAGAGCAAGTTGTAAGTTTATGGAGTGTTTTGAGGATAACATTTTGACTCAATTTGTTAATAAGCCAACAAGGGGTGCCAATATATTAGATCTAATTCTTTCAAATGATGATCACTTAGTTCAAGGATTGAGTGTAGGGGAATCATTGGGAAACGGTGATCATCAGATGGTTCAGTTTAATTTGCAAATAGTTAAGGGTAGAACAACGACAAACTCCACAAAAATTCCAAATTTTTATAGGGGAGATTACGATAAGTTACGCGGCATGCTAAATCAGATTAGGTGGTATATAGAATTCCATGGAAAGAATACTTATGAGATGTGGGATATTTTTAAGACTATATTAAACATGGTTCAGGAACAGTATATCCCGATGAAGTCTATTAGGAAGAAATGTAGGAAACCATTATGGTGGAATCAAGAAATAGCTAATAAAGTTTCAGAGAAAAAAAGGGCATACCAGTAAGAGTAGTTTAGATAATTTAAACCATTATAGGTCAACCAGAAATGAACTAAATAAGATTATTAAGAAGACCAAAAGGACAGCACAAATTAATTTAGCTAAAAATAATAATAAAGATCCTAAAAAATTCTTTAGCTATTATAGAATCAATAATAAATCTAACAGTGATAAAATAGGGCCTATTAAATATGAAGGGGTTTTGAAAGAATCTGATGAGGAAATAGTAGAGGTCCTTAATGATCATTTTGCTTCAGTATTCACAAAAGAGAAACCAGTTAGATTAATTGATGATAATTCTAGGTCAAGGGAAGTAGTGATAAATTCTATTAATATAGACAGAGAAGAAATTAAAGGGCTTATAATGCAGTTAAATACTAGTAAGGCATCTGGCCCTGACAACATTCATTCTAGAATACTCAAAGAAGGTGTAGAAAGTATTGCAGTAGCTCTTGAGAAGATATTTATTAGATCACTAGAGTCTGGAGAAATACCAAATGATTGGAAATTGGCAAATGTAGTGCCAATTTTTAAAAAGGGAAGCAAAGAGGATCCAAATAACTTTAGACCGGTAAGCTTAACTTCTATAGTCTGTACAATTATTGAGAAGATGGTTAAGAAGAGAATTTCTGATCATCTAGAGAGTAGCAGGTTAATTAATGATGCTCAGCATGGTTTTAGAAAAGGTAGATCGTGTTTAACTAATTTACTGGATTTTATGGATTATGTAACTAAAGAATTAGATAGGGGTGAGAAAGTTGATGTGATCTACTTAGATTTCAGCAAAGCTTTTGATAAGGTTCCACATAGAAGACTAGTTCATAAATTAAAGCTGCATGGGATATGTGGGAACGTTTTAAATTGGATAACTGAATGGCTGAGAAATAGGAAACAGAGAGTTGTTCTGAATGGAGTGAGGTCAGAGTGGAGGAATGTTATTAGTGGTGTACCTCAGGGATCAGTTTTAGGCCCTTTATTATTTATAATCTATGTAAATGATCTTGGGCAAGGTGTAAATAGCAAAGTGTCAATTTTTGCTGACGACACTAAATTGGCAGCTGTAGTCAAAGAGGTTGAGGGTAGCTTTAAAGTGCAGGGTGACTTAAATAAGTTGTTAGCTTGGGCTCAGAATTGGCAGATGACTTTTAACCTTAATAAATGCAAAGTTATTAACATGGGGAGAGATAATAGGGAATTTAGCTATGAGATGGATGGGTATTGGCTTAATTCAGTTAAAGATGAGAAGGACCTAGGAGTAGTAGTAGATAGGTCACTGAAATTTTCAAAGCAGTGTATTGAGGCAAAAAATAGAGCAAATAGGGGGCTAGGTTACATTAAAAGAAATGTTAGCTACAAGAGTAAGGAGGTCATCCTTAAACTATACAACTCTTATGTCTGGCCACATTTAGAGTACTGTATACAGGCATGGTCACCACATTTTAGACATGATATAAACTTATTAGAGTCAGTACAAAGGAGGGCAACAAAAATAATACCATCCCTGAAGCACCTTGAATATGAAGATAGACTGAGGGTATTAAATATGTTTTCATTTGAAAGAAGGTGTGTGGGGGGAGATATGATTGAGCTTTTTAAAATCTTTTCTGGGATGGATAAATGGGATTTCAGCAAGTTATTTGAGTTAGAAGGTAGTAATAGAACTAGAGGCCACCACTTAAAATTAAAAAACAGAGGTGCAGACTGGATGTTAGAAAATATTTTTTCACTAACAGAGTGGTGGATTATTGGAATAGTTTGCCACCTGAGACTGTAGACAGCCCAAACTTGAATGTTTTCAAGCACAGATTGGATGATTATATGGGGATGGAGGGTTAATTTCTTACTTTTTGGTATGTGGATATGTTTCTTGACTCATTCCTGTGGATGCAGTTTCTTTTTATTGTGTATTTTGGGGGAATTTGATTTTGTTTTTGACAGACTCCCATGGAGGCTTTAAATTATATATTGTAGATGCATGGTTGGACATTCCTATGGATTGTTAAATTGTATATTGTAGATGCATGATCTGACAAAATCCTATGGATTTGATGGATACGGATGACCTTTGATAGGCCCTTGTGGCTTTTGTCATCCATGAAATTATGAATGATGACCTTTGTTGGGCCCTTGTGGTTTTGTCATCCGTGAAATTATGTTATGTTATGTTAAACTGAAAATGCTGTTTACATAGGCAATTTTTTTTTACAAAATTGCCGAAAAAAAACAAACGAAACACGCTGTTTTCGTACTTAATTGCTGTGGTTATACTTACGAAATAGTGAAGAGGAAAGCCTATTTATTTTGCTCGTCTGCGTCCTATTCAAAATCTAGCTGACTTGAATCAAGTTTTATTTTAGAGCATCTAAATTCAACACTGAGGGGTCACATCTAATGCCCGGCCACAAATGTCGCATTCGCTTTTAATTTGAACTAAATTATGAACATCCAGCTTAGCCTCTTCTCCTTCCTTCAAAACACTTGTTTCCTTGCTTTTCATACAACCTCTCCCACAACTTTCTCTGGTCAGCCTCTTATTTCACAGGGTAGATGCTGACCTTCTTCTCAGCCAACCGTCTCGGATCGGGGCTGAGGGGGGAGGGGACAGTGTTCCCTAACCCCTTAGCTCCGGTCTGGGGTGGCTGCTTTTTAACAACCTGCTTCATCCCCACCCATACCTTCCTCACATCCCTTTTCCTTTCCTCTTCACACTCAGTTTTACACCGTGTTCAAGGTGGAGCCACCATTGCCGATGGACTGCCAGGCCACCAGGTGGGAGGGGTGGTCCCAAATGGCGGCGCCTGGCTCTGCCAGGCCTGCAAGCACCTCTTGCAGTGCGGGCAACTGCGAGAGGTGATGAGCTATTGCGTCCCGTGGCACAAATAGGGTTACCATGCCCATGGATGAGTCTTCAAACAACCAAATCTCTTTAACTCCCCTTGAAACAATGATGGAGCCACCCTCGGGCAGCTCCATATTTCTCTAACAGGAGAAGAGGCTTACTGCTCTCCTTCGCATACGGGTGCAGGGGACTCCCCCTCAACCCCCTTCTCTAGAAGTGCTTTTGGGCACCTCCCTTTTTCCAGCGGCAATCCCCTCTTTTCTTTCCAAGGGGACTGCCAAGAAAGCCAACAGGCAGCCCTTAGCCAGCCGGTCCCCATCGAAGCAGCTCGGTAGGGCAAACCTCCTTAAGGGGGGAGAGGGAAGCCAGGCCCCTTCGGTGGCTTCCCTCAAAAGACCTGCTGGCAGGAATCTTAAACCTTGCCGGGGTCAAGGCTTGTGCCTCCCCAAACAAGACTGGTGACGCTGCCAGGAGGACCTTCGATGTCCTGGGAGGGGATGGCCAACTGGAGGCCCCTCCTGTGATAAACATGGTCTTTGAGGAAACCCAGCCTCAGACGGTAGGGCCTTCCATGCGGCGGAATTCGGGCTCGGCGACAAGCACCGAATCCGCCCCTATGTAAGGTCCTCATCAAACTGCTGGGGCCTCTGCGCAGTACAAGGAGGGAAGGGATCTCCTCTGATCGGTGCCCCTGTGACCACCAGGACCTTTTCCATTTCGGAGAAGGACCTGGCTGAGGCCGGTCCATCTGCCCAAGGGGCTTCTGTCAGCGGAGGTGAGAAGCGGGTTCATTCCCTGCCCTCCTCTCCTAAAAAGAAGAAAAAGACTCGGGGCACCTCTCCATCCGCCGGGGCTACGGGGACGGATGGGTCTGCAGCCACTTTGGCAAGCGACCAAGCCAAGATCGGCACATCCGGCCCCTCAGCCCACTCGGGTGCAGAGCCCCTAACTATGACATAGACAAAAAGGGCACAGGTATGAGCCTCGATGACATCGGGGGCCCTGATTCAGAGGTTACCTGGCGTTTTCAAGCCTGCTGGCTTCAAACGCTTCCTCGTTATTCGCTCCACTGATGGCACCATGCTGGCCAAGGGCCAACATGATGTCTCCGTTCTTCCTTTCTCTTTAGATACCTCCTTTCAGGCAGTGGCTGTGCAGCTGCACCTGGATAGGAGGTATACTATCATTTCTGCGTACATACCATTGTCAGCTAACTTCGACGCGGGGGACTTCCGCCGCGTTGTGGCACGGTTGCCGAGACCCTATCTCTTGCTTGGAGATCTGAATGGCAGGCATCCTTTCTGGGGAGATTTCTCCATTAATCCCAGGGGACAAGTCATTGCCGATCTGATCAAAGAGCTTGAGATGGGTGTCCTAAACGTGGATGAGTTTACGCATCACTGTCCGAGAACCGATTCATTTTCTTACCTCGACCTATCTTTGTGCTCTTTGTATGCACAGCCTGATTTTGATTGGGGAGTGGTCGATGACCTCCATGGTAGTGATCACTTTCCCATTGAAATATCATTTTCATGGCAACTGCCGCCTGAGAGCCCACCTCGGTGGTGCTTGGCGCCGGCGCGGTGGCCTGCATTTCAGGAAATGACTGAATTTTCTATCTCAGTCAAGGAGTTTAGGTCGGTAGATGAGGCCGTTGAGTTCTTCTCCGGCAACCTCATCGCCGCGAGCCTGACTACTATTCCTAGGACGTCTGGCCATTTTGCACGCCGACCACTCCCATGGTGGTCAGCCGAGTGTGAGACGGCCCTCAAACAGAAGCGTTATGCCTACATGCGCTTTAAGCGCCGCCTGAATGATTTCACTGTCGCTGAATTTTGTCGGGCTAGGGCTAGGTTCCGGTAAATTTCGAAGCACGCCCGACGCTCTTCTTGGCGTGCATACGTGTCTTCACTTAACGGGAGGCGAGTCAAAAGGATTTGGGGCAAGTTCTGACAGGACCCCCCTCCCATTCTCCAGGAGAATGGGACCGCAATCTCGGACCCCGCGTCTGTGGCGGAATCCTTCATGACCGCTTTTTCCACATTCTCTAGCCGGGATGCTGCTCCGCCAGCATTCAATGCACGTCGTCATGTCGCGGAAGGCCGCCGGCTGGACTTTACTTCCAGAGGTGGAGAACCCTTCAATGACAAGGTTACTGTGAGTGAGTTGTGCTCCACTCTCGCTTCGTGCGCGGACATCGCCCATGGTCCAGACGATGTCCTGTATGCCATGCTTCGACACCTGGGTGAGCAAGGCATGGCCTTTTTGTTAGTTTTGTTCAACAGGATCTGGGTGGAGGGTCTTCTTCCAGACTCCTGGCGAATCGCTACTGTGCTCACCTTTCGCAAACCGAGGAGAGATCACTCTACTCCGACCGGTTTCCGCCCAATCTCTCTAATCTCTTGCATGGGCAAGTTGATGGAGAAATTGGTAAATGTTAGATGAGCCTTTTTCCTGGACAGCGGAGGCCATCTGTCTTCTGCATAGTGCGGCTTCCGCATGGCGATACGGTATCATGGAGGCTGTCCACACGATGGGGGCAAGAGGATGCCTCCCAATATTTATATCTGAATTTTTGCGAGATCGTCGATTCTGTGTACGGGGGGGAGGGGGACCCCTCTCTGGCCCAAAGGAGCAGGAAGAGGGTGTCCTGCAGGGAAGTGTTCTCAGTGTCACGCTCTTTGCCCTGAGCATCAACGGCATCACCTCAGTGCTGCCGAAAGATGTTCTCGCTACGCTCTACGTGGACGATCTTTCGATCTCTCTGGAGCGTCGACTCCAACAGGCATTGAACCGCGTTTCTCGCTATGCCGAAGCGCACAGGTTTGTTTTCTTTGGCCAAGACTATGGTGGTGCACTTCTGCCGCCATCCATGGCTTCACCCGACCCATATTTGTTTCTTAATGGGGTGTGCCTGGATGTGGTGGAATCGCACCGTTTCTTAGGTCTTGTATGTGACCCATGCCTCACCTGGGAGGCTCATATTAGCAGCCTTAGGGTCTCTTGTACCCGCGCCATGGACATTTTCCGTTCCGTGACGTTCAGCGCCTGGGGCGCTGATAGGGCTACTGCCCTACTTTTCGATCGATCCTTTGTTCATTCGAAGCTCGACTACGGATACAAGTTTTATGTATCCGCAGCCAAGCATTTATTGCAGAAGGTGGATTCGATCCACCACACCGGCCTTCGCCTTGCGACCGGTGCCTTCCGCACTTCTCCCATTGAGAGCCTCTTGGTCGATGCTGGGGAGAGGCCACTCGCTCTGCTAGATATAGCTCTCGGCCTGGTGGCGCCCCTGGTTCTGCCCAGGACGCCACCCTGGAGGGTACCACATTTGGCTATTTGTCGCCACGCCTCTGCTCTCAAAGCTTGTAAGGCGCCGCGAGTATTGCGTTTGACCTTTCTGGAGCACACCTCGTGTCACGCTAGAACCGTGCCAGTGTATATGGATGACTCCAAGTCCCAAGAGGGGGTCGGCTTCCACGCTGTATTCCCTCTGTTTGAAGTCAGCGGGGCTCTGCCAGGCGCTGAGTCTGTCTTCACGGCCAAGCTGGTGGCAATACACCACTCGGTACGGGAGATTACGCGACGTGCCCGGTTCGGAGACCGGATTGTGATCTATAGCGACTCACAAAGCGCCCTGAGTGTTCTCGGGGCATTGGAATCTCCACATCCCCTGGTTCACGATATCGGTGACGCCATGGTTATGGCGACCCGGGCAGATGTCGAGATTATCTTGGACATCTAGGAATGAGGGCGCCAAAGAGTCTGCGAGGACACTGCGACCGGACCAGCGTTTCGCTCTTCCTCACACCGACTACATGGCAGGAATGCAGGCAGCTCTTCGGACTGCCTGGCAAAGAAGATGGGAGACGGTTGAAGGGAACTTAAAGTTGCGTGCCATTGAGCCGCGACTGTTCCCATGGACTTATCCCCCAATGCTGCGACAGCTTCAGGTCGCTTTCTGTCGCCTCCGAATCGGACAGACTCGTGTGACGCATCCCTATTTGATGGAGCGCTCACCTACGCCCTATTGCGACAACTGCATCATCTCCCAGACTTCGGCACATTCTTGTCGAATGTCCCAGTCTGGGTGATCTTCGCGCACGTTACCTGTCCCGGTACTGGGATGGGTGGGGTCGCTACCCGCCTGTCCCTTGTACTCGGGTCGAGTGCGTGCACCATGACTGGTGGACTGATAGACTTTTTGGGGGAGGCTGGCCTTCTCCCTTGTATTTAACTTGTTTTTTTGTTATTGTTTTTTTTTAATGTAGGTCGCAGGCTCCTGTGCCGGGGGGAGGGAGACCTCCCCTCGACGCCGGAGCTTGCTCCCTGATTGTTATCCCCTTTTTATTGTTTTCTCGGTTAAAATTTTTATTTTAAAGTAGCCTAGAACTGGGCTGTTTGTTTGCGGCGACTTATGCCCAATTGGGCAGTCGCCAGATAGCCCCTTGAACCCCCCCTTCCCCCCCAAAAAAAACCCCCACCTTGCAAGTCCATGGAACACCTCATAACCAAGGCCATGCTTGGTTTTCTGAATGACCACACAGTCCTCAACGACAATTAGCATGGATTCTGCACCATGAGATCAGTCACAGATCAGCTACGCCTCACCTACAATGACATCACCTACTGGTAGGACCAAGGCCACACTGGACCTCATTCTATTTGATTTTGTTAAAGCCTTTGACAGAGTCCACCATGTGGTCCTCATCAGAAGCTGAGAGACCTGCGTATCTCGGGGAGCCTACTCAATCGATCCATGATAGTCACTATCAGTGGTCACAAGAATGACGCAAAGCCTGTTCTTAGTGGCGTTCCCCAAGGTTCAGTCCTTGGCTCCCTTCTCTTTTCTTCATCAACCACATCAGCTTTCAGCTTACTTGCAAGTTAAAGATGTTTGCTGATGACCTCAAGTTATATCTCCACTTTGCCTCCTCCGACAACTAAGCCCCATCAGAAATCCTGAACATCTCTACTTCTTGGATGGAAGGCCTCTCAAGCGGGTTTCATCGGACAGGGAACTAGGAGTAATAGTTGACACAGACCTAAAATTCCACCATCACACCAGACTGACAGTATCCAAGGCTGGAGGCATTGCGACAAACCTTTTGAAATCCACAGTCTGTCGCACGACCCAATTCATAGCAGCACTATTAGTAAGCGACATCCTCCCCATTATTCGCTCTGCTTCCCCAGTCTGGAATACTAACTATATATCTGATCTCCGACTTCTTGAGAAAGGACAACACAGGTGGACTAAACAGGTCCATGGGCAGTCCGCCATTCCTACTCTGAAAGACTCCAACAACTTGATCTATTCTCCACAAAGGGGTGGCTACTAAGGCACGACCTGATCTACTGCTACTGAATCTTCCATGATCTGTGCTCTATTAAGCCTGAAGACCTTTTCGTCTTGCCCACCAACTCAACCACCAGAGGCCATAGATACAAAATTCATATCCAGCATGCCCATATGGAGGCCCACAGAAAGTTCTTCTCTTGCAGAGTAGCTCCTCTGTGGAACTCAATTTCCTCCCAGGTAATAGAAGTGGTAATACTTCAGATTTGGGGTGCACGGTAGGTGGCGCTGTTAGTAGGCTACAATTTTGGGCTACAATATATGTCTTATGATGTCAGATGGTAGCTTCAGATGTGACCAATCATGGTGTCATATTTTTTTATTGTTTTGGGGGTTTGTAACCTTTATTTTGTATTATTTACTAAATATCTGTGCCTCTGCTCGTTTATAGTTTTTTCTAAGTTAGGTAAGGTTTCTTGATGTCTTTTATTTTTTTTTCCCCTATTTTATTTTGTTTCTGTATTTTTTGTTTCGCTGCGAATAATAACAACTTTTTACTGGCAATGTCATAGCTATAAATAGGACCTGCTGTTTAAATGTTTCTGTTTCATCATGCTCTAGTTGTACTTCTTTGTTATTTGAATTCAGGTTTATTTTGCATGACCACAAAAAACTTTTGGATTTTTTAGAGGTGCACAAACTAATCAAGAAAACTATAAAATGCCCAAAATGCAGTGCAAATTTAAAATTTTCAGAAAATTTAATGTTTCGTTGCGATAAAATATATGTAAACAAAAACAGTAAGCAACAGCGGTGCTGTTTCAAACAATTAGCATGTAGTGGTACATTTTTCGCGGGTTCCCATTTAAGTTTAAAATACATTGTTCAAATTTCATATTTTTTCATAATTAATTGTTTTACGTAAGTAAGTATTGTTTGTCATTAGGTTACCAGTTTTTTCTGCCAGTAAAAAGCTTTTGTCATTCGCAGCAAAACAAAAAATACGAATAATAAAATAAGGAAAAAAACCCAGTAAATTCAAGGGGACTGCTCATGGGGGAGATATCACTGCAGGGGGACCACCCTACAATGATCCTGAGTTTCAATCAATTGAGGGGGTCTGGGGGGCACAGCCCCCCAGTATATACTCCTATAAAAAAATATAACGCTGTGATTAGTCACATCTGATGCTACAGTTGGATGTCATAAGACATATTGTAGCCCCAAATTGTAGCCTATAAACAGCACCACCTACCCTGCGCCCCTGAACTGAAGTATTACCATAGAAGCTCTATCCCTAAGTGCTTTCAAACACTCCCTTCACACTACCATCAGAGTTAGACTTTTTGACTATGTAGACTAAGCCACACCTCCATCCCATCCAATAGTTTACACACCACCTCTATGATTTACTCCATGTTAATAAATAGCCTTTCTAATAGCTATTCTCACAGACAGATACAATCAATCAGTCATTATTGCTTCTTTTTATCCATGCTCTACTTCCTGCACATCTGACTGGGTATTTTGGGTCCCCCTTACCGTGGCCGACTGGTTGGACACCGGATTGAGAGGCCCTACCAGGTAAGTAAACCAGATTAAAGTGACCTATCCAGATAGAAAGCGAGCCAGTGATGAGCTTGATCATCACTGAAGATGATGGTGGCAGGGATAAGTTTCTAGTAAACTTAGAGTGGTTAGCTTTCTGACATTCCTGCCTATGGGCCACTCTAGCAAATAGTGGTTCTGTAGGCCACAACAAATCTAATCTAGACCTCAAGCATCGACCAAACATCATCAACTCAGCTGGGGAAATTCCATTATTAGAGTGTGGTATCAGTCGCTAGTTAAATAGGAACCTATCTATAGTTGTCCTAAGAGGCTCGGAAAATCTATGGAGAGCTTTCTTGAAGGTCTGAACCATCTTCTCAGCTAAACCATTAGTAGAAGGTTTATATACTGCTGTAGTAATGTGATGAATATCACAACTTGTGACAAATTCCTTAAACTCGGCAGAAGTAAAACAAGGACCATTGTCAGAAAATATGAAACTGGCAAACCGAATTGAGCAAAAGAATGTCTAAGAAACAATAGTTTCTCTAGCAGTTGGACCTGATGTAGGGTAAACGTCAACCCATTTTGAGTGACCATCCACTATGATGAGAAAATGCTTCCCATCTACTGGCCCAGCATAATTGACATGCAACCTGTTCCATGGTGACTTTGGCCACTCCGAAGGATGTAATTCCACCTTAGGAGGTGTAGTGTGTAGAGCTAAGCACTAGGGACACAACCTACATAGTTCTTTGAGATCCTTGTCCAAATTAGGCCACCAAAAGTAACCTCTAGCTAATTCTTTCATGCAAGAAGCACCCACATGATTTGCATGTAGTTCATGCAATAGAGCATTCCTTAATTTACGAGGAATAACAACTCTACTGCCCCACAAGACTATACCTGACTGAATAGATAACTCATCCCTCCTCTGAACATAAGGAGCAAGGCCAGGATCCCCTATAGTTGAGGCTGGCCACCCAATCTCACAGAACTTATATACTTTAGAAAGAGCAGGAGCTGCATGTGTGCATTCTCTGACAGCGATACTAGTGACTGGTAAAAAGTCTAGAAAATTCACTAGCATAGTCCAGTCAGCTGGAACTGGAGTATTGTCAGTTATGTTAATACTAGGAAGAGGTAGATGGCTTAGAGCATCGGCTGTACCTAATAAGGTTCCAGAATGATGAATAAGAGTGAAATTATAAGCCACATAAGAAGAGCCCAACGTTGTATTCTACCAGAAGCTATAGGAGGGATACATTTAGAAGAAAATAAACCAAGAAGTTATGATCTGTCACCGATGTAAAATTCACTGATCCCACAAATAGAAATGGAATTTCCTTAGATAAAAATCATTGCCAAAACTTCCTTTTCCAACTGAGAATAATTAAGTTCTGTAGCTGATAGAGTACGAGAAACAACATGAACAGGCCACTCTATACCATCTATCAGGTGGCATAGAACAGCTCCGATTCCATAAGCACTGCTATCTGCAACCACTACAATAGGTTTCTGTGGGTCAAAATAGCATTTCAGAAGATAGTAGAAGCTGCTTGGAGGTAACAAAAGCAGTTGTTTGTGCTTTTCCCCAAGATCAAGGTACACCAGCTCTTAATAAGCTGTTAAGAGGCTACAGGAAAGCTGCCTTAGGAATGAACCTCCTATAAAAGTTAAGCAAACCTAAGTATGACTTTAGCTGAGCCACATTAGTAGGAATAGGGACATCTGCAATAACTTGAACTTTGTCAGAAGTGGGGTGAATACCCTGAGCATCAATACGATGACCCAGATAAGATACAGTAGGAACACCAATAGCACACTTCTTCAAACAAAGTTTTAATCCAGCAGTTTCTAGTATCTTTAGTACAGATCTAAGTCTCTGATCATGCTCATGTTTAGATGAACTACATATGAGCACATCATCCAAGTAGCGAACAACACCTGTAAGATCCCTTAATAAATCTTCCATTGCTCGTTGAAAAATACCACTTGAGGGGGAAACTCTAAAAGACAACCTATGATATTTGATCTTACCTTGCTGTGATTATCTGAAAGGTTCTCTAGTAGAAATAAATTAACGAAATATAGAAAATGGTTAATCATGCCATATGCAGAGGCTGCAATAAAAAACCCCACTAGTTAATGGTTTGTACAAAAATTGTTCTGGTCCAGCAAGAGACCGGCCA
This sequence comes from Ceratothoa steindachneri, assembly GCA_963969495.1. Classification (NCBI taxonomy): domain Eukaryota; kingdom Metazoa; phylum Arthropoda; class Malacostraca; order Isopoda; family Cymothoidae; genus Ceratothoa; species Ceratothoa steindachneri. Next base: position 137,033,649 of record OZ018329.1, on the reverse strand, counting down.
TTTCAGAATGTAAATAATGATTCAGCTGTTAATAATAATGGTAGTACTAGTGATTCTTTGTGTGGAATTTGTAAAATTGATGTAGATGATGATAAGGCCTTGTCATGTAATTCGTCATTCTTGGTTTCATATAGAGTGTATAAATGTAAGTAAATATAAAGCTATTAAATCATTGGAGGCTTTAGTTAAATGGTTCTGCACAGGATGTGATTGTAAGGTTATGTCTGCTTTAGAGGCTAGTCTTAAGGATATGGAGCAACATATAGATGTTACCATTCAAAAAAAAGTGGAAGAGAGAAGAGGAGAAATAATTTGATTATATTTGGATTAGATGAGGCAGCTGATGATGTGCAGGGTGTAAATAGGAATTTGGCTGACATGAACATGATATCCAAGTTACACAAGGATGTTTGTGAAGATTTAAAAATTTTACCTGATAAGATAGAGAAATATTTCCGCCTTGGGAAGAGAGACAATGGAAATAGAGCTAGACCACTCTGTATTAGATTTAAAGATGTTTCTGATAAGTATAAAATCCTGAATTGTGACAAAGAATTAAGAAAAGTGACTACAGGCTGGAAGTCCAAAATATATATAGCACCTGATTATACCCCAAAGCATCGTGACATGAAAAAGGCTGTTTTAACTGAACTGAATTCATGTAGAGACGCAGGAGAGACAAATTTGGCTATTCGGAACTTCTGTGTTGTCTGGAGGGATTCAAACCGAAATAATGCATAGCTAATATATAATTATAATGAGAAGAGTGAGATTTATAATCTCACTCCACATAATAAGGGTGGTGGGAATAATTCTTCTTTTTGTGGTGGTGGGACTACATTGGTGTCTAGATATAAATGTATGTATACTAACATTGAGAGCATTAAAAATAAATGGCCTGAATTTCAAGCAAGAATTGTAAAATCGAATTCAGATATTATTTGCATTGTGGAAACATGGTGTCAATTAAATACACAAGATTCTGAAATTAATCTGAGCAGTTATAGAGTTTTCTATAGACACATAAATCAGAGAAAAGGGGGGATTGTTATACATATTAAAGATGATATAGCTGCTGATTATTGTGATGACCTTAATGCAGATCCCTTTGTTGAGTCCTTATGGTGCTGGATTGAGATGAAGAGGGTGACTAGTTCTGATCTGCTTAGAGATAGAATCTTACTTGGAGCTATTTATAGGAAGCCCGATGTTGGACAATTTAACAATGATGGTCTATTGAACCTGATGTCTTGAGCTGTTGCTTTGAGTAGAAATAAAGTAATTATTGTTGGAGATTTTAATTTACCAGATATAAATTGGAACATTATGACTGCACCTGGATCTGAGAGGAACTATTCAAATAAATTTCTCAAATGTATTCAGGAGAACTATTTAGTCCAACATATCCTGGATTACACTAGAGCCAGAGATCTAAATAGACCCAGTCTACTCGACTTGGTGATCACTTGTGGTGATGCAGATGTTGCTGAGGTGCAGATTGAATCCCCAATTGGCAGAAGTGATCATTCTCTAATTGTTTATGAATATGTTCAGATTGGCAGGATGAAGGTAAATAACTTAGTTCTTACTTAAATCCGTCTTGAGGTAACTTCCTCAGTCGTAGTGGTCCACTGCTGCTTCCGGTCCCATTATCCCTATGCTATAGGTTTAGCTGGTCCGGTACTGAGTTTGAGTCTGCTCTGCAGAGTGTTGTATATCCTGGGACTGGCGGCTCATCAGGGACTGTTCCCATGAAGGCATCAAGTTTAGCCTTGAACTTGTCAGCAGGGCAGCCAGTGAGATCCCTTAAGTTTCTTGGTAAAGAATTGAAGATTTTGCGACCGTTATACCCCAGGCTGGCTGTGAGCTGGGTCTTGACCCTGGCTGGTGCTTGTGGGGGGCAGCACTTTCCTCAAGCAGTGATGGTCAGTCCTTGGAGTTGAGATGGCTACCATCTCATTTGTGTTTGATGGGTTCGGTACCAGATTCTCTATCACTTTCCATGTATAAATTATAATGTACCTTTCCCTCCTTTGTTGAGAATAGATGTTTAGGATTCTCATTCTCTCCCAGTAAGGACGCTCCTTCATGCCCTGGACCTTCTCCAGGGCCTGTATATCCATTGTCCTGGGAGGGAACCACAGCTGACAGCAATGTCCATGATCGGCTGTACCAGGGCCCTCCACAAAGTCATCAGGCATTTCGCTTCCCGGGAGTAGAAAGTCCGCAGTATCCATCCTGAGATTTTTCTGCCTGTTTTTATAGTTTCCTCCATGTGGTGTGTGAAGGTGCCATCTTGGCTTAGGTGTATTCCTAGACACTTCACATGGGGGCTTGCTCTTAATTCTTGGCCATTTCTTGTTTTCAAGGTAGTGTCCTCTAGGATGTCATGTCTGTAGCCACATCTAAGCAATTCAAATTTTTCATCATTGAACTGCATATTGTTTTTTGTAGCCCAATCATATATTATGGTAAGGTCCTCTTGTAGTTTGTCGACGTCTTCCTTGCCCTGAATAGGCTTGCAGATGTTTGTGTCATCTGCAAATGACATCACTGTGGAGTGGCATATTTCCTTGTCTATATCCCCCAGCAGTATCAGGAAGAGCAGAGGCCCCAGTACTGAACCCTGAGGTACTCCACTTATAACTCTGCCTGGTTGGGACATAGCTCCATTTGCAGACACTGTCTGTGTTCTTGATGTGAGGAAGCTGTGGATCCACACCCTAAGTTTACCAGTGATTCCCAGTCCTCGCAATTTGTGCATGAGGATACCATGGTCCACTTTATCAAATGTCTTTGCGAAATCTAGGAACGCAGTATCCACATTTTTGCCCCCAGCTAGTTGGTGTAGTTGGTTGTCATAATGTCCAAATAGCTGGGACAGGCAAGACCTGCCCTTCCTGAAGCCATGTTTTCCGGCATTCAGCAGGTTGTTGTCTACTAAGTAGGTGTAGATGTTGTTTCTCACCACCTTCTTGAAGCTCTTAATTAAGTGTGATGTGAGGGCTACTGGTTTATAGTTTTTTGCAACTCCTCTGTTTCCTCCTTTGTGTATTGGTGCATTTACTGTCTTCTTTGTGTCTGTTGGTACAGTACCAATGTTTAGGGAGTGGCGCCAGAGCAAATACAGTGGTTGAGGTAGTGATTCTTTGCATTTGAGGAGGATATTTGATGGTAGGCCATTTGGGCCAGCTGCTGAGTTTGGTCTCAGTTCAGTAATGGCCTTGTGTATATCTTGCTCACTAAAATTAATGTCATTGAGTGTTCCTTGGGCAGTTTGGAAGAATGTCTGTGGATCTCCTATGATCTTTGAGCCGTCTGGAGTACTATATACTGGCTGATACTGTATAGCTAAAAGATTGCTTATTTTTTCTGCATTTTCCTCAATTTGTCCATTGGGTGCTACAAGGGGTCCAATAGAGGCCCCTGTCTTTGAGAATCTTTTAGCATAGCTGTAGAAACACTTGGGGTTTGCTTTGATATTTGATATTTCCTTGGCTTCATTTCTTTTTCTTTCTGCTTCATGCGATGCACAGATGTCCTTTTTGATTTTTTCTATATGTGTTGAGATGACCAAGTATCTTTGCTCATTTGTTGTTATTTTAAGTTGTTTGCTTAATGATGCTCTTTTTCTCATTAAGATTCTTCTATCTCTTGGGATATTTTTCTGCCTGGTTCTGTTGCTTCTCTTTGGGATGAGCTTCTCACTAACTTCCAGTATTTTGGTGGTGATGGTGTTCAGCATTTGGTTTACATCTTGGTTTGCAAGCAACTCTTTCCAGTTTGTGTCCATAAACATACTGTTAACACTTTCCCAATCTGCATCCTTGCTATTTAAGTTTAGTGCTCTGAAAGTACCTTTTGGTTGAGCATCTATTGTGTGTTGCTTTATTCTCTTCTTTGTGGTGGTTACTGTAACAAGGTTATGATCCGATGAGGTTGTCTTATTGACTCTATACCCATGTATTAATTCTAGATTATTTACAAAGAGTAAGTCCAAGGTATTATTTATTCTGGTAGGATCTGTTATTTCTTGCATCAGAAAGAGTTGCTCCGCAAGATCTAACAGTGCTCTAGACTCTTCTGTCTTCCCGACTACCACCCTCTATATGACCTGGCCACTTGATTTTGGAGAAATTAAAATCCCCTGTGATTATTATGTCTGATAATGGAGGAGGTATTGCTTCAATGACTTGCCTTAACTTTGTTATGACATTTAGGAAGGTTTGCTTGTTGCAGAGTGGAGGTCTGTAGATGTTGACCAGAATTACTGATATCTTTTTTATGTGCAACACTATCATTTCAGTCTGACCATTTGAATATGTGGCTAGGACCTCGCTATTTGATGCAAGATCATTTCTGACATAAATTATACCACCACCATGTAATCTTTCCTGTCTATCTGCTCTGAATGCTGTGTAGTTTTGTAGTAAGATTTCAGAATTATTTATTTCTTCATTTAGGTGTGATTCTGTTAGAGAGATAAAGGCAAAAGCTTCAGTTTGGGCTAACTCAGACAGTAAAGGGACTTTAGTTTTATTTGTTTTTGGGTAAAGTCCCTGGATGTTTTCCATTAGGAAAAGTTCTATTGGCTTTTTACTATGTTCAGCCAAGGGTACATTGGATTTACTGGGGGATGTGTTTGCAGGTTCATTTGTCTCCCCATTGTCAGATTTTGCATCAGTGTTCCCTGTGCCTCTACAACTTTAGTTAGGTTTAGCATTGCTGATTTCATTTCCTTTATCATTTCTAAAAAAAAACAGAATGACCATCAGTAGTGTTATCTTTGTCACTAACATTACCTGAGAGTTGATGGGGTATTGGGGAGCCTTGTTGGGCATCCTGGGGTTGCCTCTGTGAGGTGAAGTGGTCCTGGGCTTTTGGAAATTTTTGTGGACCCTTTTGTTTTGTTTCCTTGATGTGGCTCAGCTTACACTTTTCCCTGAAGCATTCAAGCCTTTGTATGGAGGTTCAACAAATCTTGGGTTGGAAATTTGGACAGTTTATTTCCTCCTTACATCCAAGATCGCTGTTTGGTCCATGGTTCATTAGTTTTCGGCATAGTCTTGGATGTCCAAACTTGCAATTTTTTCCACTGGGTCCATATTTGAAATTTCCATGTCTGTAGAAGTGGCAAACTGGTGTGTTGTTATGTTGGGGTCTTGCATCCTCTACTGTGACTGTCCCCCTCTCTGTAGTGGTATGGTTTTGGGTGGTGACTGGCCTGCTCTGAGTTACTGTTTCCTGGTTTGTTGCCTCATCACTGTGTGGGGTCTGAGTAGCGGTAATTTGTGTGCCTAGGTTTAGATCAATATCCTCTCGAGTGTTACCTAGAGATACTTCATCTTCTACCTTATCCTCTTAGGGATCTGTTCTAGGCCCTTTATTATTCATAGTTTATATAAATGATCTTGGGAAGGCTGTAAATAACAAAGTATAAATTTTTGCTGATGACACTAAATTGGCAGCTGTAGTCAAAGAAGTTGAGGGTAGCTTTAAAGTGTAGAGTGACTTAAATAAGTTATTAGCTTGGGCTCATAAGTGGCAAATGACTTTTAACCTTAAAAAATGCAAAGTTCTTAACATGGGAAGGGATAATAGTGAATTAGCTATGAAATGGATAGGCATTGGCTGAATTCAGTTGAGGATGAGAAGGACTTATGTGTGGTAGTAGATAGGTCACTGAAGTTTTCAAAGCAGTGTATTGAGGCAAAAAATAAAGCAAATAGGGTGCTAGGATACATTAACAGGAATGTTAGCTACAAGAGTAAATAGGTTATCCTTAAACTCTACAACTCATATGTTAGGCCACATTTAGAGTACTGTATACAAGCATCGTCACCACATTTTAGACAAGACATCAACCTGCTAGAGACAGTACAAATGAGGGCAACAAAAATAATACCTTCCCTGAAGCACCTTGAATATGAAGATAGACTGAGGGTATTAAATATGTTCTCATTTGAAACAAGATGTGTGAGGGGAGATATGATTGAGCTTTATAAAATCTGTTCTGGGATGGATAAGTTGGATTTTAGCAAGTTATTTGAGTTGGAAGGTGGTAATTGGACTAGGGGTCACCACTTAAAAATTAAAAAAAAGAGGTGCAGGTTGGATGTTAGAAAATATTTTTTCACCAATAGAGTGGTAGATTACTGGAATAGTTTGCCATCTGAGACGGTAGACAGTCCAAACTTGAATGTATTCAAACACAGATTAGATGATTATATAGGGAGGGAGGGTTAACTTTGGGGGGTATTCTGGATTCATTCCTGTGGATGTTTTTTTATTATTGTATATTATGATTGATTTTGATTTTGATGAGTCTTGATGTAGATGCCTTTTGTTTTTGACACATTCCTGTGTATGGTTCGAATTGTGTATTGTAGATGCATGATCAGACACAATCCTATGGATTGTTTAAATTGTATATTGTAGATGCATGATTTGACACAATCCTATGGATGCATTTTGTGGGTGGGTTTTGTCAGATGCGGATGACCTTTGATAGGCCATTGTGGCTTTTGTCATCCGTGAAATTATGTTATGTTATGAAATATTGCACATAATGTGCTTTTGACATCCTGGCAAAGTATTTCAATGGTATGAGTATGAATACTGCATATTATTTGGTATTATGACTTACAACAACCACGACATGCCATTCTAACATATCGACTGAAGACACAGCCATGTCTGAACCATCTAAAATATAACCAAGTCTGGTATTGGCTAATCAATCAGAAGATGCACACACAGATTGTCTGCACAAATAATGTAACATGATATTGGTTAACTAGTCAGGCCAAAAGTTGAAGGAAATACAGCAAATGTTACCAAATGATTCAAATATACCAAAATAATATATATATTTTTTTGCAAAATTAATAATTGTTATTATTAAGTTCTGGAAGGTGAAAATGTCATCAGTAAAAATTATTTTAAGAATTAAGAATGTTTGTCTTTGCAAATTTAAAAATCATTGTCTTAAAATGAATATTATCCAAAATTCCAAAAGTAAAGGTAAATTTCCAGAACACCTCCAGCAGGATTTTTTGGTCAGAAAATTATTTTTATGATTCTTTTAGGCTTACTTTTGAGTTGGCTTCACATTTATGTGGGCAAAGCTACCATGAAAAGTAAGCAATTTTTTGGCGAAAATAAGTGATTGTGTAATCAACTATGATTATAAGTTGTTAATCTAACCTAACCAAACCAAACTTAACTCATCCTAAAAAGGTTAGGTTTGGTTAAGTATAGTTAAGTAATGTTTGATTAGGTTAGCAGTTTATGATATTTGTTCTCTCTGCAAATGGCTTATTTTCGCTAAAAATTACTAACTTTTTGTGGTAGCTGTACTCACATAAATGTGAAGCTAACTCAATGATAACTCTCAAAGCATTAGAAAAATAACTTTTATGGCCCCCCAAATTGTGGTGGGGATGTTATGGAAATTTAGTGTAAATGCGCCAGTGAGTGTAACTTAGTTGGACTCTCACAAAATATAGTGGAATGATTGCATGTGTTTAAATTATTGTGTTTAAACATCAGGTTAAAATATTTTCTATTTGTAATTGTATATCATGTGATAGACCATCTACACCATTGAAATATTACTTCTATAATACTATTACAATGATAGAAGCAATATTATAGGCTTTAGTAGCCTAAAACATGTGAATGACACAATCCTATGGATGCCTTTTGTGGGTGGGTTTTGACAGATGTGGATGACCTTTGATAGGCCATTGTGGCTTTTGTCATCCTTGAAATTATGTTATGTTATGTGTCAAATAAAAATGATTAAAAATGAATGCACAAGCATAAATTGGGCATCTCATGACAATTCAAGATGGGGTTGTGGAGAAATTCTTGAGCTGCAGAATCAAGTTAAAATATTGACATTTTGTGACTTTATGAAGGGTGATAGACCCTTTCTGCCATCAAAATATTACTTCTAGAGTACTTAGAATGATACTAAGAAATATTACAGGGTTTAATATTCTAAAATGGGTGCACCACTCATTCAAAATTACTCTTGTTTTAAACCACCAAAAGAATGGGTTACATGGGGGTTTAAGTAGGATAGTTCTTTTTAATTTTTTTTAATACTTAAAACTAAATGTGCTTAAATTAGCTAATAACTTAATTAAAAGTATAGGAACAGTCTGCACAAGTTGAAGAATTGGTATCCATTGTTTTAAAATTTAGTTTCAATTTGGAGTGCACCCAGTGTCATTGGAAAATACTGAATGCTGATTGGCTATGGAATTAGATGCTGTTGGCTCAGACTGGATCCTGAAGGGCTTGGGACAAGAAAAACTAATGCCAATTTATGTATAACATTATAGCATGAAGAAGCATTTAGTCTCATAGGTCTTTCAACATAAAGTAAGTTTCTCAACCCATGAATCATCTTAGTAGTCATCCTTCTTTGCACACCCAGGCAAAGCAATAACCATCCTATAATATGGTGACCAAAATTGCACTGCTTAGTCAAGATGTCTAATTTATGTTAGGTACAGTTTCAGAATGATATAAACGCTATTTTCCACTTTGGTTTTAACTCTGGTATGTCTGTCTTGGAACAATTAATTATTTGTTACCTATAATTATGTTATTAATCATTATGCCCTTGACCATTCTGTTGATGTGCTTCTTTGATTATAGGAAAGCATAGGGTAAACCATCAATTGCTACTTCAAACATTATTTTGGTTTTGGTGGCTCAGACATTCTTACTGGGCAATGTATGAAGATTATACTTCATGGTAGCAGTAACTATGTTGTGATAAGTGGTGCTCCTCAAGGTTCTCTTGTTGGTCCAGTCCTGTTTTTAATATTAACCATGTTGTTGCCATTCTGGAGGTAAAGTGCTTGCTTTTTGCAGTTGACTTAAATCTTTATTTAGCTGTACTGACTTAGAATTCTTGTCTTCTTCAACTTCAAGAGGCTATTAATTTAGTTTTCTCTAAGAGCCATTTATGGATCCTTTTCTACACAGAAATGATTTGTTTGAGGCTAGTTATTTTAATTTTTTTTTTGCAATACTCATAGTAAATATTGAATGCCAGAGAGATTTCTAAAGGCATGTTGGTGGGCTCCTTGTATTTTTATTGTCATATAAAAGGAGGCTGCAAGAGCTGGTGGTCTGACATATACCATTTGGAGCTCTAGTACTGTGCTTAAATTTTCTAATTTTATGAGAGAGGTTGTCATTACACATGTTAGATCTGTTCTTGAGTTTCTTTCTGTAGTCTAGAAGACTGGCTTTCTTGCCGACTAGGGTGGCTTCAATTGGCTCACCTCTGGTGAGACTTTCTCAATTGGATTTCTTCTGTCAAGGGCAGGTTATTGAGTGACTTGTTTTTTAATTTTGGTCTGGAAAATAGGTCATGGTCTGTGTCCTCTTGATTGCATTTTCATCGCTGATCTATGAATTTGTTTATGGTATATACTGGTTGGTTATTATTTGATAGAAGTCATAATGAGACCATACATTCATTTAATGTTCTAATATTTATATTCTTGTTGTGTTTAAGCCCCCACTAACTCTTAACTTGAAAATCTAAGAAAAAAAGAAAGGATTAAAAAATAAACAAGAAGTGATGCATCAACAAAAGCAAGAGACTATCAAAAAGCAAGTCAAAATATGTATGTATTCACAAATAGTGGAATTTTATGGACAGGAAAAACAATTATTTTGTATTATGCCCAGCTTGTAACTCAATTTGCTCATACGAGGGGCGGTCAATAAGTTTTGCAATTCAGATATAAGGAAATGAGATATGAAGAAAAGTGTTTTATTATTTTTCACTATAACTACCCTCAAATTCAATGCACTTGCACCACCTGTCCCTGAGGCTTTGAATTCCTGACAACCAAAAATCTCCCGACTGCTGTTCAATCCACTCCTGGACGGCGAGCTGGACATCTTCATTGTCCCCAAACCAGCGTCCACCTAGTGCAGCCTTGATCTGGCGGAATTAAAAGTAGTCGCTAGGGGCCAGATCTGGACTGTAGGGGAAATGGTTGAGCTCCTCGAATCTGCACTTGCGCAGTGCAGCTTGTGCAACTCTGGCCTTGTGGACTTTGACGATGTTGAAGTCGATCATGGGGCGTGAGGTTTCTAGGGACCCAACTGGCAGAGACCTTGGTCATGGCCAAATTGTCGTGGATGATGTTGATAACACTTCCATGTGATATTCCAAGTTCTCGCTCAATTTCTTCGACCTTCACCCGCCGATTTTCGAGGATCATCCTCTCCACACGGGCCACATTGTCCTCGTTGGTCACGTCTGATGGGCATCCTGGATGGGGGTCATCTTCAAGGGACTCACGACCATGGTGGAAATCCCTATTCCAGCGAGCAATGGTTGCATAGGAAGGGGTGGTGTCGGTGTACACTGCAACCATGCGTTCATGGATCTCTTTTGCATTCTTGCCTTCCTTAATCAAAAATTTGATCACTGCGTGGTGCTCAACCTTCTCCATTGGTGAAAAATTTGTGACTGACGATCTGCGATCAGCTACTGCTTCTTAAATAGACGAGGCAGGAGTGTGCGGCTGCAGGTCCTAAATTGTCATAACTTGTCCTAACACCCCCTCAAACAGCCATCCCCCTTCCTCTGTTTTGCACATGGCAGGAATACGGGCAGCTCTTCGGACTGCTTGGCAAAGAAGATGGGAGACGGTCGAGGGGAACTTAAAGTTGCGTGCCATTGCGCCGCGACTGCTCCCATGGACCTATCCCCCAATGCCGCGGCGGCTTCAGGTTGCTTTCTGTCGTCTTCGAATCGGACACACTCGTGTGACGCATCGTTACTTGGTGGAGCGCTCGCATGTGCCCTATTGCAACGACTGCGTCGTCCCCCAGACTGTTCGGCATATTCTTGTCGAATGTCCCAGTCTGGGTGATCTTCACGCACGATACCTGTCTCGGTACCGGGATGGGCGGGGTCGCTACCGCCTGTCCCTTGTACTCGGGACGAGTGCGTGCACCATGACTGGTGGACTTATTGACTTTTTGGGGGAGGCCGGCCTTCTCCCCTTTATTTAAGGTTCCTTTTTTTTTTGTTATTGTTTTGTTTTAGGTTGCACTCTCCTGCACCGGGGTGAGGGGGACCTCCCCCCGCTGCCGGAGATTGCTTCGATTGTTAAGTTTTTCCAATTTATATTGATTGTTAAGTTTTCATATTTTAACTTTAAAGTAGCCTAATTCTAGGCTGTCGTGTTTTTCGGCGACTTATGCCCAAGTGGGTAGTTGCCAGATGGGCTCTATAAAAAAAAAAAAAAAAAAAATCCTCTGTTTTGCCCTACCGATTCGTAAAACTTTTTGACCGCCCCTGGTATATCAAAGCAGTTTCCTCCCATTGAAATTAATGGAAAGGCCATTAATCAGTTCCAGCCCCCCCAAAATCACACCAATTTATTTTAGTACAAGTTTTTAAATAAGAAAAATGTACTTTATAAATAAAACATAATAAAAGAGTGCAAGAAAATAATCTGGTTTTATTAAGCATACATTACCTTGAAGATCAGATGGAGATGCTGGCGGAGGAGGTTGAGGGTAATCTTTCATTTTGTGTTCTATCGCTTAACTTACTCGCTACACTTGCTAAATTTAACTTACTTGCTACACACTTTTTTTTCCTATTATTTTTTTCACTTCTTAATCTTCTTGTTCTTCTTCACTACTGACTTTTGCCTTTTTCACCACACTTTCCTCACTTTCACTTGCAGGGTGTTTCAATAAAAACCTGTCAAAATGTTTTGACAATGAGTAAGGCAAGTGTTGTTACATAGCGCCAACACACAACCTGTTGCAACCTTTTCAGGTTCACTTATAAATCAAGGTACCATTGTATTTAAAAAGCAAGTGAATGCTTTTCTTCTCTTGATTTTTATGTTTTCTACTTTTATCAATGTAGGGCTTTTAGGTTCTGCTGTTTTGGCTGTTGCTTGCCAATGGGTCACATTCATTGACTTTCATAAAATCATAAGAAGGTTTAAAGTGAAATCACAGAGGCCCCCAGGGCCCTTCAAAGTGATGCCGCTGCTGAACATAGTGCTTCCAGCATATTTACATCATTTGATGTAGCTCATCATATGGGATGGCAGGGTATCGAGCCTAAGTCGAGAATTTTACAAAGTATTAGTTCAGTTTATTTAAAATAATGTAGATTGGTCTGTATCCAGGCGAGTTAACCTAAAGTAGCACATATGCTAAAGGTCAGAATGTTCAGAAGTATAGCCTAGGAATTGGCACTTCTTTGTTCTATGAATAATTATTAGCAATACATATAGTATATATCGTCGACAAAAAAGAATTAACTATATATCAAACTATTATATATATATATATATATATATATATATGCGCAGCATACAATGATAATATGTAGGTGGCTCTGATTACACAAAGCCTTTACTGTCCATATATTTATCCAGCTTCAATTTGAAAGACCTCAAGGTGTCTGAATTTACTATTGTTTCTGGCAGCTCGTTCCAAAGATTCAGAATATGATTTTTAAATGAGTATTTACCTGTATCACTCTTGTATTTGATTTTCTTTAATTTAAGGTTATGGCCTCTAGGTCTGTTATTATCAAAATTAAAAAAGTCTGCCAATCTTACTCTATCTATACATGTAATCATTTTGTATACCTCAATCAAATCTCCCCTCACATACCGTCTTCTCACTGAGAACATTCCCAATTTCCTCAATCTTTCAAGATATGGGACTCTTTGCAGACTAGGTATCATTTTAGTCACTCTACGCTGTGCACCCTCCAGCATATCAAGGTCATGCTCATAATGGGGTGACCATGCCTGAACACAATATTCAATATGTGGATGAACAGATGAGGTATACAATTTTTTAATCACTTCCTTACTCTTATAAGTAACATTTCTCTTAATAAATCCCAACATTCAATTAGCCTTGTTCTTTGATTCTATGCAATTCGTTTTGCATTTTAGGTCACTTGTTATAATTACTCCCCAATTTTTTTTTCTTGAACATCTTGCAACCAAATCCCCTCAATTTCATAAAGTTTCTATTGTTTTTACCAATGTGTAGGGATTTACATTTATTATGGTTTAACTTCATCTCCCATTTATGGGCCCAGGCGACAATTTTATCTAGCCTTCTCTGGAGTGTTAGGTTCCCTTCCACATTACTTACTGGAAAGAACAGCTTAACATCATCAGCAAACGTTTCAGTTTTGCATCCAGAACCAGAATCAATATCATTAATATAAAGGATAAAAAGCAAGAGTCCGATCACAGATCCTTTAGGCACTACACTCTCCACCAACTTCCATGTGGACTTAGTCCCATTTAGTATTCTCTCTGTTTTCTTCTTGATAACCAAAGTTTGATCCACTTCAGGACTCTTCCAGAGATTCCATACTTCTCTAGCTTATGCCCAAGTCTCTCATGAGGGACCTTGTCAAAGGCTTTACTAAAATCAATATATAATACATCTATATCTTTATTACCTTTGTCTACTTGTTCAGTAACAAAATTTATGAACTCAAGTAGGTTAGTGAGACATGACTTCCCATTTCGAAAGCCATGCTGCGAATCATTAATATACTTAAATAATAATAGATATCGGTTCATAAGTAGTGGTTTAACTGGAAGTCAATGTGTTCTGAAGTTTGTGAATTTTCACTTAGAAACCAACCCAAAATTGGTGGAAATTGGAGTGCTGTCAAGATAGATGAAAGCAAGTAGGGAAGTTATAGGTATTCAGGCATTTTTTGGTATTAATTTAGTATATGAAAAGAATTTGTTTTGCTTGTACTGGGCCATTCAACAGATACATTGATACCTATAATGGCTGTACATTTTGCCAGATTCAGTAAGGATAGGATAGCTAGGTAAAAGAAAAAGATACATTTTAATGGTACATTTAATGTTTTACTTAAATCTAACCTCATTTTTTGGTCCACTTAAACAGAAGTTTGGTAAAATTAGTATTAAATTTTTTATACCTCTATACATTTGTGAAAAACAATAACCATGTACCCAAAAAATGTATTTTTTACTTTCAAACTAGAGTTGGGACCTTTATCAAATTATTAACCACTTTTATTCTCTTAGTCAATTCTTTCTGATGACTCACCTTTACTTTTTTTATCCTGTTTAATGCATATACAACTTGGTACAGGGGATGGGTGAGGTTCACCCACCCGCTCTCAGAGTGCCTCTTAATTTAGCTATATCTAAGAAAGGAATTGATATTTTGTTTCACATCTTTGTTGTGACTCAGTCCACTCTCTGTTACAGCAAGTGTATGACAGACCATTTCTTATTTACAGAAGGTCAAAGTTCTTTCTCCTACAGTTTGGCACAAAGCTGGATACTCTTTCATTGGACTGCATGCAACCTGCCTTTACTGATGCTTGTTTACCCTGTACATCCCTCCTCATCTTTTCCTCTCATTGGCATTTAAAATCATCTAGACAATTCTCTGGCAAATATTCTCTCAATTCTTCCTATCTCCTCTCCCAACTTCTGGACATTCAAGCATTTTTTTCATAGATCTTTATTCATGGCTAGATCCAGATTCTCTCCCTTCTGGATAGTCCAGCTGTGGAATGGTTTACCTGTCATTGTCTCTATCTACAGTTTGGAGATGTGGATTAAGTTGGTTTTCTCTTAAGTCTTTCTAGTTGATTTGGTGATTGACTATGAAAACAGTGGCTATAACCTAGGTGGGAGCCAATGCTTAGACGTATCCCTCAAGGTTCTGTTCTGGGTACAGTTAATTTTATGCTCATGATATTGAAAACATTGAAGAAAAAAGTTGAGAAGTTTACCGATAATACTAAAATAGCTGCCCCAGTGTTAAATATAGAAAGAACTATTTATCTTTAGAAAAATTTAATGTAGGTAAGTATACGGTAATGCATAGGAGTACAAGGAATAGATATGGCTTTTCATTATAGTTTGAATGGTAGCTGGTTAAAGGAAATTGAAGAAAAGAATATAGGTGTTATCAATTTTAGAGATTACAGTATATAAAGTCTTCAAGCCAGGAACAAAGCTAACCAAATGCTAGGTATTAGAAAGAGATGTGTATTATATATAACTAGAGGTGATTTATCTGTATCTATAAGACACTCAATCAGTTCCTGCAGCCACAACATTGTTCGTTCATAGTTACTGGTCATTCATGTATGTATATAACCTGCTGGGCACACATAGTGAAATGTTTACTCATTGTAAGTATACTATATTATATGATAGGGAGAGTGTGCAACTTTCTTGTATCTGCCTTCACCTCACAAATAATTTAATAATCTGCAAGTAAGGATATTTTTGTGTCAATATAAGAATATCAAACAATATATGTCTATATTTATTTACAACAGTACTTTTTATCCTGTACTTAGGCTAGTAGGCTATATTAATCCTTATGTAAGATATCTAGAATATTGTGGTCTGGCCTTAGCTCTCTACCCAAGATATTTGATTATATTGGAGTTGAAACTATTTTCCATTGTGTGCAGATTAATTAGGTGTGATAAGTTTTTCACAGATTCGGATGAGGAGCCTTGTTAGAATTTTTTGTTATTGCGTGAGAGGAGGACATAGGGATAAAATAAATATTTTGTTCACTATTTTCTTAAGTCATCACAGCTGTACCCACCACCTGGTTAAAACCAAGGTTAGTTAGCTACCTACATATTTTGGTTCCCTAACTGTGGCCACTGTCCAATAATATTCCAGTATCATTTCCAGTTTGGTGTTGTATGTTTTAATCATAAGGCCCCATATTCCTGGCATAGAGTCAAATACAATAGGATGAATATGCTACTCTCAGATATAGACTGGGATTTTGAACTTTGCAACCTTTCTGTTGATGCTATGTTTTCTAGGTTAAGATCTCTCTTGACTCTCCTGATTGATCAACATGTACCAATTGATTACGACAGAAGCACTCCTAATTTTAGCCCTCCCCCCCTCCCTACTGCTCTTAAGAAACAAAGAAATAATGCCTGGCTACTATACAAACAGAATCGAAGTAACTATGAAAGAAACTCCCAACAAGCCCTCAGACCTTTGGATACATTCAACAACACTAACGTCAGATACTGTAACTACTCTGTACACTCCCAAATCAAATTTGAAAAAACTCTAATTGACAGAATTAAGATCTCGCCAAAAGCATTGCACTAATATGTTAGAAATAAAAAGCTTGGTGCACCATCCATCTGCCCTCTCAGACTGGATAATGGAAACTTAACTGCCGATTGCAGGTAAATGGCTGAGCTGCTGGCTATAAATTTCTGTTCAGTGTACACTGCATCAATTAAATTCTCCTTTCCCTCACCAACAGTCTGATGCCAACATTAGTCAGGTAACTGTCACTCTTGATGTTAGAAAGAGGTTGGCTTTCCTAGACACTAACTTGAGCATGGGTCCCAATGGATTTCACCCTCTTCTCAAGTCATGTCCTATCCTGGCTGTACCCCTTCATAGGATTTTCCAGTAGTCCTTAGCTCAGGGCAGACCACCAGGACTGGAAAAAATCTGACATAATTCCTATATTCAAAAAAGGATCCTGTCATATTCCCCTAAACTACAGACCAATCAGCTTTACCTCGGTCTGCTGTAAAACTTTGGAAAGGAGCATAGCATCAGCTTTGTATGAATGCTTCAATATTAACCATATTATGTTGGCTGACCAATACAGATTTAGACAGGGCAGAGCAGTCGGTGACCAACTTCTGCTAGTGTAACTATGTGGCTTGACACTGTGCTTTGTAGTAGATGTGATTTTGTTTGACTTCAGCAAGGCCTTTGATGTCAGCCACACTGTCCTCATTGACAAACTAAGATATTTGGGAGTAACCAACTCCTTTGCTTGGCTGGATCACTGATTTCCTAGTTGGCTGAACCATGAAAGTGATAGTATCTGGAGTTAGTAGTTTCAAAAGACCAGTACTTAGCGGTGTCCTTCAGGGCTCTGTACTGGGTCCTCTTCTTTTCCTCATATCAATCTCCTGCCTACATACATATGAAATAAATGCAAAATTTTAGCTGATGATCTCAAACTATATGCAAGGATGCGCCGCAACTCCATAAGGGGCACGGCGATTTGCCATCCTGGCCGCCGTGCTGATGGGACTCAGCACCCCATCCGGCCCCAGCTTAGCCTCTCTTCCTTCCTTCAAAACACTTGTTTCCTCTCTTTTCATACAACCTCTCCCACAACTTTCTCTGGTCAGCCTCTAATTTCACAGGGTAGATGCTGACCTTCTCGGCCAACTGTCCTGGATCGGGGCTGAGGGGGGAGGGGCCAATGTTCCCTAACCCCTGAGCTCCGGTCTGGGGTGGTTGGTTTTTAACAACCTGCTTCATCCCCACCCATCCCCACCCATACCTTCCTCACATCCCCTTTCCTCTCCTCTTCACATTCTATTTGTTTTACGCCGTGTCTAAGGTGGAGTCACCATGCCGATGGACTGCCAGGCCACCAGGCGGGAAAGGTGGTCCCAAATGGCGGCGCCTGGCTCTGCCAGGCTTGTAAGCACCTCTCGCAGTGCGGGCTACTGTGAGAGGTGATGTGCGATTGCGTCCTGTATTAAAAAGAGGGTCACCATGCCCATGTATGTAAAACAAAAAAAAAACCCAACCCTCAACTTCCCCTGAAACAGCGACGGAGCCGCCCTCGGGCAGCTCCAGCAAAAAAATGGAGGTCCCCCCCCTGTGCTTGCGCAGGGGACCCTCCATATTTCTCTAACCGGAGAGGAGGCTTACTCCTCTCCTTCGCCTACGGGTGCAGGGGACTCCCCCTCACCCCCTTCTCTGGAGGTGCTTTTGGGTGCCTCCCTTTTTCCAGCAGCAGTCCCCTCTTTTCTTTCCAAGGGGACTGCCAAGAAAGCCAGCAGGCAGACCTTAGCCAGCCGCTCCCCATCGAAGCGGCTCGGTAGGGCAAACCCCCTTAGGGGGGAGAGGGAAGCCAGGCCCCTTCGGTCGCTACCCTCAAAGGACCTGCTGGCAAGGATTTTGAACCTTGCCGGGGTTAAGGCCTGTTCCTCCCCACAAAAGACTAGTGACAATACTGCCAACGGGACCTGCATTGTCCTGGGAGGGGATGGCCAACTGGAGGCCCCTCCTGTGACACACATGGTCCTTGAGGAGTCCCAGCCTCAGACGGTAGGGCCTTCCATGGGGGCGAATCCGGGCTCGGCGCCAAGCACCGAACCCGAATCCGCCCCTATGCAAGGTCCTCCTCAAACGGCTGAGGGCTCCGAGGCAGTACAAGGAGGGGAGGGATCTCCTCCGACAGGTACCCCTACGACTACCAGGACCTTCTCCATTTCAGAGAGGGACCTGGCTGAGGCCGGTCCATCTAGCATGGGAGCTTCTGCCGGTGGTGGTGAGAAGCGGGTTCATTCCCCGCCCTCCTCTCCTAAAAAGAAGAATAAAAAGACAAGAAAGACAAAGAAGACTCGGGGCTCCTCTCCATCCGCGGGGGCTGCGGGGACGGATGGGTCTGCTGCCACTTTGGTAAGCGACCAGCCAAGATCGGCACATCCGGCCCCTCTACCCCATCCCCGTGTGTTGAGCCCCTGACTAAGACCAAGAGTGCACTGGGCGGAGCCTCGATGACATCGGGGCCCCTCATTCAGAGGTTACCTGGCGTTTTCGAGCCTGCTGGCTTCAAGCGCTTCCTCATTATTCGCTCCACTGATGGCACCATGTTGTCCAAGGGCAACATGATCCATCAGAGGAGAGGATTAGCTAGTGCAATCGGTAGAGAGCCGAAGGTGACCCGTATCTCGGACGGGAGCCTTCTGGCGAATGCTGCAAATTCCGCCGAGGCAGCCAAGATAAGTGCTCTTCGGACACTTCATGGCACCCTGGTGAGTGTGACGCCGCACTCTACCATGAACTTTGTGAAAGGAGTAGTTTATGCGAGGGAACTCGTTGACTACTCCATTGAGGACATCACCCTAGAGCTGGCCGACCATGGGGCGGTCAAGGTCGAACATGTGATGAGAAAGCAGGGAGGGGCCTCGAGACCCACCCCTACACTTCGTCACGTTTGACTGTGACAAGCTTCCTGAGTTGGTGCGTGCCGGTTGGTACCGCTACCGCGTGAAGGAAATCGTGCCACTGCCGTGGCGGTGCTATTACTATCACCGCTTCGGCCATACAAATCGCTCATGTAGACGTGCAAAATCGGGGTCACCCGAAGTTTGTGTAAATTGCTCGAAGGTCGCACACGATAAGTCCAAATCGTGTGTGGCCAAGTGTGTCAATTGCGGAGAGCCGCACCCTGCTTCTTCAAGCAATGTGGTGCATAACTCCTTGAGAAAGAAATCCTGGCCATTCAGGCCCAGGATAGACTCTCATTCCGCGAGGCTAAGGACTTGGTCCTGCCGCGCCCGGCTCTGCCTGGGATGTCATATGCCTCAATAGTTAGAAAGGCACCCTCTGCTCCTGGCCCATCCAGGCCAACGAGGACGGTTGTTTCCGCACCCATTCAGAGCTCTTTTACTGGCTCTACCCAACCCGGGCGCTCCCCTGGTAAAGCTGGTGGCAAAAGGGGCTCATACCCAGCCCCGGCTAAAACCAGGGCTTCCCCCTCTTCCCCCAGCATGACCGTTTCCCGCAAGGCGAAACGGCCACGCGCCTCCACCGAGTCGTTAGACTCACGAGAGGCAACACCCCTGAAGATGGTCGCTAGGCCATCTTCGGGGGTTCCTAAAGCTGTCCCCCGAAAGGAGTACAGTAACAAAGGAGCTTCGGCTCCTTCGCCCACGCCCCGAGGTGGATCGAGTGGCTCAGAGACGGTGGTTCCTCGAAAAGAGTGTCCCCCGCCTCCGAAGCCGCAACACCCGCCTAAGGTTTCGAGGCGGAGGGAGGAAAAGGACTCGCATGGCGAGCCCAACCTCCCCCAATAAGTCAGCTGACTTCGACGCGGGGGACTTGCGCTTCGTCGTGGCACGGTTGCCGAGGCCCTATCTCTTGCTTGGAGATCTGAACGGCAGGCATCCTCTCTGGGGAGATTACTCCATAAATCCCAGGGGACAAGTCCTTGCCGATCTGATCGAACAGCTTGAGATGGGTGTCCTAAACGTGGATGAGTTTACGCATTACTGTCCGAGAACCGCTTCATTTTCTTGCCTTGACCTATCTTTGTGCTCTTCGGATGCACAGCCTGATTTTGATTGGGGGGTGGTCGATGACCTCCATGGTAGTGATCACTTTCTTATTCAAATATCATTTTCATGGCAAGTGCCGCCTGAGAGACCACCTCGGTGGTGCTTGGCGCCGGCGCGGTGGCCTGCATTTCAGGAAATGACTGAATTCTCTATCTCAGTCGAGGAGTTTAGGTCGGTAGATGAGGCCGTTGAGTTCTTGTCCGGCAACCTCATCGCCGTGGGCCTGACCACTATTCCTAGGACGTCTGGCCGTTTTGCACACCGACCACTCCCATGGTGGTCGGCCGAGTGTGAGAAGGCCCTCAAACAGAAGCGTTATGCCTACATGCTCTATAAGCGCCGCCCGAACGATTTCACTGTCGCTGAATTTCGTCGGGCTAGGGCTAGGTTCCGGTATATTTCGAAGCACGCCCGCCGCTCTTCTTGGCGGGCATACGTGTCTTCACTTAACGGGAAGACCCCTTTAGCTGAGGTGTGGAAGCGAGTCAAAAGGATTCGGGGCAAGTTCTCGCAAGACCGCCCTCCCGTTCTCCAGGAAAATGGGACCGCAATCTCGGACCCCGCGTCCGTGGCGGAATCCTTAGCGACCGCTTTTTCCGCATTCTCTACCCGGGATGCTACTCCGCCAGCATTCAATGCACGTCGTGATGTCGCGGAAGGCCGCCGGCTGGACTTTACCTCCAGAGGCGGAGAACCCTTCAACGACAAGTTTACTGTGAGTGAGTTGCGTTCTGCTCTCGCCTCTTGCGCGGACACCGCTCATGGTCCGGACGATGTCCCGTACGCCATGCTTCGACACCTGGGTGAGCGAGGCATGGCCTTTCTGTTAGATTTGTTCAACAGGATCTGGGTGGAAGGTCTTCTCCCAGACTCCTGGCGAATCGCTACTGTGCTCGCCTTTCGCAAACCGGGGAGAGATCACTCTACTCCGACCGGTTTCCGCCCAATTTCTCTAACCTCTTGCGTGTGCAAGTTGATGGAGAAATTGGTAAATGTTAGATTCGCCTTTTTCCTGGACAGCGGAGGCCATCTGTCTTCCGCACAGTGCGTATTCCGCAAGTTCCACTCCACGTCGGATGCTCTGCTCCGACTGGAAAATGCCGTCTGCGAGGCTTTCCTTCGTAGACAGCACTACGCCACGGTGTTTTTTGATCTGGAGAAGGCCTATGATACCGCATGGCGATACGGTATCATGGAGACTCTCCACACGATGGGGGCGAGGGGACGCCTCCCAATGTTTATATCTGAATTTTTGCGAGATCGTCGATTCCGCGTACGGGTGGGGGGGAGCCCTCTCCAGCCCAAAGGAGCAGGAAGAGGGTGTCCCGCAGGGAAGTGTCTTCAGTGTCACACTCTTTGCCCTGAGCATCAACGGCATCACCTCGGTGCTGCCGGAAGATGTTCTCGCTATGCTCTACGTGGACGACCTTTCGATCTCTTTTGGCGCGGCCCAGATGCCAACTCTGGAGCGTCGACTCCAACAGGCATTGAACCGCGTCCCTCGCTATGCCGTTGCGCACAGGTTTCGGTTTTCTTTGGCCAAGACTAAGGTGGTGCACTTCTGCCGCCATCCACGGCTTCACCCCGACCCAGATTTGTTTCTTAATGGGGTGCGCCTGGATGTGGTTAAGTCGCACCGTTTCCTTGGTCTTGTATTCAACCGACGCCTCACCTGGGAGGCTCATATTCGCAGCCTTAGGGTCTCTTGTACCCGCGCCCTGGACATTCTCCGTTCCGTGACGTTTAGCCCTTGGGGCGCTGATAGGGCTACTGCCCTACTTTTTTATCGATCCTTTGTTCGTTCAAAGCTCGACTACGGATGCGAGTTTTATGCATCCGCAGTCGAGCGTTTATTGCGGAAGGTGGATTCGATCCACCACACCGGCCTTCGCCTTGCGACCGGTGCCTTCCGCACTTCCCCCATTGAGAGCCTGTTGGTCGATGGTGGGGAGATGCCACGGGCTCTGCTCGGCGTGCAGTGCATCACTCGCCTGTACGCGCGAGCCCGGCGCCTCCCTCAGTCGCCAACAGCTCTCACTGCATCCGCAGCTGATCTCGATGGTGCCTATGCCGCCGAGAGACGCCAGTCATACCCTAAGCCCTTTGGGTTTAGGGCCAGGAAACTCCTTCGAGAGGTAGATATAGCTCTCGGGCCGGTGGCGCCCCTGGTTCTGCCCAGGACGCCACCCTGGAGGGTACCACATTTGGCTATTTGTCGCCACGCCTCTGCTCCCAAAGCTTGTACTGCGCCGGGAGTATTGCGTTCGACGCTGGAACCGTGCCAGTGTATACGGATGGCTCCAAGTCCCAAGAGGCGGTCGGCTTCAACGGCGTATCCCCTCTGTTTGAAGTCAGCGGGGCTCTACCAGGCGCTGCGTCGGTCTTCACGGCCGAGCTGGTGGCAATACACCACTCGGTACGGGAGATTATGCGATGTGCCCGGTTCGGAGACCGGATTGTGATCTATAGCTGCTCACAAAGCTCCCTGAATGCTCTCGGAACGTGGAATCTCCGCATCCCCTGGTTCGCGATATCAGTGACGCCACGGTTTTGGCGAGCCGGGCCGATGTCGAGATTATCTTATGTTGGGTTCCTGGACATGTAGGAATTGCGGGGAATGAGCGCGCCGATGAGGGCGCCAAAGAGTCCGCGAGGACTCTGCGACCGGACTAGCGTTTCGCTCTTCCTCACACCGACTACATGGCAGGAATACGGTTGAACTTTAGTGCCATTTGCTAACTGAGACGTCAAATCATGTGGGTTTAGCTTTGCATGGTACTGCAAAACACACAGGACTTCCTTACAGTTCGGGAGAACACTCAATGGCAGCTGTTGAGTTGCTGGGGCTCCTAGGAACCATAACTTGTCAGTGAACCTCGTAGAAGACATCTGTAAAAAAAGAAAAACAAGTCAATAAACAGGAGAATAAGATGGAAGTCTCTCCATAACATAAAACTACTGAAACCACTTCTTGCACTGCAAAACTCTACGAGGTGGAACCATGCCTTCATTGCATGGGGTGGTGCAATAGAGACAAACTTCAAAGTGTCTGCGTAACATGAAGATGTCATGTTACTAGACTTAGATTTTGCCTTTAGTGTTTCCTCATCAATACGCATGAACTGCCAGGTTCTGCATTATAGTCTGAACACTTTTGATTTTTTGACTCACCCTACTGCAATGGCACACAATTCCGCCTACTGTTCAATGTTGCTTCTTATTGTTGGTACCTCTCAGTGGGCCGGCGTCCCAGCAGATCTGGGTTACCCTTCTCCTTCTGAACTGAGCCATCCAAGCCTGACTTTAAATATTGGCAGTAGTCAACTAGGTGAGTAAACCTAATTAAGTTAAGGTATGTAACTTATATAATCAGAATTGCCTTTATTCTATTAATAGGTCCAGATTTAAATAGCTTATATCAGGCTCATTTTGGGGTGCTTTATTCCAATCAACTGCTGGAACGGTAGATTATTCAAAATATGAGTAAAATTTAAAGTAAATTACATAGTTATATTTTTAAGTATTTGTGCAACAAAGATAAATTTGAATAAATCACCTCAAAAGGAGCCTGATGCAAAGTATGTTTTGGATCATGATAAATTCACTTGGTGGGAAATGTAGATCGTGTAAAGTTGTGCAAAAATCATACTCAAGATGATTTTTTGCTAGTTCAAATAAACCTATAGATAGGTATTTAACCTATCTATAATAAACCAATCCTAACATTTCAATCCTAAACCAACACAATCGGCCATAATGTGACATAATTTAGTAGCAATTAGGAATAATTCACATCTGAAGTGCCATACACAAAACTCCCTATATTAAACTTGCATGAATTTGTTATCATTTCCTGAGTACAAAAGGGTAGTAGCAATTGTTTTTTTTTTTTACAGAAATTAACTTTTATCCAAACAGGTACCCATCATCATCGCTAATTTACCCATGGAATAGATTTCTCAATTGCCACTTCCATAGAATAGACAGAAAAAGGAGAATCTAAAGAACACCTTTATTTTCTATACCCTTACCCTTATAAAACTATGCATAGCTCAGTCCAAGTCATAGTACCCATAGTCAATATATTGACCACTCCATACTCTATTTGCTCATTTGCACACAATATGCATATTATCTCAAAACATGCTTATTGTGTACACAATTATTAGGTTTTCTTGCAACCATCAATGTATTAAAATTAGCTTTTCATTTTTTTAAGGCATTACTTCCACTTCAAAATTTGACTCATCATTAGAATCATAAAGAATGAGAGATGAGATAATATAAATTATACAACAATAATTTTATTGGTGTGTGTATTTAATCATATGATATAATTCTCTCATCAATTAAATAATTCAATTCAAATATGGATGAAGAACTTCAGACAGAGTTTGATATTATTGTCCTTGGAACAGGTATGTTACATGTTCAGTAATTTTGCAAATGATTAGTTTACTTCTAGTTTGTCATATTTTGCTTTAAGCTTGACATTTTTGATGAGTAAGAATCATTAGACTTTATGATTCAAATGTCTAGACTACCAGAAAATACTTTTGAATAGTTATTTTTTTAACGCTGTTGTTTTTTTTATGTATAATAATCAAATGGAGCAAACTCTATACTCTATGCAGAAATCAGCCCTTAACATCTTAATTAGGGTGGTCCAAAAAACTGAAAATGATATTTCTTTCTCTCCATGTTGCTAATTTTATTACACTTCATGAAAAGGAATTACACACAAAATTTTGTCTCTCTCTATATCATTATTTAGGGGTTACCCCACTTTTTCTTCATCAGGTTTGTCTTTGAGTGTGTCTGGATGGCCATTCAGTGTTTGTGAATGCGGCGGAAGATGAATTGCTTCTGATCTTTATCCTTTGTGAGCGTTGCATTATATGCCACTGCCAGGGCCACTCCTTATTCACCTGTCTTTCACCACTCTCAGGCTTTTGGCTCTGGCCTGAAAGTCCTTGTACAGCTTGTCGCCCTTCCAAGCCAAAGGATCCATCTGCAGCAAGCCCTGCTTCGCTTCCTGGGCTCCGCCTTTCTTCAGGAGGATGTCCCGTGTGTCTTTGATTTTTGCCCAGCATGGATAATCTTCAGTCAGATTTTCCATCTTCAGCTGAGTCACACAGTCAACCTTCATCTTGTCTGGAACCTGGTTGTCCAATAGGGAAAGGCCACCCAAGCTGTTGGAGGGCATAGCTCGCAGTTGCAGCGACACTCATCTGGTTTGTGTACTTCTGGAGTTCAGTCAGCATCATGATGTCATTGTATGAGACATGGATGACAGAGGAGCATCATGCCAAAAGCATGATGCCAGTCATGCCAGTCACATTCCGCTCCTCTCGTTTTGTTGTCTTGAACTAGTGTCAGAACAGGAACATTTTCAGGTAGTAGATGCCCTTTGATATCCACCTTGCATGGTGGATGGCACCAGGGGCACAAAACGATGGTTGAGTCATTGTGCCCCCTCCGAGGAACAGGGCTGCGAGCTGCAGGATTTCAGTGTAGTCATCGCATGGACACTTTGTTGGATCAGCCAGGGCAGATACCAGGTAATCCTTTATCTGTGAGCAGAGCTACTCCAGATGTCCTTCAAAGAGGGTATTCTCAGCCACTGTGTACTCTTGCTGGTTGATGGTCGGCCACTCCTGGAAATGCTTGAAAAGTGTGACTTCCGGACCTCCAGTGTGCCCAAAGACATCAGAGAGAACAATCTCTGACACATGATGGAAGAACACTAAAATTGCCAACTCCCTTCCAAGACCTTCCTTGATCCTGATTCATGCGACTACTTCATCATGAATCTTCCAAGACTCGAGCAATTCCAGACACTCTGCAGCCTGAGCTTCTCCACTACTTTGGGCAGCACTTGGAATACCCAGCAACTTCTTGAATCCTTGCCAATTGTCAGAATCAAAACCCTCTCCACTGTCTTTCCTCCCATCTCCTGCAGCATTTTCCCGTCCCATTATAGGAGAAAGGGACCAGCTGCTTGAAAGTTCTTTCATTCTTCTTCGTCTTGGATTTGGCATGTATGATGATGCTCTAGTGGTGCCCAGACCAGGGAATCCTCAATAGCCACAGAGATTAGGCCTTGCTGACTAGTTAGCTGTGTTGTATCACGGTAAAGTTACTTGATCAAAAACAGAAATAATACCTGTGGGATGGCTAGTGAGGAGTCCGGTGGTGAAAAGGGGGACATGACCCAACTTGACCTTGCAGAACTCATCAGATCCTAAGAGGAGAAGATCATGTCCTTGGCGAAAAGGGGGAGAGGACTCAACTTCACCTTGCAGAGCTTGTCAGATCCCAAGAGGCAAATATTGTGTCCTTGACAGACCTAGTAAAGAAGCTCAGTAAGCGGGTATACCAGTTGATGGTAGCTCATACCACTGCAAGTCTTATGCCCATTGTGGCTACACCAGAAGTTACCTGGTCCTCCTCTACCGCCACCTTACCAACCATGACAAGACATGTGTGGAGTCAGCCAAAAGAGGAACAGGATCAGGCTGCCCAACCTGTTCACCAGCCAGAGGGGCTGGACTAATTCTCTACTGACCCCACACCAGCACCTGGCATAAAACCTCCGCAGGAGGAGGAAACCTACACCGGAGCAATGGAATCTCCCAAATATTGATTGGTTAGACCGAAGGCCTCCCAGGGGCAGACCATTGTACCCCAAATCTCATCCAGCTTGACTCATCCTTGGAGGAGAGTGATGTCTCCTCTGCTTCCTCCAACCGGTTAAGTAGTTCTGCCACTGCCAACAGGCTGGATCCGGGTGCCCAAGCCATAGTGAAGGCTATAGGCCATCAGGGCTGTCCCAAATCTGAGATGTATTCTATATAGTTTGGACACTCGTTCTCTAGATTTTTTAACTCCTTTGGAGAATATTACCGGAGTCAGTACTCCCCAAGAAACTGGCATATGTGGACCTTGGAGCCGGAAGCTATTTAACTGGCCATATGAGGAGGGTGTATAATGCCTTTGTGGAAGGCCTGACCCGGTACCGCCACGTGATGCCACCTGGAGGCCCATGAGAAGGTGACAGCCAGTTGCAAGTTGTGGTATAGGAAGCAACTCCGAACTCTGGGGAAGAGCTGAACCTCTTCGCAAAGCGACTGGAGGAGTTACTGGATAGGCTTTTAAAGTCATTCCTCATGATCAGGATAAGAACCTGGAGGAACACCTTGTTGACAGTCAGGTCCATTAACCATGGCAGGTTACGTGGCAGAATGTCCTGGACTTGTTGGGTACACAGGATGAAAGCTGCCATCACAATTCTCAGCTGCAGCATTACCAATGGCTTGACTGGTCTGTGTGAGCATCATGGCAGAGTACCCTTCCGCATCAAGTGGGTCAAGGATCTGTTCCAAGATAAACAAGTGAGATGCCTCCCAATCCAAGATGCCAGAACATGACACCCCCCACTGCTCGATGACAGGAGAGATCTCCTGTATAGCTGAGGCAAGCTTGATGCCACATGCTCAGTCACTCAGTGTTCATGTGCTGCCCGCATGGTATTGTTGGCTTGTTCGACAAGCGAGTTATGGTACGACGACCAACATAATTTTTGTTCAAAATTTTGTTTGACAACCAATTTATTTGAAAAGGGAGCCGTTTGACAACTGAGGTTCCACTGTAAATGATCTTGGGAAGTCTGTAAATAGCAGTGTCAATTTTTGCTGTAGTCAAAGAAGTTGAGGGTATCTTTAAAGTACAGAATGACTTAAATAAGTTATTAGTTTGGGCTCAGACGTGGCAGATGACTTTTAACCTTAAAAAATGCAAAGTTCTTAACATGGGATGCATTTTGTGGGTGGGTTTTGATAGATAGAGATGATCTTTGATAGGCCCTTGTGGCTTTTGTCATCCGTGAAGTTATTTTATGTTATGTTATCTAACATTTAGTAAGCAACAGAGTGAATTCATGGCCTCACGTCTGTATCAATGGAACCTGTTGGATGAACAAGCTCAAATTACAGTATTTGGAAATGTTCTGCAGATCTACAGCAATTCTTCACTTTTGAAAACGACTTATTGTAATATCAGAGGCCTATTCAATGCCCTTGCACTGACCTATGAACCAAAGGGGGGAGGTTATTCATATATGCATCACTTTACAGCATAAAGGGGGTTCTGTTGCATATTGGCAACACCATGCCTTCAGTTCCAGTTGCTCACTGTTATTTTAACCCATTAGCTACCCGGCTTTTTTTCTTGAAATTGCCCTCTGCAAAATTAAAAATGGTACACGCTATAAAAAATAATTAAAATAAAATATTTAAATCCTTTTTTATAAATCAAATATATCATTTTAATTGAAAAAAATCATTCTATTGATATAATTAAAAAATATTAATAACCTTCTACCTATTTATAATTATGATTGATAATTCTCAGTTCTTATACAAATTTTCATCAATACCCATGGTTTTATGCTTTTTTAATCAGTTATGCTTTAAAACTATCTAATTATATAAAACAGTGCCGCTTTTCATGGAATACTATTTTCTATCTTAAATTTTTTGGAAATTTTGCTCAGAAACTATTTTTTACATATAAAACTGTATTTTCCAGACAAAATAGGCTTGCTGGTTTGTGTGCTTTCAATAACATACTAACTTAAGGCATTTCCTGGTTTTAATTGGATGAAAAATGAAAAACATAAGTGTATTTAACTAAAATATAAGGAAGGGTCATAAAATTTTTTCGTGTTTACACAGATGTGAGAAATAAATCAGCTTCTTTTCATGGTCATGTAGTGGCGAGGCCTAGAATGGAGTCAAGTTACTCTCATTCATAAATCTCGGTTTACAATCAAAGAAGGCCTGACCTAAGCCATTTATGTATTTTAATTAGATCCTTAATGACTAACATAAGAGGTTGAAAAAAGAAAATTGACAAATTATCATAACTATCAGGGCAAATACAAGTCTATACATGAAAGGCCACAAAGGGCCCTTAGGCGGTTACATAGCACTGAATCGAGGGCATATAAAGGCCCTCGGGTGACTGATGGGTTAAGAGAAACATATGAGACCCTTGCTTTTATTCTAGACTGCATAAGTTACAAGGAGGATGAGTGGCTAATTTGTGCAGACTTCAAAGTAGTAGCCCTACCTAATGGGCTACAAACTGTATACACCAAGTTTATGTGCTTCCTTTCCAAGTGGGAGAGTAGGGCCAGATAAGAACATCATGTACACTCAGAATGGTCAACTCAGGAAACTATGATGCTTGGATGCCATAATGTAATTCATGAGCTACTACTTAAGGAGAAAATCATTTTGCCACCACTGCATATAAAACTAGGCCTAATGAAGCAATTTACCAGAGCACTGCAACATAACAAGCCATGTTTCTCATACCTCAAAGCAATCTTCCCTAAAATAAGTGATGCCAAGATTAAAGAAGGCATATTTCTAGGCTCTCAGATTTGTTATCTTATAGCTGATGAGGACTTTGAGGTGACAACAGATAAAACTGAGCTAGTGGCCTGGCATGAATTCAAATATGTATGCAAAGAACTTCTGGGAAAGCACTAAGGGGCCCACAGGAGTGTATAGTAGAGGGCCTAATCAAGTGCTACCAAGATCTTGGATGCAATATGTCACTGAAGATACACTTTCTTCATTCTCATTTGTCCTTCTTCCCAGAGAATACAGGAGATGTGAGTAATGAACATGGGGAGAGGTTCCATCAAAATATAGCATCAATGGAAAACAGGTATAAGGGAAAATGGAGCCCTGCTATGCTGGCTGACTTCTGCTGGAACCTGAAGCATGACACACCTGAGACGTCTTACAAATGAAGTAAATACTAAAATGTAGGTTAATACATTATATATTTATGAATTAATTACAATGGACACATTTAATCTGACTTTGGGAGCGAAATACATTTATGGTATCATGGAAATCGATATCAATTTGATAATTATTAAATCAGCAATTTACAAGAAAATGTTAGTGATAGGAAATTTTTATCAGTACTTGATGAGTACTTCAATAGCGTAAATATAACGTAGTAGGAGCACAGATTAAAACGTCATATATTATAAGGAGTTGAGGATTAAAATGAAATGATAAATAGAAAGATGCCAGCGACGCCTCCATCCATGGAGTGAATGTGAATTCCCCTTTTCTTTTTCTGTCTGTCCTATACCTATATTATTTTCATCACTAGCATGCGATGCCTGCGGGAGAAGAGAGTACTGTCCTATCACTCCCCCCACACCTGCTTCAAAAAAGCGTGTTAGTGTATTTGAGGGATAGCTAAACCTGCATGTCAAGGGTACACATGTAGATAAGTGTGTACCGTAGAGTTGAAATAGTTAAAAATATATATATATAACAAAAAAAATGCATGAAAAAAAAGAGCATGATACACTAACGTTAGAATGTGTAAGCGGACTGGCCTTGAGCGGACCTTAGGGTCTTTGCTGGTTCCTATTTCTGTAATTCTGTAGCACACTCAACTTCATAATAAAATGCACATGGGATCTATTTTTTTTTTCTTGACACTGAAATTTGTTGTAGTGATATTAATAAAGATGTATATTTATTTCTAAGTATGTATAAACATTTATTTTAAGTATTGGCTAATTTTTGGCCACATCTGTACAAGAGAGAATTTCACTCTCAGCATTGACCATAGGTGCTGGCCCATTTATTCCGCTATAATACACAGCACTATAGTATTAATATTATTTTCATATTAAAATTTCTTAATTTAATTCAATGATAATAAATACAGCTAAACTTTTTTAGATTCACTGTGCTCTAGCTGCTCTTGTGAATAATATCACAAGATAATTACACTTATACCATTTGCAACTCCAAAAGTGCTGCAGTATGGTGATTGTTGTCTGTTAGGTCCCTCAACTTGTTGGGGTATGTAGGAATGTGTTAATTAAGGTGGCCACTTTGTACAATATGCAAATCTGCATCCAGCTTTTACCCTTGTTTATACCAACTACTTTGAGAGATCAAAGCTGCCACTCAGGTCTCTTATAGCTAGCTAGCCCTGCACCTTACTGCAATGAATGTACTAGTCTGGGTGATCTGCGCACACATTTCCTGTCCCAGTACTGGGATAAACAAACACAGTCATTACCACTTGTCCCTTGTATTCGGGACAGATTCATTCACACAGATTTTTATTTGGCTCTGGTGTTGGGCGTCACCTGTTCCTGTGCTGGGTGGAGGCAGACCCCCCTCCCTGCTTTCTTCTTGCTTCTTTATTTAAATGCGTTTTTTTTTTTGTACATTAGGCTATGGATGATTATGGCGACTTATGCCCTAGGAAGCAGTTGCCAGATTAGTTGTAATAAATTTGAGGGAATTATATTAATACTAATAATTTTTTACTCTTTTTAGGTATAGTGGAATCACTTATTGCTGCCGCTGCTGCTCGAATTGGTAAGAAAGTTCTCCACCTAGATAGGTAAGTTTGGCAAGACATGATGCTATTTAATATATTCTTTTATTTGTATTTTATATAATGTATGTTTGCACTGATTTTGTTCATGAATTTACAGGTGCCATCATTAACTATCCCATTATTTTGGCATTTTCAAATCACACCTAGGGTATTTATGTGTATGTAGATCACAAAAATGACATTCCTTTTCCCCAAAATGTCTCATTTTTTTTTTAGAAAGTGCAAATTACAAATTGTAATATAATGAAAATCACCTTAATATATATATATATATATATATATATATATATATATATATATATATATATATATATATATATATATATATATATATATATATATATATATATATATATATATATATATATATATATATATATATATATATATATCCGAAGTAAGAATCCAATGGCAAAAAGAATGACAGTATTCATTCTTTATTTCTTTTGGCTATGTTTCGAGCAAAGACAAGCTCATCTTCTGGCCTGAGAAATTGGACAAGATTAGCTTTAAATAGCAAAACAATTAACATTAAGATTAATTAGGACTGGAAGGTACAATTATTTATGAATATACATGTATTTACATATTTATAAAGTGATAAATCATAAATAGTTAATTATATAAACAAGGATTAAGAAATTGTGAGCATAGGGGGAGGCGGAGGGAGCAAATTTATGAGCAGCTAAGTGCAAAAAATTTATAATTTTAATTTTTTTAACAAATTGAAATTTTACCGGTCACACACGTTGTAGAAACATAACTAAAGCAATGGAGAGCAAGAAAAAATGAAGAAGGGTGAGGCATAATAATTGGTTGGTTATTATAAGACACAGAGAGAGAAGGCAGATACATGATTGTTGAGAGAGGGTCTAAGGGTCTTAATATGAATGGATTCAATTATTCATAGGCTTACATCATCATTGGAAGAATCTATAATTTTAAAATCATTAATGGTGGCATTCCTTGCGGGTAAGGGGGTTACCTGTTCTGATACTTATGCCAAGGTGAGAACAAGCACGAGCGTGTAACGAGCGCATTGTACTACCGACATAATTGCCTCTACACCACCGAAGACATGTAAATAAATATACTACACCACTGCGCAGGCTACACAGGAGCAAGTCCTTTACATTAAATAGTGAACCTTTTGCTAAATTATTCGAAAAAATGATTCTAAAGTTGATTTTTCCAAAATGATATTTGAGGATTTTTTGTATTTGTTTGCGGAATTGGTAATTAATAGGGCCTAAATCCAGGAGTGAAAGATATCTTATGTCCATGGGAACATTATATGAAGGTAATTTTGGAGAGAAAATATTGTCAAGGAAGGTTTTAAGAGTAGCCTCAAAAATGTGTGAAGGATAAGAATTGTTTGTTAAATAGGTGCAGAAGAAGTCTAATTCTTTATCAAGATTAAAATATGAAGATGATAAGTGGTAGGCATGGTGAAGAAGAGTTTTAATGGAATTTATTTAAAAGATTTTGTCACAGGCACTAAAAAAATGAAACCTAACCCAGAGAAAGTAGGTTTACGATATACCAAAGTAGTGAGCTTGTTTTCAGATTTATTAATTAGTATATCAAGAAATGGGAGGGCATTATTGATTTTGTATTCAACGGTATACTTAATATTGGGATGTATTGGATTAATAAATTTGAGAAATTGTTCAGCCTGTTGAGGAGTGTCAAATATTGCTAGGGAATCATCCACAAATCTGCGATAAAACGAGGGTTGTATATATAATGGAGAGGTATTGAAAATCCTTCTAAATGAGTCATAAATATATCAGCGGCTGCTGGAGCAAACCCCCAAGTCACCGACCTCTTAAAACCTGGATTGAGCTCAGAATATTGGCCAATTGCATACAGATCGCAAGACCATTTTCAACATTATTTGATGTTACTCAAAAACCAAGGGTAATAACATTTTTGCTATAGGTTTTGCAGTTTTCATATATAGATATTGAGTCATGACAATATATAGATGAAATTTATTGGTGGTAATTTTTGAAATAAGAAAAAAAGTTAACTATCTAATTTATCAATCTCTGCTACATCGCTGCTGAATTAAAAAAAAACAACAATATATTATTAGGTTTTAACTTCTCATTGGTTTTCATAGATTCTCAGATCATGAATGAACACTAAATATCAGTAAAATGAACAATACAAATCATTCTGACTTCCAACACTAACCCATGTCATTTTGTCAAAGTTCTGGTCATGAGAAACAAATTCACTCTCCTCTTTACCTACTCATGTATTGAACCTTCATGGCACTTCTGTAATTTTACATTGCCCAAATAAACACAAGGTTAATACTGAAATTTTCCAAAAACAATGTTAATGTTCCACAAAATGTATCTATTTCTTGAAGCCATTCAGTTTTAGTTTCTTATCAGTGTTCTTGTTGCTAGCTGCATCTAAATCAATTTTGCATTTAGAATGCACTTCACTGTTTCTTTCTTTGCTATAGTTAGATGTAGTGTTTTGCTTTTCCTCACCCCGACTACATGGCAGGAATATGGGCTGCTTGGCAAAGAAGATGGGAGACGGTTGAAGGGAACTTAAAGTTGCGTGCCATTGTGCCACGACTGTTCACTGTTCCCATGTACTTACCCCCCAATGCCGCAAAAGCTTCAGGTTGCTTTCTGTCGTCTCTGAATTGGACACACTTGCGGGATGCACCACCATTTGATGGAGCACTCACCAGCCCCCTACTGTGAAGACTGCCTTGTCTCCCAGACTGTTCGCCACATTCTTGTTGAATGTCCCAGTCTGGGCGATCTCTGCACATGTTACCTGCCCTGGTACGGGGCTGGGTGGGGTTGCTACCACTTGTCCCTTGTACTCGGGATGTGTTTGTGCACATTGACTGGCGGACTTATAGACTTTTGGGGGGAGGCCGGCCTTCTCCCCTTTATTTGACTAGGTTTTGTTTTTGTTGTTTTCTTTGTAGGTCACACGCTCTTGCACCAAGGGGAGGGGGACCTCTCCCAGACATCAGAGCTTGCCTCCTAATTGTTGCCATTTTCCCTTTTTATTGTTGTGTTTTTTCATATTCTTATTTTAAAGTAGCCTGGTGCTAGACTGTCATGATTGCGGCGACTTATGCACAAGTGGGTAGTTACCAGATAGGCTCCTAAAATTTAAAAAAAAGAAGACATTGAACAGACTGGCTGCCATTTTGGGGTACAATATTTTCAAGAAGCTATGACCACTAGCACAGCTCAATGTAGCCAGCCAGTCATCTTCTTCCCCAAGTGCAACAATGACCTTCTGGAAGTCCTCTTTAGGGTTTTTATACCCAAACAGGGAGTACTGTGTTCTTTCCTCATTCGTGGGCCACCTGTATATGTGGCATACATTCCTAGTGAGACACAGTCTTGTGAGAGGGGCATACTGTGAATGATTTGAGTTTGCCATGTTGGAATACCTCCTTGTACACTTGCTCGGTGACACAGGTAAGTTTGTCTTAGGCCTTACTGTCGATGAGGATCTTATGTGCCAGGTAACCAGCCAGTTGGACAATTGCCTGTTCCATCCTTCACCCAGGTCATCACGCTAAACATGAATAGCTGCATCCACCAGCTCCTGGGTGACTGGCATCATCAAGGTATTGCTGCTGCCTCATTTCTGCCATCTCGGAGGCCACTGCTCTCAAGCTGTAACCAGACAGCCAAACCAGGCTTTGTGCTCTTACCACTGCCTCCCCCTCTATGAACTGACAACACTAGGCCAATGATTTGGTTTGGGTTTTAGCCAGTATGACTGCATTTTAGCGCAGAGATCCACTTCTTACGGATATCTTGCCTGGTAGACTTAGGGAAGGCAAACACTGAGTGATTACTGGGTGCTTGGCCACCCGCTGCAATAGCCTCCTTTTCTGCTTTGATGGGTCTGTACCCAGATCGGCAATTGACAGCAGCACACTTAACCATGCTGAGTTGACCATATCTGCATGAACATAAGGGTAGTAAATTAACAAAAAGATGTATCATAATCATTATCATAAGTCATAGCAACATAATGATAATAATACCAAAAATAATAATAATAATTATAATAATATTACTAATAATAAAATTATTATTATTATTAATAATATCATTAAAGAGTGCTAAAATATATAAAATATACTACTACTACTATTAGCAACAATAGTAGTTCATTGAACCCACCCACACACACAAACATTGTTGTAGTTGGGAGTCAAAAACAAAAGTCTCGTCCTTAAAAGTTTCCAAACAATTTTGCCAGAAAAAAAGGACTAAGGCAGAGAGCTCTTAAAACTTCTTTAACATTAGAGCAAAAAGGATGCTGTTTTGAGTACAAATATACAAAAATAATGTAAACTTACCATAGCTTATGGAGACAGGCACGTGTGACTTGTGGCTGCACTCACTGATGAACTTAAACTGGTGTTCCCTGCACCCGGGGGCACATTTGAATTCAGTGTGGCCATTATGCACAGGCAACATTGAAAACATACCTGCAGTGGCCAGTTCAGTGTTAAAGACGTCTTTGTCCCAGTTTTTTCTACTATAAAACGATGCATTAATAAAAAGTCCACTGGTTAGGATTATTAGGCAAATCCAGCTTTTCAAAAAGCTCTGGATTATAAGGTAAATCCAACTCTTCAAAAAGGGAATATCATTCCAAAATCCACATTGTTTAACATTAAAAACTTTGCTTGTAAATTGTCAGGGCAACTTAAAATTTTTTTTAAATGCAAACATCTTTAGCCAATAATTTTTTTTATATATAAGTTGCAATGTTAAAAACTTTTGTCAAAACAAATCATTTAGCTGAGTTTGAATCATGAGTTTTAGAGTAGAATCTGTTGCTGGGGACTAATATAAATCACCTGTGCATGTTCATCTGCAGAATCTTCTGAATCAGAAAGTAAGATTTTGGCAGGTGGTTTTGGTATTAGTAGTTTGGATGAATGAGGTACTGAGCTAAACCATAGATGACAGACACTTGTTAGTTTTATCTGGAATTAAAAAAAGAAGCACTGTAGAATGTTGTTTCTTATGTGCATGCTTGAAGGAGCTGGCACAATATGTCTTTGGGGATGGTGAGAGGTGTGGAGCCTTCGGTGTAGTAAAAACACACAGACCAGTTCTACAGTCCCAACGGGCAAATGTACATGCAAATCGATGGGGTCATCTCTCGGCATCTTTTTTGCCAATGTATGCATGGGTGCAGTTGAGAACAAGATATTCAAAGGCAATATAGCACCCAAACCTCCCATTTATGTGCGCTATATTGATGATATACTTTTAAATACCGATAACCTCAAGCATGTTAATGGCCTAGTGGAGAGTTTCAAGAACATCAAAGAACCTAGCACTTAAATATTCTCAACCATTGTGGCCATTAAGGAAAATAATTATCCTTAAATATATACTGAATTGTTGACCTTCTGAAAATATAATGTCTATGCTTTAGTATTATGATATAACCCAGGGATGGGCAATAATTTTAAGCAGCAAGCCACATTGAAGCTTATTATGTAAAACTTTGCGGGCTGCACTTAAACAGTTAGATGCAAATTTTGAATACATATAAGTTAATTTCAGATACCTATGTGCATTTGTTCATATACTACATAGTCATATATATATATATATATATAGCTACACATTAATAACAAAGGTTAATTTTTTTTGCATAGTTTTGCTACCCCTTTTAAACAGTTTCTGGACCTGTATCAGAATGCGGCTTTACAGCTTCACATGGAATCCGAATCATAATTTTCAATGAATTTATTAGCACAATACCAAACTTAAATAATGACCAAAAATATAAAACTAGGCCTATATGAAGGGACCTTATTGGGAATACAAACTATTAAAATTTTAAAACCTTTCCAAAATTTTATTGAATTAACATATGAGGTGATATTTCGGCAAAATGTTCAATAATAAATTTTCAATATTTTGTTGAATTCGGAAATCAAATGCCGGCTGCAGTTTGCCCACCTTTTATATAGCCCAATTCTTTTAATTTTTGTTAAGATCTATTCTATTAATATTGGTCATAGATAACAAATACTTGATTGGTAGCTTCAGCAAATTCTGGATTTTGCTACTTCCATAGTCGGCCGCCAGTCAATGCGGGTGTTTGCCGCTATGCCTGCCAGGCGGCGAGTCCAGTTATTGTTACGACTTACTGTGGGTGAGACGCTGCCACCATCTTGGAAAGTTTTGAAATCATAAGTTAATTGTATTTATTTGCTGTTGTAGGCCTGTTAGCTCTAGTACTTCTAAGTAGTGAAGATGTGGACTCCTGCTATTTAAGTGAATAAATTATAATGTGTGTTAAATAAAAGAAGTCAGCATATGATACATATATGTTGCTTGGAGAGGGATGCTATAATGGCCTAAAGCTATAATGATTTAGAAATTGCAAACTTAGCCTTATGCCTCACAATACACATGTTAATTTCTAAAATAACTTAAAAGTTATAGCAATAATTATTTAAATAATATACTGATTTAAATTAATAGTGCATTTATGCTATAATAAATTTAACTATTATCCAATGATTTTATTATTCATAGTATTGTATACGTTTGTAAACAAATGAGGACGATTAGGCTTAACAAGATTACGATCGTCTAAAGTTGTCAGAAATGATGTCCTTGAACACATTTTTTTATAAGGCAATAGCTCCTCCATTCGGCAAAAATATTCTCAAATATATATATATATATTTTTTGACTTCATTAACCCTGTATCTTCGCTGATATATTGGTTATCATCTAATTTGCATATCGGTGCAACCCTAATCTATGGTATTGTTTATCTATAGATAACTGTTTATCATAACTGTGATATTAAAAGTTGGGACTATGATACGCACCTTAAACTACACCTTCACCCATGCCTTGGGTTACTCAAATCATCCCTGGTTAGAGATTAAGGTAAAATTATATTTTATTGTCGTTTATCACCATCATCATCACTAACACTATAATTTAAGAAGGGTATTTTTTTTTAGTATTTGAATAATAATTTCATCTTAGTTTGGTTATGACTTATGTTTTTTATCAAAGTTATTTCTAATAATTCTTTTATAATATAAAAAACAAAATGGTGAAGTTCAAAAATAAATATAAGTATCAAAATTTTGCGAAATTTTTAAAACCCAAAGAATTAAAATGATGAAGTTCAGAAAATTTATTTATGTCTTCCATTCTATAACTATTTTAGTAACGTGATATTTTGAAAAGGGGGAAATTTAGTTTAGAGTTACTTTTTAAAATTATTATAATTGGCGAAGTTCAGAAAATTTATAAAAATTTAACCATGGCTGCTTTTTTTTAGATTTTAAATTTTAATCTTAGTAGTGAAGCACAAGCTCCCCCCATAGGGGGGAGTGACGAAGCCATTGCCTGGTAAACTTATTAAACACGGGTTCAAAGACCAATAAAATCTAATTAATAATACTGTACTGTTATTCATATGATTACAAATGGTGTATTACATTTGTTTCAGGGTTTGGACATAATCACAGCATGTACACATTGGTATCACAAAGACTGCATATGGTTCACACTTACCTGCTTGTTCTAACTACATAACTATGCTGGACATGTGCATCGTGTTCGTCTGTCGGACAGGATACTGGCAGACAGCTGCAGAAAAAGCCGAGGGTAAGCTGCCACCCAAGCTGGCCTTCCACAGGTTCCCCACCAAGCACCCTGAGCTGTTTGCTAAGTGGAAAGCTGCTCTCTCCTTCATGGATCTCTCCTCCACCACCAACTGGGAGAAGGCTGGAGTCTGCCAGCGACACCAGGGATGATGACTACATGACTGCAGACATCAAGAACAAGGGGCATCCCAGGAAGAGGATGAGGCTGAATCACATGCTCCCACTCCATGAAGCCCAGGAAACAAACAACGACAAACTGGCCAAGGAGTTTGTTGAGCTGGACATTGACTCCGAGAGGTTGGACCCGTGCAAAATGGAGCCGAGTGAGGCCGGTGGAGTGCAACATTTCTGTGGGTACTTGGGCCAGAAAAGCCTGCAGCCGCCTAAAGTGTGCTTCTTGCCAGGAGGCTCTGGTAGAAAGCAACACCCTTATGCCCTCAGTGCAGGTGGCTGACCCTGACAACCTACCAGAGACTTTCAGAGAGATGATTGAATTTCAGGACCGTGGGTGGTCTCCTCTACTCCTCAAGCAAGTGCATCCACATGGCCATGATGGGCGTGGAAGTTTTCAAGGCGATGACAGCACCATGCAAAAGGAGGGCCAAGTTCCTGGCATCCAACTCTTCAGAAGAAGTGTTTGTGAGTGTCTACACGGAAATAAGGAACAATGACTTAGGCATGTCCCTACTGGACTGTGAAAAAGGTTGCAACCTGGTCAACACCGTTGTTCCTGCCATTGCCAGGTCCCTTTTCCATATCATGGGCAAAAATATGGTGTCAAAAAATACAGTCATGCCCATGCAAAAGTCAAAAGAAGAGACATAAAAAGAGGTAATCTGGATGCATCCGAGAAAGCTACCAGGAGCAAAAGTGACTACAAGAATAAGAAACTTTCTAGGGAGAAAAATTCCTAAGTCAATTTAAGTGTGCGTAGCCACTGACATTTGTTATGTATCTTTATTTTGTAGGGTAGATATTAGAATCCAGATTAACCATGGAATAGTTTACTAGTACAGGGTGTCCACACCTTAGATTCTTACTACCTATTACTTTATTATACCTATTTAAGAATAATATAATTGGTACTCAACCATGGGCTATGAAAAAGATTTATAAAGTTAAAAAAAAATGAAATTATATGCGGGGGGGTCTAGCTAAATGATACCTAATGGAAATATAATTGCTTACTAGCTAGATTCGTCAGGTGTGGGCCCTGGAGGGATTTCTTCTTTTTTTCTTTAATTGATAATACCTACTTTATTTCATTTATTAGAATATACCTTGAAATATGTTTGTAGTTAAATGTAATATATCCATTTGTCATTACGGTTTTAATTGAAAATTTTGCCATTTATATTTTTTTTAAGTACCTGGAAAAGACCTGGAAAACCTATGGAATTTTGTAATTTGATATTAGTAGACACCCTGTAGTATCTAAGAATCCCATTGTATACAGCTTTATTAAATAAAATTGAATTGAATATAACCAACATCGGTTATAAATATAAGGTTTTTATTTTTTATTTTTCATTAAATAAGTCACACTTTCGTTCATCATGGCAAATCTGTTTGTCAAATAAAAATTTGACTTCACAGCTCAAAGTAAATTGGTCCCAGGGTGCTTCATGCCAAATTTGGGGTGAATATCTTTTTGTTTTTTCCTGTCTAGCCCGAGTATGGAATCGCCCAATTTTGAGCTACCAATCAAATATTCGTTATCTATGTATTAGTGTAAAGTAACTTTTATTGTAACTTTTCTATTTTGCAGGAATGAATTTTATGGGGGCCAGTGGGCTTCATTTTCTCTTTCTGGTATCCAGGAGTGGACTGAAAGTCTTAAAGAAAGCCCACATATAGCTCTTGGTGGTAAGTCTTAAAGCTAAACTTCCTATATTAGTTATGGTGTGAAAGATTTTGCTATTTAGAAGAAAACTGGTGTACTTTAATGAGGGTGGTATACTTTGTAGTGAAGGAAAGAATTAAATAGCAAGAATTCAGTGAGGAATAATTGAGAATATTTGTTTATATATTTTACTTTACTCTAATTTAAAGCACCTAAGCAATGAGTGTATATCACACAAAGTAAGGAATGATATGTAAAGAAAGTATTGAAGGTAGATGAAGTGAAAAGAGTGGAACTTATAGATTCAGTTCCTCCTGGAGGCATTGAGGTCTATTGAGTGTACAACTGAATGCATTGGGACCAGGAGGCTCCCTATCTGATGGAGCGCTCGCCAGCGCCCTATTGCGATGACTGCGTCGTCCCCCAGACTGTTCGGCACATTCTTGTCGAATGTCCCAGTCTGGGTGATCTTCGCGCATGATACCTGTCCCGATGTAGCGGGCTGAAAATATATACTCTAATCCCAATCGATCCAACCTGCTTCCTACACTGATCCAGACGTGAGAAATCGAAGGAGAATGAAACGGATTGTATATACAGTCCCTTTACTTACAGAAAAAATGGACAATAATATTTACAAAAATATGGGGTAAATATTCACACAACAATATATATATATATATATATATATATATATATATATAGCTATTCTCCTATACACACAATATTATCTGACAAATACCAGAATACCAATCAAAATTTATATAACCAACCTTTAATTAGACTATATGTATATGTAAAAGGGATAGCCTAAGTCTAACAACAAAATATCTTTGCCACTAACGATCACACAGTAGACAAGAAGTCACTAACAGGAGGCCTAAAGCAAACAAGAGGACCAAGAAAAAAGAAGGAAGGGCTCACGTGTTACCCAGGTGGATATTGGCATCTCAAGCATTTTACAAACAAAAACTGGTGCCTCTGAACATGCAATATAATTTGGTAACGTCTTGAAGCTATCAAAGCCCTCTCTCTCTCTGTCCTGGCGGGACTTGACAATTTCTTCATTCTGCTCAGTTATCAGAACCCTACCACCTCCGCCACTCCTTACAAATGGTGACGATTAAGTCTACTGGAGGGGTCTTTTGACAAACTATTCAACATTTTGTTCGCTAAATTTACTTAGGGCAAAGTAGTATTTCATTAAATTTACCTAATACAAAGTAATATTTTGCTAAAAGAATATTATAAACAAAGTACAATCTGAGAAAAAAACAAACAATTTTAATACATGAAATCAAATACATATATATATACAAAAAGAAAATATAAAAAAACCTCATTCCCACTCACACACACATTTTTACAGAGGGAGGGAGAGGGTATTGGGAAAAAGGTGGGAGAATGGCCCCTTATACACACACTCACATTCGCTCCACCACACCCCTCCTTCCTTAAGCCATTCGACCACAGTCACTCACAATACACTCAATCCTTACTCACAGTACCTTTTATACTCAATTGCACCCTTCTGCACCCATTCACACTTATCTACTGGTCCCTGGCTACGCGTAGCAATCAGTCGGATTTGTTCATCAGTCGTCCTGTCAGTCTCATCGTCACTATTGATCATATCCTCCACCATACTTTTAGCCCTCATTACCAGTTCTCCCATCTCACGACAGAACTCTTTCATACTCTTCCGTTCAGACCCTTGACTCTTCATACCCCCATTCATCAGCTCCTCACTCACAGCTCTCATCCAACTCAAGGTACATTCTTGCGAAACAGACAGGTCACTCACATCCCCTGTATTCTCAACAGGCATACCAGAAACCCCTTCGACATGTTCCCACCAGAAACCTGAAAAATCCGCCACTTCATCATTCACTACATCAAACTCATCCCTACTATTACCATTCGTAAAACCCGAAAAATCAGCCACACTAGGTTCATTCTGCCCAAACACACTATCATTCATACTGTTCCCAAAACCAGAAAAATCAGGCACAGGCAGCTCACTCACTCGTCTACTTATACCAGCCAAATCACTCACCTGTTTTTGCAAACACTCAATCTCTCTTTCAAGCTCCCCCATACCAGAAACACTCTGCTCAGACTTACTTTCATTCGTACTTGCATTCCTCCTTACACTCTTTGTTGTACGCTTTCTACCTTTCGAGACCAAGACAAGCTCTTTCCCAGACAGATCCATACTACCACATTTCCTCTCATCATCATGCACTTTACCCTTCTCTTTGCACAATTCATACACTGGATGTCTCACCAGGTAGTCAGGAGGCTCTCTCCATCTCCTTAACTGACTGATACGTCACCCCATTTTCCCAAACTCTCACAACTCTATAAGGTCCATCAAACTTCTCACTTATCTTTGACACATTCAACCTACCCTTCACTTCTTTCACCTTCAATACTTTTGCACCTAATTCAAATGAATGGAACCTTTCATGTGCCTCACGCCATACACTGTGCTCACTTTCAATCAAACGAAACCTATCTTTCACTCGCCTTTCAAAATTCATCACAAACTGACATGGGGACATTCCAGTTGCACTATGCACAGTTGAATTATATGCCCACAACACTCTCCCCAGACATACATCCAAGTCATTCACTGTTGTACTCATCATTCTCAACATCTCACACAAGGGTCTTATAGTACGTTCAGCCAATCCATTTGAAGACGGTACATACAGAGTTATTCTCACATGCTCCACACCATTCTCTCTCAACATTTGCTCAAACACTTCTCCTACAAATTCAGGCCCATTATCACTCAGACATCTTCTAGGCTTCCATACATACATAGGAAAAAACAACTGCTCAACCACACACGCAACAGTCGCACTCCTTTTATCTCTCCCCGTAAGGGGCGCGGCGATTTGCCATCCTGGCCGCCGTGCTGACGGGATCCAGCGCTCCGTCCGGCCCCAGCTTAGCCTCTCTTCCTTCCTTCAGATAGCCCGATTTCTCCCCTACCTCGTCGCTTTTCATACAACCTCTCCCACAACTTTCTCTGGTCAGCCTCTAATTTCACAGGGTAGAATGCTGACCTTCTTCTCAAGCCAACCACCCCGGATCGGGGCTGAGGGGGGGAGGGGACATTGTTCCCTAACCCCTCAGCTCCGGTTCGGGATGGGTTTTTTTTAACAACCTGCTTCATCCCCACCCACATCTTCCTCACATCCCTTTTCCTCTCCTCTTCACAACCTATATTTTTTACGCCGTGTCCAAGGTGGAGCCGCCATGCCGAAGGACTGCCAGGCCACCAGGTGGGAGGGGTGGTCCCGAATGGCGGCGC
Source organism: Ceratothoa steindachneri (assembly GCA_963969495.1). Classification (NCBI taxonomy): domain Eukaryota; kingdom Metazoa; phylum Arthropoda; class Malacostraca; order Isopoda; family Cymothoidae; genus Ceratothoa; species Ceratothoa steindachneri. The sequence continues at coordinate 136,989,176 of OZ018329.1, read as the reverse complement.
CTGGCTCTGCCGGGCTTGTAAGCACCTCTCGCAGTGCGGGCAACTGCGAGAGGTGATGAGCTATTGCGTCCCGTAATCAAAAGAGGGTCACCATGCCCATGTATGAAAAAAAACAAAAACCCCAACCCCCAACTTCCCCAAAAACATCTACGGAGCCGCCCTCGGGCAGCTCCACCGAGAAAATGGAGGTCCCCCCCCTTGTGCTTGCGCAAGGGACCCTCCATAATTCTTTAACCGGAGAGGAGGCTTACTCCTCTCCTACGCCTACGGGTGTAGGGGACTCCCCCTCACCCCCTTCTCTGGAGGTGCTTTCGGGCACCTCCCTATCTCCAGCGGCAGTCCCTCCTTTGCTTTATAAGGGGACTGCCAAGAAAGCCAGCAGGCAGCCCATTGCCGACCGCCCCTCGTGCAAGCGGCTCGGTAGGGCAAACCCCCTTAGGGGGGAGAGGGAAGCCAGGCCCCTTCGGTCGCTTCCCTCAAAAGACCTGCTGGCAAGAATTTTGAACCTTGCTGGGGTCAAGGCCTGTGCCTCCCCACACCACCTGACTAGTGACAATACTGCCAAGGGGACCTGCGATGTCCTGGGAGGGGATGGCCAACAGGAGGCCCCTCCTGTGATAGACATGGTCCTTGAGGAGACCCAGCCCCAGACGGTAGGGCCTTCCATGGGGGGGAATTCGGGCTCGGCGCCAAGCACCGAACCCGAATCCGCCCCTATGCAAGGTCCTCCTCAAATGGCTGAGGGCTCCGAGGCAGTAGAAGGAGGGGAGGGATCTCCTCCGACAGGTGCCCCTACGACAACCAGGACCTTCTCCATTTCGGAGAGGGACCTGGCTGAGGCTGGTCCATCTGGCCTGGGGACTTCTGCCGGCGGAGGTGAAAAGCGGGTTCATTCCCCGCCCTCCTCTCCTAAAAAGAAAAAGACTAAAAAGACTCAAAAGACGAAGAAGACTCGGGGCTCCTCTCCATCCGCGGGGGCTGCGGGGACGGATGGGTCTGCTGCCACTTTGGTAGGCGACCAAGCCAAGATCGGCACATCCGGCCCCTCTACCCCCTCGTGTGCGGAGCCCATGACTACGACTAAGACCAAGAATGCACAGGGCGGAGCCTCGATGACATCGGGGCCCCTGATTCAGAGGTTACCTGGCGTTTTCGAGCCCGCTGGCTTCAAACGCTTCCTCGTTATTCGCTCCACTGATGGCACCATGTTGTCCAAGGGCAACATGATCCATCAGAGGAGAGGATTAGATAGTGCAATTGGTAGAGAGCCGAAGGTAACCCGTTTCTCGGACGGGAGCCTTCTGGCGAATGCGGCGAATCCCGCCGAGGCGGCCAAGATAAGTGCTCTTCGGACACTTCATGGCACCCCGGTGAGTGTGACGCCGCACTCTACCATGAACTTTGTGAAAGGAGTAGTTTATGGGAGGGAACTTGTTGACTACTCCATTGAGGACATCACCCTAGAGCTGGCCGACCATGGGGCGGTCAAGGTCGAACGTGTGATGAGAAAACAGGGAGGGGCCTCGAGACCCACCCCTACACTCTTCGTCACGTTCGACTGTGACAAGCTCCCTGAGTCGGTGCGTGCCGGTTGGTACCGCTACCGCGTGAAGGCATTCGTGCCACTGCCGCGGCGGTGCTATTACTGCCACCGCTTCGGCCATACGAATCGATCATGTAGACGTGCAACCCCGTAAGGGGCGCGGCGATTTGCCATCCTGGCCGCCGTGCTGACGGGATCCAGCGCTCCGTCCGGCCCCAGCTTAGCCTCTCTTCCTTCCTTCAGATAGCCCGATTTCTCCCCTACCTCGTCGCTTTTCATACAACCTCTCCCACAACTTTCTCTGGTCAGCCTCTAATTTCACAGGGTAGAATGCTGACCTTCTTCTCAAGCCAACCACCCCGGATCGGGGCTGAGGGGGGAGGGGACATTGTTCCCTAACCCCTCAGCTCCGGTTCGGGTTGGGGTTTTTTTAACAACCTGCTTCATCCCCACCCACATCTTCCTCACATCCCTTTTCCTCTCCTCTTCACAACCTATATTTTTTACGCCGTGTCCAAGGTGGAGCCGCCATGCCGAAGGACTGCCAGGCCACCAGGCGGGAGGGGTGGTCCCGAATGGCGGCGCCTGGCTCTGCCGTGCTTGTAAGCACCTCTCGCAGTGTGGGCAACTGCGAGAGGTGATGAGCTATTGCGTCCCGTATAAAAAGAGGGTCACCATGCCCATGTATGAAAAAAAACAAAAACCCCAACCCCCAACTTCCCCAAAAACATCTACGGAGCCGCCCTCGGGCAGCTCCACCGAGAAAATGGAGGTCCCCCCCCTTGTGCTTGCGCAAGGGACCCTCCATAATTCTTTAACCGGAGAGGAGGCTTACTCCTCTCCTACGCCTACGGGTGTAGGGGACTCCCCCTCACCCCCTTCTCTGGAGGTGCTTTCGGGCACCTCCCTATCTCCAGCGGCAGTCCCTCCTTTGCTTTCTAAGGGGACTGCCAAGAAAGCCAGCAGGCAGCCCATTGCCGACCGCCCCTCGTGCAAGCGGCTCGGTAGGGCAAACCCCCTTAGGGGGGAGAGGGAAGCCAGGCCCCTTCGGTCGCTTCCCTCAAAAGACCTGCTGGCAAGAATTTTGAACCTTGCTGGGGTCAAGGCCTGTGCCTCCCCACACCACCTGACTAGTGACATTACTGCCAAGGGGACCTGCGATGTCCTGGGAGGGGATGGCCAACTGGAGGCCCCTCCTGTGATAGACATGGTCCTTGAGGAGACCCAGCCTCAGATGGTAGGGCCTTCCATGGGGGGGAATCCGGGCTCGGCGCCAAGCACCGAACCCGAATCCGCCCCTATGCAAGGTCCCCCTCAAATGGCCGAGGACTCCGAGGCAGTAAAAGGAGGGGAGGGATCTCCTCCGACAGGTGCCCCTACGACTACCAGGACCTTCTCCATTTCGGAGAGGGACCTGGCTGAGGCCGGCCCATCTGGCATGGGAGCTTCTGCCGGCGGAGGTGAGAAGCGGGTTCATTCCCCGCCCTCCTCTCCTAAAAAGAAAAAGACTCAAAAGACGAAGAAGACTCGGGGCTCCTCTCCATCCGCGGGGGCTGCGGGGACAGATGGGTCTGCTACCACTTTGGTAGGCGACCAAGCCAAGATCGGCACATCCGGCCCCTCTACCCCCTCGTGTGCGGAGCCCCTGACTAGGACTAAGACCAAGAATGCACAGGGCGGAGCCTCGATGACATCGGGGCCCCTGATTCAGAGGTTACCTGGCGTTTTCGAGCCCGCTGGCTTCAAACGCTTCCTCGTTATTCGCTCCACTGATGGCACCATGTTGTCCAAGGGCAACATGATCCATCAGAGGAGAGGATTAGCTAGTGCAATTGGTAGAGAGCCGAAGGTAACCCGTTTCTCGGACGGGAGCCTTCTGGCGAATGCGGCGAATCCCGCCGAGGCGGCCAAGATAAGTGCTCTTCGGACACTTCATGGCACCCCGGTGAGTGTGACGCCGCACTCTACCATGAACTTTGTGAAAGGAGTAGTTTATGCGAGGGAACTCGTTGACTACTCCATTGAGGACATCACCCTAGAGCTGGCCGACCATGGGGCGGTCAAGGTCGAACGTGTGATGAGAAAACAGGGAGGGGCCTCGAGACCCACCCCTACACTCTTCGTCACGTTCGACTGTGACAAGCTCCCTGAGTCGGTGCGTGCCGGTTGGTACCGCTACCGCGTGAAGGCATTCGTGCCACTGCCGCGGCGGTGCTATTACTGCCACCGCTTCGGCCATACGAATCGATCATGTAGACGTGCAAAATCGGGGTCACCCGAAGTCTGTGTAAATTGCTCCAAGGTCGCACACGATAAGTCCAAATCGTGTGTGGCCAAGTGTGTCAATTGCGGAGAGCCGCACCCTGCTTCTTCGAAGCAATGTGGTGCATATCTCCTTGAGAAAGAAATCCTGGCCGTTCAGGCCCAGGATCGACTCTCATTCCGCGAGGCAAAGGACTTGGTCCTGGCGCGCCCGGATCTGCCTGGGACGTCATATGCCTCAATAGTTAGAAAGGCACCCTCTGCTCCTGGCCCATCCAGGCCAACGAGCACGGTTGTTTCCGCGCCCATTCGGAGCCCTTCTGTGGGCTCTACCCAACCTGGGCGCTCCCCTGGTAAAGCTGGCGGCAAAAAGGGTTCATACCCTGCCCCGGCTAAAACCAGGGCTCCCCCCTCTTCCCCCAGCGTGACCGTTTCGCGTAAAGCGAAACGGCCACGCGCCTCCACCGAGTCGTTAGACTCACAGGAGGCAACACCCCTGAAGATGGTCGCTAGGCCATCTTCCGGGGTTCCTAAAGCTGTTCCCCGAAAGGAGGACAGCAACAAAGGAGCTTCGGCCCCTTTGCCCACGCCCCGAGGTGGAGCGAGTGGCTCGGAGACGGTGGTTCCTCGAAAAGAGGGCCCCCCGCCTCCGAAGCCGCAACGCCCGCCTAAAGTTTCGAGGCGGAGGGAGGAAAAGACTCGCATGGCGAGCCCAACCTCCCCCAATAAGTGCTCGAAGGCGACAGCGCCTTCAGCGCTTTGTCCGGCCAACAGCGCCCGGGGTTCTGCCCCCGGGAAGCGTACGGCCATTCCCGTGAGGGTCTTCAATTCTAGGAGGGCCCCCGCGTCTCCTCCGAGCTAGGCCTGGAGGGCATATTCCTTCAATGGAATTGCCGTGGACTCCGGGCCAACTGGGAGGAGCTGCGGAGGCTCGCCTCATCCCGTTCCCCGTTAGCTATTTTTTTGCAGGAGACCATGCTAGGCGCGTGCCCCCTGCCTGCCCTCCCGGGGTATAAGGGTCTTGCGACCCCACCACCGCGGGACGGCCGGGCTGGGGGATGCGCGGTTTACACCCGGCATGATGTCTACGTTCTTCCTTTCTCTTTAGATACCTCCTTTCAGGCAGTGGCTGTGCAGCTGCACCTGGATAGGAGGTATACTATCATTTCTGCGTACATTCCACCGTCAGCTGACTTCGACGCGGGGGACTTCCGCCGCGTCGTGGCACGGTTGCCGAGGCCCTATCTCTTGCTTGGAGATCTGAACGGCAGGCATCCTCTCTGGGGAGATTACACCATAAATCCCAGGGGACAAGTCCTTGCCGATCTGATCGAAGAGCTTGAGATGGGTGTCCTAAACGTGGATGAGTTTACGCATCACTGTCCGAGAACCGCTTCATTTTCTTGCCTTGACCTATCTTTGTGCTCCTCGGATGCACAGCCTGATTTTGATTGGGGGGTGGTCGATGACCTCCATGGTAGTGATCACTTTCCCATTCAAATATCATTTTCAGGGCAACTGCCGCCTGAGAGACCACCTCGGTGGTGCTTGGCGCGGGCGCGGTGGCCTGCATTTCAGGAAATGACTGAATTCTCTATCTCAGTCAAGGAGTTTAGGTCGGTAGATGAGGCCGTTGAGTTCTTCTCCGGCAACCTCATCGCCGTGGGCCTGACTACTATTCCTAGGACGTCTGGCCGTTTTGCACGCCGACCACTCCCATGGTGGTCGGCCGAGTGTGAGACGGCCCTCAAACAGAAGCGTTATGCCTACATGCGCTATAAGCGCCGCACGAACGATTTCACCGTCGCTGAATTTCGTCGGGCTAGGGCTAGGTTCCGGTATATTTCGAAGCACGCCCGCCGCTCTTCTTGGCGGGCATACGTGTCTTCACTTAACGGGAAGACCCCTTTAGCTGAGGTGTGGAAGCGAGTCAAAAGGATTCGGGGCAAGTTCTCGCAGGACCCCCCTCCCGTTCTCCAGGAGAATGGGACCGCAATCTCGGACCCCGCGTCCGTGGCGGAATCCTTAGCGACCGCTTTTTCCGCATTCTCTAGCCGTGATGCTGCTCCGCCAGCATTCAATGCACGTCGTGATGTCGCGGAAGGCCGCCGGCTGGACTTTACCTCCAGAGGCGGAGAACCCTTCAACGACAAGTTTACTGTGAGTGAGTTGCGTTCCGCTCTCGCTTCGTGCGCGGACACCGCCCATGGTCCGGACGATGTCCCGTACGCCATGCTTCGACACTTGGGTGAGCGAGGCATGGCCTTTCTGTTAGATTTGTTCAACAGGATCTGGGTGGAAGGTCTCCTCCCAGACTCCTGGCGAATCGCTACTGTGCTCGCCTTTCGCAAGCCGGGGAGAGATCACTCTACTCCGACCGGTTTCCGCCCAATCTCTCTAACCTCTTGCGTGTGCAAGTTGATGGAGAAATTGGTAAATGTTAGATTAGCCTATTTCCTGGACAGCGGAGGCCATCTGTCTTCTGCACAGTGCGGCTTCCGTAAGTTCCACTCCACGTCGGATGCTCTGCTCCGACTGGAAAATGCCGTCTGCGAGGCTTTCCTTCGTAGACAGCACTACGCCACGGTGTTTTTTGATCTGGAGAAAGCCTATGATACCGCATGGCGATACGGTATCATGGAGACTCTCCACACGATGGGGGCGAGGGGACGCCTCCCAATGTTTATATCTGAATTTTTGCGAGATCGTCGATTCCGCGTACGGGTGGGGGGAGCTCTCTCCGGCCCAAAGGAGCAGGAAGAGGGTGTCCCGCAGGGAAGTGTCCTCAGTGTCACACTCTTTGCCCTGAGCATCAACGGCATCACCTCGGTGCTGCCGGAAGATGTTCTCGCTACGCTCTACGTGGACGACCTTTCGATCTCTTTTGGCGCGGCCCAGATGCCAACTCTGGAGCGTCGACTCCAACAGGCATTGAACCGCGTCTCTCGCTATGCCGAAGCGCACAGGTTTCGCTTTTCTTTGGCCAAGACTAAGGTGGTGCACTTCTGCCGCCACCCACGGCTTCACCCCGACCCAGATTTGTTTCTTAATGGGGTGCGTCTGGATGTGGTTGAGTCGCACCGTTTCCTTGGTCTTGTATTCGACCGACGCCTCACCTGGGAGGCTCATATTCGCAGCCTTAGGGTCTCTTGTACCCGCGCCATGGACATTCTCCGTTCCGTGACGTTCAGCGCTTGGGGCGCTGATAGGGCTACCGCCTTACTTTTTTATCGATCCTTTGTTCGCTCGAAGCTCGACTACGGATGCGAGTTTTATGCATCCGCAGCCGAGCGTTTATTGCGGAAGGTGGATTCGATCCACCACACCGGCCTTCGCCTTGCGACCGGTGCCTTCCGCACTTCCCCCATTGAGAGCCTGTTGGTCGATGCTGGGGAGATGCCACTCGCTCTGCGCCGCGTGCAGTGCATCACTCGCCTGTACGCGCGAGCCCGGCGCCTCCCTCAGTCGCCAACAGCTCTCACTGCATCCGCAGCTGATCTCGATGGTGCCTATGCCGCCGAGAGACGCCAGTCATACCCTAAGCCCTTTGGGTTTAGGGCCAGGAAACTCCTTCGAGAGGTAGATATAGCTCTCGGGCCGGTGGCGCCCCTGGTTCTGCCCAGGACGCCACCCTGGAGGGTACCACATTTGGCTATTTGTCGCCACGCCTCTGCTCCCAAAGCTTGTACTGCGCCGGGAGTATTGCGTTCGACCTTTTTGGAGCACACATCGTGTCACGCTGGTACCGTGCCAGTGTATACGGATGGCTCCAAGTCCCAAGAGGGGGTCGGCTTCCACGCCGTATCCCCTCTGTTTGAAGTCAGCGGGGCTCTACCAGGCGCTGCGTCTGTCTTCACGGCCGAGCTGGTGGCAATACACCACTCGGTACGGGAGATTACGCGACGTGCCCGGTTCGGAGACCGGATTGTGATTTATAGCGACTCACAAAGCGCCCTGAGTGCTCTCGGGGCATTGGAATCTCCGCATCCCCTGGTTCGCGAAATCCGTGACGCCACGGTTTTGGCGAGCCGGGCAGATGTCGAGATTATCTTCTGCTGGGTTCCTGGACATGTAGGAATTGCGGGGAATGAGCGCGCCGATGAGGGCGCCAAAGAGTCCGCGAGGACTCTGCGACCGGACCAGCGTTTCGCTCTTCCTCACACTGACTACATGGCAGGAATACGGGCAGCTCTTCGGACTGCTTGGCAAAGAAGATGGGAGACGGTCGAGGGGAACTTAAAGTTGCGTGCCATTGCGCCGCGACTGTTCCCATGGACCTATCCCCCAATGCCGCGGCGGCTTCAGGTTGCTTTCTGTCGTCTTCGAATCGGACACACTCGTGTGACGCATCGTTACTTGGTGGAGCGCTCGCATGTGCCCTATTGCAACGACTGCGTCGTCCCCCAGACTGTTCGGCATATTCTTGTCGAATGTCCCAGTCTGGGTGATCTTCGCGCACGATACCTGTCTCGGTACCGGGATGGGCGGGGTCGCTACCGCCTGTCCCTTGTACTCGGGACGAGTGCGTGCACCATGACTGGTGGACTTTTTGACTTTTTGGGGGAGGCCGGCCTTCTCCCCTTTATTTAAGGTTCCTTTTTTTCTATTATTGTTTTGTTTTAGGTTGCACTCTCCTGCACCGGGGTGAGGGGGACCTCCCCCCGCTGCCGGAGATTGCTTCGATTGTTAAGTTTTTCTAATTTATATTGATTGTTAAGTTTTCATATTTTAACTTTAAAGTAGCCTAATTCTAGGCTGTCGTGTTTTTCGGCGACTTATGCCCAAGTGGGTAGTTGCCAGATGGGCTCTATAAAAAAAAAAAAAAAAATGTAGACGTGCAAAATTTGGGTCACCCGAAGTCTGTGTAAATTGCTCCAAGGTCGCACACGATAAGTCCAAATCGTGTGTGGCCAAGTGTGTCAATTGCGGAGAGCCGCACCCTGCTTCTTCGAAGCAATGTGGTGCATATCTCCTTGAGAAAGAAATCCTGGCCGTTCAGGCCCAGGATCGACTCTCATTCCGCGAGGCAAAGGACTTGGTCCTGGCGCGCCCGGCTCTGCCTGGGACGTCATATGCCTCAATAGTTAGAAAGGCACCCTCTGCTCCTGGCCCATCCAGGCCAATGAGCACGGTTGTTTCCGCGCCCACTCGGAGCCCTTCTGTGGGCTCTACCCAACCTGGGCGCTCCCCTGGTAAAGCTGGCGGCAAAAAGGGTTCATACCCTGCCCCGGCTAAAACCAGGGCTCCCCCCTCTTCCCCCAGCGTGACCGTTTCGCGTAAAGCGAAACGGCCACGCGCCTCCACCGAGTCGTTAGACTCACAGGAGGCAACACCCCTGAAGATGGTCGCTAGGCCATCTTCCGGGGTTCCTAAAGCTGTTCCCCGAAAGGAGGACAGCAACAAAGGAGCTTCGGCCCCTTTGCCCACGCCCCGAGGTGGAGCGAGTGGCTCGGAGACGGTGGTTCCTCGAAAAGAGGGCCCCCCGCCTCCGAAGCCGCAACGCCCGCCTAAAGTTTCGAGGCGGAGGGAGGAAAAGACTCGCATGGCGAGCCCAACCTCCCCCAATAAGTCCTCGAAGGCGACAGCGCCTTCAGCGCTTTGTCCGGCCAACAGCGCCCGGGGTTCTGCCCCCGGGAAGCGTACGGCCATTCCCGTGAGGGTCTTCAATTCTAGGAGGGCCCCCGCGTCTCCTCCGAGCTAGGCCTGGAGGGCATATTCCTTCAATGGAATTGCCGTGGACTCCGGGCCAACTGGGAGGAGCTGCGGAGGCTCGCCTCATCCCGTTCCCCGTTAGCTATTTTTTTGCAGGAGACCATGCTAGGCGCGTGCCCCCTGCCTGCCCTCCCGGGGTATAAGGGTCTTGCGACCCAACCACCGCGGGACGGCCGGGCTGGGGGATGCGCGGTTTACACCCGGCATGATGTCTCCGTTCTTCCTTTCTCTTTAGATACCTCCTTTCAGGCAGTGGCTGTGCAGCTGCACCTGGATAGGAGGTATACTATCATTTCTGCGTACATTCCACCGTCAGCTGACTTCGACGCGGGGGACTTTCGCCGCGTCGTGGCACGGTTGCCGAGGCCCTATCTCTTGCTTGGAGATCTGAACGGCAGGCATCCTCTCTGGGGAGATTACACCATAAATCCCAGGGGACAAGTCCTTGCCGATCTGATCGAAGAGCTTGAGATGGGTGTCCTAAACGTGGATGAGTTTACGCATCACTGTCCGAGAACCGCTTCATTTTCTTGCCTTGACCTATCTTTGTGCTCTTCGGATGCACAGCCTGATTTTGATTGGGGGGTGGTCGATGACCTCCATGGTAGTGATCACTTTCCCATTCAAATATCATTTTCAGGGCAACTGCCGCCTGAGAGACCACCTCGGTGGTGCTTGGCGCGGGCGCGGTGGCCTGCATTTCAGGAAATGACTGAATTCTCTATCTCAGTCAAGGAGTTTAGGTCGGTAGATGAGGCCGTCGAGTTCTTCTCCGGCAACCTCATCGCCGTGGGCCTGACTACTATTCCTAGGACGTCTGGCCGTTTTGCACGCCGACCACTCCCATGGTGGTCGGCCGAGTGTGAGACGGCCCTCAAACAGAAGCGTTATGCCTACATGCGCTATAAGCGCCGCCCGAACGATTTCACCGTCGCTGAATTTCGTCGGGCTAGGGCTAGGTTCCGGTATATTTCGAAGCACGCCCGCCGCTCTTCTTGGCGGGCATACGTGTCTTCACTTAACGGGAAGACCCCTTTAGCTGAGGTGTGGAAGCGAGTCAAAAGGATTCGGGGCAAGTTCTCGCAGGACCCCCCTCCCGTTCTCCAGGAAAATGGGACCGCAATCTCGGACCCCGCGTCCGTGGCGGAATCCTTAGCGACCGCTTTTTCCGCATTCTCTAGCCGTGATGCTGCTCCGCCAGCATTCAATGCACGTCGTGATGTCGCGGAAGGCCGCCGGCTGGACTTTACCTCCAGAGGCGGAGAACCCTTCAACGACAAGTTTACTGTGAGTGAGTTGCGTTCCGCTCTCGCTTCGTGCGCGGACACCGCCCATGGTCCGGACGATGTCCCGTACGCCATGCTTCGACACCTGGGTGAGCGAGGCATGGCCTTTCTATTAGATTTGTTCAACAGGATCTGGGTGGAAGGTCTCCTCCCAGACTCCTGGCGAATCGCTACTGTGCTCGCCTTTCGCAAGCCGGGGAGAGATCACTCTACTCCGACCGGTTTCCGCCCAATCTCTCTAACCTCTTGCGTGTGCAAGTTGATGGAGAAATTGGTAAATGAAGATTAGCCTATTTCCTGGACAGCGGAGGCCATCTGTCTTCTGCACAGTGCGGCTTCCGTAAGTTCCACTCCACGTCGGATGCTCTGCTCCGACTGGAAAATGCCGTCTGCGAGGCTTTCCTTCGTAGACAGCACTACGCCACGGTGTTTTTTGATCTGGAGAAAGCCTATGATACCGCATGGCGATACGGTATCATGGAGACTCTCCACACGATGGGGGCGAGGGGACGCCTCCCAATGTTTATATCTGAATTTTTGCGAGATCGTCGATTCCGCGTACGGGTGGGGGGAGCCCTCTCCGGCCCAAAGGAGCAGGAAGAGGGTGTCCCGCAGGGAAGTGTCCTCAGTGTCACACTCTTTGCCCTGAGCATCAACGGCATCACCTCGGTGCTGCCGGAAGATGTTCTCGCTACGCTCTACGTGGACGACCTTTCGATCTCTTTTGGCGCGGCCCAGATGCCAACTCTGGAGCGCCGACTCCAACAGGCATTGAACCGCGTCTCTCGCTATGCCGAAGCGCACAGGTTTCGGTTTTCTTTGGCCAAGACTAAGGTGGTGCACTTCTGCCGCCATCCACGGCTTCACCCCGACCCAGATTTGTTTCTTAATGGGGTGCGCCTGGATGTGGTTGAGTCGCACCGTTTCCTTGGTCTTGTATTCGACCGACGCCTCACCTGGGAGGCTCACATTCGCAGCCTTAGGGTCTCTTGTACCCGCGCCATGGACATTCTCCGTTCCGTGACGTTCAGCGCTTGGGGCGCTGATAGGGCTACCGCCTTACTTTTTTATCGATCCTTTGTTCGCTCGAAGCTCGACTACGGATGCGAGTTTTATGCATCCGCAGCCGAGCGTTTATTGCGGAAGGTGGATTCGATCCACCACACCGGCCTTCGCCTTGCGACCGGTGCCTTCCGCACTTCCCCCATTGAGAGCCTGTTGGTCGATGCTGGGGAGATGCCACTCGCTCTGCGCCGCGTGCAGTGCATCACTCGCCTGTACGCGCGAGCCCGGCGCCTCCCCCAGTCGCCAACAGCTCTCACTGCATCCGCAGCTGATCTCGATGGTGCCTATGCCGCCGAGAGACGCCAGTCATACCCTAAGCCCTTTGGGTTTAGGGCCAGGAAACTCCTTCGAGAGGTAGATATAGCTCTCGGGCCGGTGGCGCCCCTGGTTCTGCCCAGGACGCCACCCTGGAGGGTACCACATTTGGCTATTTGTCGCCACGCCTCTGCTCCCAAAGCTTGTACTGCGCCGGGAGTATTGCGTTCGATCTTTTTGGAGCACACATCGTGTCACGCTGGTACCGTGCCAGTGTATACGGATGGCTCCAAGTCCCAAGAGGGGGTCGGCTTCCACGCCGTATCCCCTCTGTTTGAAGTCAGCGGGGCTCTACCAGGCGCTGCGTCTGTCTTCACGGCCGAGCTGGTGGCAATACACCACTCGGTACGGGAGATTACGCGACGTGCCCGGTTCGGAGACCGGATTGTGATTTATAGCGACTCACAAAGCGCCCTGAGTGCTCTCGGGGCATTGGAATCTCCGCATCCCCTGGTTCGCGAAATCCGTGACGCCACGGTTTTGGCGAGCCGGGCAGATGTCGAGATTATCTTCTGCTGGGTTCCTGGACATGTAGGAATTGCGGGGAATGAGCGCGCCGATGAGGGCGCCAAAGAGTCCGCGAGGACTCTGCGACCGGACCAGCGTTTCGCTCTTCCTCACACCGACTACATGGCAGGAATACGGGCAGCTCTTCGGACTGCTTGGCAAAGAAGATGGGAGACGGTCGAGGGGAACTTAAAGTTGCGTGCCATTGCGCCGCGACTGTTCCCATGGACCTATCCCCCAATGCCGCGGCGGCTTCAGGTTGCTTTCTGTCGTCTTCGAATCGGACACACTCGTGTGACGCATCGTTACTTGGTGGAGCGCTCGCATGTGCCCTATTGCAACGACTGCGTCGTCCCCCAGACTGTTCGGCATATTCTTGTCGAATGTCCCAGTCTGGGTGATCTTCGCGCACGATACCTGTCTCGGTACCGGGATGGGCGGGGTCGCTACCGCCTGTCCCTTGTACTCGGGACGAGTGCGTGCACCATGACTGGTGGACTTATTGACTTTTTGGGGGAGGCCGGCCTTCTCCCCTTTATTTAAGGTTCCTTTTTTTGTTATTGTTTTGTTTTAGATTGCACTCTCCTGCACCGGGGTGAGGGGGACCTCCCCCCGCTGCCGGAGATTGCTTCGATTGTTAAGTTTTTCCAATTTATATTGATTGTTAAGTTTTCATATTTTAACTTTAAAGTAGCCTAATTCTAGGCTGTCGTGTTTTTCGGCGACTTATGCCCAAGTGGGTAGTTGCCAGATGGGCTCTATAAAAAAAAAAAAAAAAAAAAATCCTTTTATCTCTCTTACTTACTTTTATGATCAACCATCAAAACCATACCAACATTCCCAGCACTCGTACGCGGCAAAGACACACAATCAATCACTACCAATTCAAACGGTTCTTTCGCATCAACTTTCAACATCGGTGGTTTCACTTGCACACCTTGCACCTTTCGCTTTCGACACCTTTTACACGTAGTTGCAACATCATTCACAACAGTTCTCAGAAATGGATGGAACGCACGCTCCTTCATACACTCCCACAGCTTAAACTTACCCATATGCCCATAATTATCATGCACAACCTTCACCAGACCAATCATACCAACTAAGGACATCACAGGTACATATATATCATCACCACCCTTCACATGCCTCACAAAATATACAACATCCATACAAACAACAAAATCCTTAGCATACCTTTTAAAATCACTTAAACACTGGCCATTCATTCAAATCAACACGCGCCATTACCTACCTCTTCAACTCACTAACAAAAGAACCCATCTCTTTCATCTCTAGAATATCATCATCACTTAAAATCTCATTCTCATCATCCATGACCAACTCAATCATGCCACAAAATTTGACAACATTCCTTGCACACTCATTCAACTTCATCACCTCACATTCACCTTTCATAAGACAATCCTTATCAGCATCCAAAGACAAATCATTCAATCTCATAAAGTCTACACCAAGCAAGAAACAACACAGCATTTGCTCATCTTTCAGAATCACAAAGTCATGTTCACATTCACACCATTACGCAAACTCACTTTCAGACTAACCTGTTCCCATGCCACTATCATGCCATTCCCTAATCCACTTATCTGTAACTTCACAGGTTTATGCTCGCAACATCTAAACTCATCATACTTACTCAGAATCCTCTCATTCACTAAAGACACTTGCGCTCCAGTATCAATCAAACCACAGAACAACCTTTCACCAACTTTCACTCTTGCTTCCATCATATCAGGTCCACCATGTTCGCAATACACAGAAGGAACAAGCACACCAACATCAGCACTGATATCCACACTGTCATCAACTCCCATATCATCACTCACCACACACTCATCTTCATCCAGACAATCATTCTTCTCTTTCATATATGAACACTTTTCAATCACCCAATTGTAGTGCACACCACTCAAACATTGCAGATGTACCACTTTAGGATTCAAACCCTTCATCTTCTCATCCTTGTACACAATCGGCCTCTCACCACCAAAGTGCACATAAACAATCACTCCATACAAACGACTCACTACAATCAACACTTCCTGAAATGGCGGGACCCCTTGCATACACATCGCTCTAAATTCTTTCATGAAGTTCTGCACCTTTGCCATACCAATGCTTTCATGCTTCCTACATACTTCATTCATTACCTCCTTCCTTAAATCATCCACACTATCGGGCACTCTCACGTCTACTCCATCACTCTTCAAATCTTGCAAACCATTCCATAGACTCTCAAACAAGGAATCACCACCACCCTTACTCTCTTTTCCATTCATAATCCCTTTTGGCAAATACTCAGGATCACTCACTCCACACACATTTTCATCATTAGTACCAGGATACCTTGACATCAAATCAGCCACTCCATTCCATTCACCAGGCACATACTCAATCACATAGTCAAAGTCACTCAAATCTTCCAAAGTCCTTGTAATCCTACTATCAGCCCACTTCATACGCTGCAGATACACAGGAGGTTGATGATCTGTTTTGATCACAAACCTCACACCATACAAAAAACGGATACAACACTTTCAAACAATATCTTATTGCAGCCAACTCTCATCCCACAGTCAAATACTTTCGTTCTGCAACATTCATAGCCTTGGATACATACCCAATTATTCGCCTGACATTTTCTCCATTCAAACGCTGCTCTTGCATCAGAAAACCTCCCATACAATACCCACTCGCATCTGTATACAATTCAAGCATTTTAGCATTCACACTATAATCTGGGTAAGCCAATTCAACATCTTCAGCTGCTGCCTGTTTCAGTCTCTCATACGCCTCATTCATCTTATCATTCCACTTGACAACTGTACTTACTACCTTTCTTCCCCATCCACTCAGTCAGAGGCTTACTCACATCAGAACAATCACGTATAAACTTTTGCTGGAACTCAATCAAACCCCAAAACGACCTCAGTTGCTTCACAGTCACCGGTTTAGGAAACCTTCGCACCTTCTCAACATACTTCAGTGATTTTCGCAACCCATTCTCACCATATGCCCAAGGAATTCCACTTCTTGCACAAACCATTCACACTTCGCCACTTTCACCTTCACACCAACACTCTCCAACGTTCTCAACATATCATTCACCAATCTCACATGCTCCTCAAAAGTCTCAGTCATAATCAAAATATCATCTATAAATGCAATCACATTCTTACTCGCAAACTTACTCAACACAACATTCATTGCCCGCTGGAAGGCTCCGGGAGCATTAACCAACCCAAAGCTGAGGTTCCGGAACTGGTAATGCCCCTTTGTGGTAGAGAAAGCAGTTACCGGCCGGCTCTCCTCAGCAATTGGCATCTGGTAATACCCCCATACCAGATCCAGCTTCGTAAACTACTCCATCCCACGCATACTATACACACACTCAGATACCAGACACATCAGAAACCTTTCTTTCACGGTCCTTTCATTCACCTTTCGATAATCCACACACAGACACAATCTTCCATCTGGCTTACGTACAGGTACAATTGGACTATTCCATGCACTCTCGCTCTCTTCAATCACCCCCAATTCCTCTAATTCTACCCGCTGCTCCTCAATCTCATCAGCAACCGGACGTGGGAAATACCTTGGCCGCTGATAGATTGGGGAGTCCTCCTTCAAGACAATCTTGAATTCCAGAAGTTTTGCAACCCCGAAATCCAGATCACCCTTACTGAGGGCTTCCTTTCATTCAAATATCATTTGATACACATCCTCCCTTTCATACTCAGTTAAACATCCATCCAATTTCACCATGCTCTTCACTTCATTATACGTCCATTCACACGTCTTTTCACCTGCAACATTCACCCTGACACCTGTACTATCATCCATACCTACCTTATTGACAGTGGAGGGGTGACCCAGTACATCTCCGACTTGGATTCCCCTCACCTTTCCTTTCACACTGGGGTCCGCCTGCACACATACAAAAGGATCATTCATTCTCATCAAGCCATCAAACACACAAGCAACACACCTTACCTTATAACACGCATCCTTTCCATCCAATATCACAGTGTTCTCACCCACATTTAAACTAACATCTTTACTCCAACTCACTCTAACAGACACCCTGTCACCCTTCACAAGCCTTACATTTTCCATAGCAGTCCCCCGTAAGGGGCGCCGTGATTTGCCATCCTGGCCGCCGTGCTGATGGGACTCAACACCCCGTCCGACCCCAGCTTAGCCTCTTCTCCTTCCTTCAAAACACTTGTTTCCTCGCTTTTCATACAACCTCTCTCACAACTTTCAATGGTCAGCCTCTAATTTCACAGGGTAGATCTCCTCCGACAGGTGCCCCTACGATAACCAGGACCTTCTCCATTTCGGAGAGGGACCTGGCTGAGGCCGGTCCATCTGGCCTGGGGGCTTCTGCCGGCGGAGGTGAAAAGCGGGTTCATTCCCCGCCCTGGTCTCCAAAAAAGAAAAAGACAAAGAAGACTAAAAAGACGAAAAAGACTCGGGGCTCCTCTCCATCCGTGGGGGCTGCGGGGACGGATGGGTCTGCTGCCACTTTGGCAGGCGACCAAGCCAAGATCGGCACATCCGGCCCCTCTACCCCCTCGTGTGCGGAGCCCCTGACCAAGACTAACACCAAAAGTGCACAGGGCGGAGCCTCGATGACATCGGGGCCCCTGATTCAGAGGTTACCTGGCGTTTTCGAGCCCGCTGGCTTCAAACGCTTCCTCGTTATTCGCTCCACTGATGGTACCATGTTGTCCAAGGGCAACATGATCCATCAGAGGAGAGGATTAGCTAGTGCAATTGGTAGAGAGCCGAAGGTGACCCGTTTCTCGGACGGCAGCCTTCTGGCGAATGCGGCGAATCACGCCGAGGCGGCCAAGATAAGTGCTCTTCGGACACTTCATGGCACCCCGGTGAGTGTGACGCCGCACTCTACCATGAACTTTGTGAAAGGAGTAGTTTATGCGAGGGAACTCGTTGACTACTCCATTGAGGACATCACCCTAGAGCTGGCCGACCATGGGGCGGTCAAGGTCGAACGTGTGATGAGAAAACAGGGAGGGGCTTCGAGACCCGCCCCAACACTTCGTCACGTTCGACAGTGACAAGCTCCCTGAGTCGGTGCGTGCCGGTTGGTACCGCTACCGCGTGAAGGCATTCGTGCCACTGCCGCGGCGGTGCTATTACTGTCACCGCTTCGGCCATACGAATCGCTCATGTAGACGTGCAAAGTCGGGGTCACCCGAAGTCTGTGTAAATTGCTCCAAGGTCGCACACGATAAGTCCAAATCGTGTGTGGCCAAGTGTGTCAATTGCGGAGATCCGCACCCTGCTTCTTCGAAGCAATGTGGTGCATATCTCCTGGAAAAAGAAATCCTGGCCGTTCAGGCCCAGGATAGACTCTCATTCCGCGAGGCTAAGGACTTGGTCCTGGCGCGCCCAGCTCTGCCTGGGACGTCAAATGCCTCAGTAGTTCGAAAGGCACCCTCTGCTCCTGGCCCATCCAGGCCAACGAGCACGGTTGTTTCCGCGCCCATTCGGAGCCCTTCTGCGGGCTCTACCCAACCCGGGCGCTCCCCTGGTAGAGCTAGCGGCAAAAAGGGTTCACACCCAGCCCCGGCTAAAACCAGGGCTCCCCCCTCTTCCCCCAGCGTGACCGTTTCCCGTAAGGCGAAACGGCCACGCGCCTCCACAGAGTCGTTAGACTCACAGGAGGCAACACCCCTGAAGATGGTCGCTAGGCCATCTTCGGGGGTTCCTAAAGCTGTCCCCCGAAAGGAGGACAGCAACAAAGGAGCTTCGGCTCCTTCGCCCACGCCCCGAGGTGGAGCGAGTGGCTCGGAGACGGTGGTTCCTCGAAAAGAGGGCCCCCCGCCTCCGAAGCCGCAGCGCCCGCCTAAGGTTTCGAGGCGGAGGGAGGAAAAGACTCGCATGGCGAGCCCAACCTCCCCCAATAAGTCCTCGAAGGCGACAGCGCCTCCAGCGCTTTGTCCGGCCAACAGCGCCCGGGGTTCTGCCCCCGGGAAGCGTACGGCCATTCCCGTGAGGGTCTTCAATTCGAGGAGGGCCCCCGCGTCTCCTCCGAGCTAGGCCTGGAGGGCATATTCCTTCAATGGAATTGCCGTGGACTCCGGGCCAACTGGAGGAGCTGCGGAGGCTCGCCTCGTCCCGTTCCCCGTTAGCTATTTTTTTGCAGGAGACCATGCTAGGCGCGTGCTCCCTGCCTGCCCTCCCGGGGTATAAGGGTCTTGCGACCCCACCACCGCGGGACGGCCGGGCTGGGGGATGCGCGGTTTACACCCGGCATGATGTCTCCGTTCTTCCTTTCTCTTTAGATACCTCCTTTCAGGCAGTGGCTGTGCAGCTGCACCTGGATAGGAGGTATACTATCATTTCTGCGTACATTCCACCGTCAGCTGACTTCGACGCGGGGGACTTCCGCCGCGTCGTGGCACGGTTGCCGAGGCCCTATCTCTTGCTTGAAGATCTGAACGGCAGGCATCCTCTCTGGGGAGATTACACCATAAATCCCAGGGGACAAGTCCTTGCCGATCTGATCGAAGAGCTTGAGATAGGTGTCCTAAACGTGGATGAGTTTACGCATCACTGTCCGAGAACCGCTTCATTTTCTTGCCTTGACCTATCTTTGTGCTCTTCGGATGCACAGCTTGATTTTGATTGGGGGGTGGTCGATGACCTCCATGGTAGTGATCACTTTCCCATTCAAATATCCTTTTCAGGGCAACTGCCGCCTGAGAGACCACCTCGGTGGTGCTTGGCGCGGGCGCGGGCGCGGTGGCCTGCATTTCAGGAAATGACTGAATTCTCTATCTCAGTCGAGGAGTTTAGGTCGGTAGATGAGGCCGTTGAGTTCTTCTCCGGCAACCTTATCGCCTTGGGCCTGACTACTATTCCTAGGACGTCTGGCTGTTTTGCACGTCGACCACTCCCATGGTGGTCGGCCGAGTGTGAGACGGCCCTCAAACAGAAGCGTTATGCCTACATGCGCTATAAGCGCCGCCCGAACGATTTCACTGTCGCTGAATTTCGTCGGGCTAGGGCTAGGTTCCGGTATATTTCGAAGCACGCCCGCCGCTCTTCTTGGCAGGCATACGTGTCTTCACTTAACGGGAAGACCCCTTTAGCTGAGGTGTGGAATCGAGTCAAAAGGATTCGGGGCAAGTTCTCGCAGGACCCCCCTCCCGTTCTCCAGGAGAATGGGACCGCAATCTCGGACCCCGCGTCCGTGGCGGAATCCTTCGCGACCGCTTTTTCTGCATTCTCTAGCCGTGATGCTGCTCCGCCAGCATTCAATGCACGTCGTGATGTCGCGGAAGGCCGCCGGCTGGACTTTACCTCCAGAGGCGGAGAACCCTTCAACGACAAGTTTACTGTGAGTGAGTTGCGTTCCGCTCTCGCTTCGTGCGCGGACACCGCCCATGGTCCGGACGATGTCCCGTACGCCATGCTTCGAAACCTGGGTGAGCGAGGCATGGCCTTTCTGTTAGATCTGTTCAACAGGATCTGGGTGGAAGGTCTTGTCCCAGACTCCTGGCGAATCGCTACTGTGCTTGCCTTTCGCAAACCGGGGAGAGATCACTCTACTCCGACCGGTTTCCGCCCAATCTCTCTAACCTCTTGCGTGTGCAAGTTGATGGAGAAATTGGTAAATGTTAGATTCGCCTTTTTTCCTGGACAGCGGAGGCCATCTGTCTTCCGCACAGTGCTGCTTCCGCAAGTTCCACTCCACGTTGGATGCTCTGCTCCGACTGGAAAATGCCGTCTGCGAGGCTTTCCTTCGTAGACAAGTCGCCAGATAGCCCCTTAAATAAAAAAAAAAAAAAAAAAAAAAATCCTTCGTAGACAGCACTACGCCACGGTGTTTTTCGATCTGGAGAAGGCCTATGATACCGCATGGCGATACGGTATCATGGAGACTCTCCACACGATGGGGGCGAGGGGACGCCTCCCAATTTTTATATCTGAATTTTTGCGAGATCGTCGATTCCGCGTACGGGTGGGGGGAGCCCTCTCCGGCCCAAAGGAGCAGGAAGAGGGTGTCCCGCAGGGAAGTGTCCTCAGTGTCACACTCTTTGCCCTGAGCATCAACGGCATCACCTCGGTGCTGCAGGAAGATGTTCTTGATACGCTCTACGTGGACGACCTTTCGATCTCTTTTGGCGCGGCCCAGATGCCAACTCTGGAGCGCCGACTCCAACAGGCATTGAACCGCGTCTCTCGCTATGCCGAAGCGCACAGGTTTCGGTTTTCTTTGGCCAAGACTAAGGTGGTGCACTTCTGCCGCCATCCACGGCTTCACCCTGACCCAGATTTGTTTCTTAATGGGGTGCGCCTGGATGTGGTTGAGTCGCACCGTTTCCTTGGTCTTGTATTCGACCGACGCCTCACCTGGGAGGCTCATATTCGCAGCCTTAGGGTCTCTTGTACCCGCGCCATGGACATTCTCCGTTCCGTGACGTTCAGCGCTTGGGGCGCTGATAGGGCTACCGCCTTACTTTTTTATCGATCCTTTGTTCGTTCGAAGTTCGACTACGGATGCGAGTTTTATGCATCCGCAGCCGAGCGTTTATTGCGAAAGGTGGATTCGATCCACCACACCGGCCTTTGCCTTGCGACCGGTGCCTTCCGCACTTCCCCCATTGAGAGCCTGTTGGTCGATGCTGGGGAGATGCCACTCGCTCTGCGCCGCCTGCAGTGTATCACTCGACTGTACGCGCCCGTCGCCTCTCTCAGTCGCCAACAGCTCTCACTGCATCCGCAGCTGATCTCTATGGTGCCTATGCCGTCGAGAGACGCCAGTCATACCCTAAGCCTTTTGGGTTTAGGGCCAGGAAACTCCTTCGAGAGGTAGATATCGCTCTCGGGCCGGTGGCGCCCCTGGTTTTGCCCAGGACGCCACCCTGGAGGGTACCACATTTGGCTATTTGTCGCCACGCCTCTACTCCCAAAGCTTGTACTGCGCCGGGAGTATTGCGTTCGACCTTTTTGGAGCACACATCGTGTCACGCTGGAACCGTGGCAGTGTATACGGATGGCTCCAAGTCCCAAGTGGGGGTCGGCTTCCACGCCGTATCCCCTCTGTTTGAAGTCAGCGGGGCTCTACCAGGCGCTGCGTCTGTCTTCACGGCCGAGCTGGTGGCAATACACCACTCGGTACGGGAGATTACGCGACGTGCCTGTTTCGGAGACCGGATTGTGATTTATAGCGACTCACAAAGCGCCCTGAGTGCTCTCGGGGCATTGGAATCTCCGCATCCCCTGGTTCGCGATATCCGTGACGCCACGGTTTTGGCGAGCCGGGCAGATGTCGAGATTATCTTCTGCTGGGTTCCTGGACATGTAGGAATTGCGGTGAATGAGCGCGCCGATGAGGGCGCCAAAGAGTCCGCGAGGACTCTGCGACCGGACCAGCGTTTCGCTCTTCCTCACACCGACTACATGGCAGGAATACGGGCAGCTCTTCGGACTGCTTGGCAAAGAAGATGGGAGACGGTCGAAGGGAACTTAAAGTTGCGTGCCATTGCGCCGCGACTGTTCCCATGGATCTATCCCCCAATGCCGCGGCGGCTTCAGGTTGCTTTCTGTCGTCTTCGAATCGGACACACTCGTGTGACGCATCGCTACTTGATGGAACGCTCGTATGCATGCGCCCTATTGCAACGACTGCGTCGTCCCCCAGACTGTTCGGCATATTCTTGTCGAATGTCCCAGTCTGGGTGATCTTCGCGCACGATACCTGTCTCGGTACCGGGATGGGCGGGTCTCTACCGCCTGTCCCTTGTACTCGGGACGAGTGCGTGCACCATGACTGGTGGACTTATTGACTTTTTTGGGGAGGCTGGCCTTCTCCCTTTCATTTAACCCGGTTTTATTGTTGTTGTTGTTTTTGTTATCGTTTTTGTTATTGCTTTGTTATTGTTATTTCTTTTTATTGTTGTTTCCTGTTGAATTATTTTGAAGTAGCCTAGAACTAGGCTGTTTGTTTACAGCAACTTATGCCTAAGTCGGCAGTCGCCAGATAGCCCCTTAACCAAAAAAAAAAAAAAAAATCGTCCCCCAGACTGTTCGCCGCATTCTTGTCGAATGTCCCAGTCTGGGTGATCTTCGCGCACGATACCTGTCCCGGTACCGGGATGGGCGGTGTCGC
Organism: Ceratothoa steindachneri; assembly: GCA_963969495.1. Classification (NCBI taxonomy): domain Eukaryota; kingdom Metazoa; phylum Arthropoda; class Malacostraca; order Isopoda; family Cymothoidae; genus Ceratothoa; species Ceratothoa steindachneri. The sequence continues at coordinate 136,966,312 of OZ018329.1, read as the reverse complement.
TACCGCCTGTCCCTTGCGCTCGGGACGATTTCGTGCACATTGACTTGTGTACTTGTTGACTTTTTGGGGGAGGTCGGGCTTCTCTGCTTTATTTAAGTAGGTTCTATATTTTTTGTTATTGTTTTCTTTGTAGGTTGCACGCTCCTGCGCCGGGGTGAGGGGGACCTCTCCCCGACGCCAGAGATTGCTTTCTAATTGTTACGTTTTTCTCATTTTTATCATTTTTATGTTTTCATATTCTTATTTTAAAGTAGCCTAGTGCTAGGCTGTCGTGATTCCGGCGAATTATGCCCATGTGGGCAGTCGCCAGATGGGCTCCTAAAATTAAAAAAAAAATCAAATGCGTATTTAATCTTTGCCTTACATGCTGCTTTCCATCCTATCTCAACAAATTAAATTTGCCTTTATTGTTGAAAAATCCACTTTCCTACTTCTCTGTAATCCACACAACATGCTCAGTAGCTAAGGCCAATCTAGTTACTCTATTCTTTTTACTTGTGAGGGGAGCGTGCTATTAGTCCTACTTCTCTCAAACGATGTGAGACAGTCTTGCAAGACACATAGGTTCATATTCTTGTTAACTTACTTGAAATACTGACTTATTTCAAGTTGACCCTTCATTGACATCTGTTGCCTCTCATGACCCTTTTTTTTGTTTCTTCTGTTTTCTCTGTTGACTCACAGTACTTAGAATCCTTTTTTCACCAATTACAATACTTTGAAAGGTCACTGTCATTATTATACTCATCCATTACACAATCGGTTTTCTGATAGATTTTTCAACTTTTATTTATCTCATAATCTTAATAAATGAGAATACCATCAGTTGCAGTCTGAAATATGCTTGGGACAGTGTTGTCATACATTATAAATTTTGATGCATAAACTGAAACTTGTTATTCTTCTCTTAGCTTTGGTTGGATCCTTTCTTCAAATACAAATTACTTTCCTTGTAACTTTTTTTATCCCATATTTTGAAATGAAACTTGGGCACTGAGGCAAATTTTTGTATTTTTCATTGAAACTAAATGATTATTTAAAAAAAAATTAGATACATTTTGTTTTTTAGTTTTGGACGGTACTGTATCTTACAGGCAAAATATTGAGCAAATAGATGCCTTGAGAAAGGAAATGGGAGATAATGTTACAAATTTTAAATGTTCTCTTTATTGTACACTACTTTTTCTGATTCAAGTTTTATGATAAAATGATGATACATATATTCTTGACCTAATGCAATCATGTTAATTTTGCCAAAATTTAAAACTTGCCATTAAAGAAATTTTATAGCACATAAAATAGGTTTATAAATTTAGCCTCAAGCTAGTATACTCTCTTTCAGAAATTCAGCCTGATTTGTTGAATAGTGATGAAATCTTGGTTGCTCTATCTACATCAGGATCCCCATACATTGGCACAAAATATGAATGGCATGTTCCGTGAGTATATTTTGTGATCACTATAAAAGGAATTTTAAGTTATCTTATCACAGATAATTCTAATGGCTAAATTGAACCTGTCCTTTATTTGTTTGTGTATCTATTCTTTCTTCACTTAGCCAAATTACCTTCATTGATCACATCAGTTTCCTTTTCACACTATAAATACTGCACTATGTGTGACAGCTGAGTAAGAAAACCACCACTCTTGTGTTAACTGTATTTCATATAAAACAACTAAGTGTGACTCCACACATGGCTGAAATAGGCAGAGAGGAGGGATTGGGTACCCACACCCATATGAAAGAACCCTGCAAATGCCCTCAATGAATTGGGACCTTGTCTGTCCTGATCTGACTTAAGGCAACTTATTCTACCTCTTGTTCCTTTACTGAATTCCTTCATTTATTTTGTTTCCTTTGCTATTGATGAGATGCTTTTGTGGCTGACAATAATATTGCTACAATACTGTTTCCTCATTAGAAGCTGAGAACAGTTATATAGGATCACTATTAGTTTTCATTTAACACACCCTGATTTATATTTGTTCTTATATTGCTTTGGAAACACACTGCATATGTCTTGTCATCTGCAAAAGTTGCTTTACTACTTGAGACACAAGCAACCACTATATACTCAGCTAAATTTAAGAGGGAATCTAAAAAATGGATGAAACCCATAATCACACATGTGGATTTGTTTAAGATTTTTTTTAATTAGATTAGAATAATAGAGACAGGACTTTTCAAAGTTTTTTGTTTCTGCCACTGATTTATAAGTTATTGAATGCATTTATCACTAGAATATAAAGGTGACAAATGGATAGAGATAGAGGGTTACATAAATGAATTGAATATAAATCCAAACCAACTCATAAGCATGAACAAAGAAGACTCTATAAGCAGAATTTACAAATAGGATGCAGAAAAATGGAGAGAGTATATGGAGGAAAAAGATATGGTAGAGGAGGACCTATACAACAATCCATATGAAACACAAATTCTCTTTAGCTCTTGGGCCAACAACCTAAAAGTTAAATGGAAATAAAGAAAATGAGCAACAGCAATGGTCAGTCAATGTGTGGAGGAAAGAGGGAGGACATAAGACACATTTATTCTGTGCAGGATATAAAGATATCAGAAGCAACTACACACCAGTGCAGCAACCTTATATAAAGGTCAAGACCATATAATAGCCATATTACTTTTTAAGAGGGAATATATAGATAAAACGAAGCAGCTCATAAGGAAATTTTGGAGGAGAGAAAAGTAGTGGTAGCAACAGCACAGCAGTGAAAAAGAAAAGCAATAGTCTAAGGGAGAGCCATTGCAAAGACAATTCTCCCACCCATCTAATATGTGGGGTCACAGGAGCAGGAGTTACTATCTTCCTCATCTCAGAGTTGAAGTCAAGGTGTGACAATTTAAAAAGACAATGGATGGAGTGTGCATTGAGAGGGGCTCAAAAGATGAAGTGGAACAGTGTTTTTGGATGGGTGAGTTTTCGGTGTGTTTATACAGGATTTAGTAAGAGAACCCAGGATTAGTCCTGATGGATGGCTTCAAGAAAGCAAATAGTACACTTTTAAAACTCAATAACAATAACACAGAGATTGAGAATTGAAAGAGTCTAAGTTCATCTGTATTTGAAGAAGCAGGAAGTAAGGATAGTTATTTATTAAGCATCCCATAAGTAATGCAACATGTTTATCATTAATTTAAGGATAAAAATAATAGATTATTTTAGTAATTCAATAGCATTGTGAAAATTATGCTTGTTTGCATATCTCTCACCAACCTGACTAACCATGAATGTCCCTCAAAACCCTTTTCTTTTGTTATAATGGCAAATAAATGTTATTTTTGCCTCATGTATGTAAACCTTTGTTGTGTATTTGATTTTGTAATGTTGCTGAAATAAATTCTTTCAAGCTCCAGAACACTTTTGATTTAATTTTTGTATTATTCTTGGATTGAATATGTAACATTTAATATATCCCTGAATTATTTAAATATTGCGGAAATAATTAAAATATTCTGCACAAGTGAAAAATAAAAGCTTTACGAGAGAATGCCTTTATTAGTTCACAAGTACAAGACTAGTGTTTCAGCATCACACTCATTCTTCAGCTGTACAAAGACTGATAAAATATTGCCGTAACATATTCCTTATTACAAAATGAGAAAGAAGAGAAAGTAACTCATTTTGTATATAATGAATGTGTTATGGTAATAATTTGTCAGTATTTGTACAGCTGAAGGATGGAGTGTGATGCTCTGAAACTAGTCTTTACTTGTGAACTAATAAAGTCATTCTCTCTGAAAGCTTTGGTTTAGATTTATAATCAGCGTGTACAGTATGCTGATCCATTAATATGATAAGCATCGACACCAGTGTTGTGTATTTAAACTTTTTAAAACTAGGATTTGACTTTTTACTACATGTTTTTATGCATTTTTTACCACTTTATGCTTTTCTTTCTCATTTGGGATTTTTAAAGTTTAATTTGAGATCTGAAGACACTTATGTTCTGTAAGATGGTGTGGCAGCAGGCTCTAGAATCCTGTGCTCACACTGCCTGTTGCTCCAGTAGAGCTACCTGGGTGTTTGAAGGGACAATGAGGGGTAATCCAAAGGAGGTTTTATACCTGTGAGCAGGTAAAAGCTTGAAAGCTGGTATACTTTGAATTTTTGTAACTAGGTAGAATTTTTGGTAATTGTTTACTTTAGCGATGGATGATTTTTTGAGTGATTTTCGCTACTGTTTTGCTATTTTTTTAGTCTTTTTCAGCTATCCCACTGGCCAATCAGCGATCTGTATTGAACACTGTCAATGGCCAATCTTAAGCATATTGAGTGAGAAAAATGATAGATACCAGAGTTTTGTTTACAGATGCAGTCCTGAAGTTAGAAAGTGGATTCATCTGAATGGGGATCATCTTCTTACCCTATTTTCGAGATGCCCTGTCTTCGACCGCTATGTGATAGAGTGTTTTAAATGCTAAGATTTTGGACATCTAGCTAAGAACTGTACTAAAACAACTCAGATTTGTGTCAAATGTTCCCAAAATCATAGAGTAAATGATCTTTTGAAGTGAGTTGTGCACTAGGAACAGAAGGTGGCCCAGAACTGATCCCTGTGGGACTCCGCTAACCACTTCTGCACCCTGCAAATAGCATCAAGGAACAACCAACCGAACACCAGAGGACACAGCCGCCTGAAGCTAGCTAAACCCAGGCGCAGAACTACATTTTAGACATGACATCAACCTGCTATAGTCAGTATAAAGGAAGGCAACAAAAATGATACCTTTCCTGAAGCACCTTGAATATGAAGAGAGACTGAGGGTACTAAATATGTTCTCATTTGAGAGAAGATGTGTTAGGGGCGATATGATTGAGCTTTTTGAAATCTGTTCTGGGATTGCGTGCCATTGCACCGCGACTGTTCCCATGGACCTATCCCCCAATGCCGCGGCGGCTTCAGGTTGCTTTCTGTCGTCTTCGAATCGGACACACTCGTGTGACGCATCGTTACTTGGTGGAGCGCTCGCATGTGCCCTATTGCAACGACTGCGTCGTCCCCCAGACTGTTCGGCATATTCTTGTCGAATGTCCCAGTCTGGGTGATCTTCGCGCACGATACCTGTCTCGGTACCGGGATGGGCGGGGTCGCTACCGCCTGTCCCTTGTACTCGGGACGAGTGCGTGCACCATGACTGGTGGACTTATTGACTTTTTGGGGGAGGCCGGCTTTCTCCCCTTTATTTAAGGTTCCTTTTTTTGTTATTGTTTTGTTTTAGGTTGCACTCTCCTGCACCGGGGTGAGGGGGACCTCCCCCCGCTGCCGGAGATTGCTTCGATTGTTAAGTTTTTCCAATTTATATTGATTGTTAAGTTTTCATATTTTAACTTTAAAGTAGCCTAATTCTAGGCTGTCGTGTTTTTCGGCGACTTATGCCCAAGTGGGTAGTTGCCAGATGGGCTCTATAAAAAAAAAAAAAAAAATCTGTTCTGGGATGGATAAGTTGGATTTTGGCAGCATATTTGAGTTGGAAGGTAGTAATAGGACTAGGGATCACCACTTAAAAATTAAAAAACAGAGGTGCAGGTTGGATGTTAGAAATTATTTTTTCATCAATAGAGTGGTAGATTACTGGTATAGTTTGCTATCTGAGACAGGAGACAGTCCAAACTTGTATGTATTCAAATGCAGTTTTTTTATTATTGTATGTTACGATTGATTGGGATTTTGATAAGTCTTGATGATGATGCCTTTTGTTTTTGACACATTCCTATGTATGGCTTGAATTGTATATTGTAGATGCATGATCGGACACAATCCTCTGGATTGTTTAAATTGTATATTGTAGATGCATGATCTGACACAATCCTATAGATGCATTTTGTGAGTGGGTTTTGGCAGATGCGGATGACCTTTGATAGGCCCTTGTGGCTTTTGTCATCCATTTAATTTTGAAAAACTGAAATTTTTCCCAGCCTTCCTTTGTTTCTTAAGAAGGATAATAAATAGGTTTTTTTTTTAAATTTTCTTTTTTTTCTGAAGTTGATTATTGATCTCTCCTAAATATTCTATGCCTAACACTATTTATTCTTTTGATGTAGTTTTGCTTTTTTGCCATGAATTATATTCGCCAAGTGAAGTTTAAATTGAACTATAAAAATACTTTTTATTTTTCGTTTGACGTTACTTTTTATTTTTTTTTGCTATTTAAAACTATTTTTTATGGCACTATTTCTTATTATCATTGCAAAAGAATCCATTCCGTATAGGCTGATCCAGCTGTGTGGGTCGTATATATACTCTACTGCAGGCCTTTTTGCTAAATTTTCAAAATGGCAAGTGCGTGCCTGTGTGCTCCAACATTTCTATTTTCTTAACGAGTAGCTCTCAATCCTTTTGATTTTTAATTTGTTAAACATCAATTAATACACACTAAAAGTGAGTGCCTAAAATGTAATTAAAAATATACAGTTAACAAGAGTTTTTTTCATTCTGATAAATCCCTTGTTGGCATGTTAAGCAAGAGAGAACGGTGCCTGAAGTAAGTAAATTATACGATTTTGTTGGCAATTACTAGTAGATTATTGAAAATAGCGGGGTGGGATGGGGGTATAGGGAAAAAGCCCCCCATTTATATAAAAAAAGTAACTTCCATTGACTCCAAACAATGAAGTGAGTGAGGCAAAAAAGTTGCTAGAAAAATAGCCCCCAAAATCACTCAAAAGATTGTCCACCGCTAAATAAATAATTACAGAATTTTTTATCAATCATCATTCTATTTAATCACTTTTTCATTGATCTATTTTACTTCCATTCTTTCTCCAATCATTGAAATTATCCTCATGAGTTGAGGTTATAATCACTACTATTTTGCTATTATTAGTTTTCCACAAATATTTAAACCTTATTGCAAATTTTTTTTCAAGAGAAAGTGTGGATGATATTAAGAAGAGGACAAGCGAGGATGATATTAAGAAAAGGACAAGTGAGGATGATATTGAGAAAAGAACAAGTGAGGATGATATTGAGAAAAGAACAAGTGAGTCGACCAAAGAAGAAAATGATATTGCGACAACAGAACTATGCTGTGAAGATTTAGATTCCAAAGTATCAGAAGATATTATCTCGACCAAAGTTGAATTGGTGAAATTAAATCGCAAATTCAATATTGATTTAGCACCAAAGGTAAGATGTTCTCATTTGCTTGCTATTTTCTTCTTGTTTTGGTAACTTGGTTTTGAAAAAAGTCAAGGTTGTTAGAATGATTTATTTTACATCTAAATTCACATATGTATATGAATGAATAATGCCAAAAATAAATGTGGCAAACACATATACGTAGGTGAGTCAAAAAGTTCTCAGACAAATGCCAGATTATTGAAATGTTCGATTTTGTACAAGTAAATACAGGGTCAAACACGACTTTCATGTTTTCTGAACAATTCCTACAAAATTCGTCATTCAATTTGTCGAGACTCTTTGTATTAGATGTGCTTCAAAAAGGTTACTTTTTTGAACCCATAAAATGGCAAATTTTGAGATAAGAGCGAACATTAAATTCCTGACTAAACTTGATTGGAAGCCTGTTAAGATTATTGACGCTCTACAACAGGTTTATGGTGACTCTTCGCCATGTAGAGCGGTAGTTTACGACTGGATTAAGCGCTTCAAGGGGGGCAGAGAAGAAGTTGAAGATGATCCACGTGAAGGGAGACCCTCCACCTCCATTAACCCAGAAAATGTCGAGCTTGTGAGGAATCTAGTGGATAAAGATCGCCGTATTACTATTGATGAAGTTGCCAATGCATGTGAAATCTCTCATGGCTCAGCATTTGGAATTCTAACTGAAAATCTTGGCCTGAGCAAGCTTTCAGCACGTTGGGTCCCAAAAGCGTTGCGAGAAGACCAGCTGAATCATAGGGCCAACCTTTCTTTGGCTATTTTGACCAAGATTGAAGCAAACGAGGATAGTTTTTTTGAGCGCCTCGTAACGGGAGATGAAACTTGGGTGTATCAGTTTGATCCTGAAAGTAAAAATCAATCAAAAGAGTGGCACCCAAGGGGGGCAGCAGGGCCTATCAAGTTCAAGACAGAGAGGTCCGTTAAGAAGATAATGGCTACAGTTTTTTGGGATTCGGAGGGAATTATTTTAATAGACTTCTTAGAAGGACAAAAAACTGTTACATCCAGCTATTACGAAGGAGTTTTAAGGAAGCTGAAAACTTCAATAGCCAAAAAACGATGAGGAAAGCTCCACAAGCAAATCTTGTTCCACCATGACAATGCCCCTGCACATTCGTCCAAAGCTGTGAGATCTCAGCTACGGGAATTTCGATGGGAAACTCTTGCTCATCCCCCTTATAGCCCTGATTTAGCACCCTCTGACTTTTTTCTGTTTCCAAATTTAAAGGGACACCTAAAAGGAACCCGGTTTCAATCATTAGATGAAGCAAAAAAGCAGGTCATTACTTGGTGCCAGAGACAACCCCGTGAATTCTACAAAGATTGTCTTTACCGTTGGATTCATAGATTAAGAAAGTGTATAGATGTTAATGGAGCTTATGTAGAAAAATGATTACAGTATTATTACAAATAAAAATTTTATGCCATTTATCTGAGAACTTTTTGACTCCCCCTCGTATATATATATTTCTACAGATTATTACATCTTAAAAAACACAAGGTAATCTGAATAATTTATTTACATGATAATATCTAAATTGTATGATACCACATAGTATACTCTGTAAGGGGCGCAGCGATTTGTCTTCCTGGCTGCTGTGCTGATGGGACTCAGCGCCCTGTCCGGTCCCGGTTTAGCCTCTTCTCCTTCCTTCAGACAGCCTGTATTTCTTCCCGAACCTGAGTCCACCCCTATGCAAGGTCCTTCTCAAAGAGCTAGTAGGGTTTCCAAGGCAGTACAAGGAGGGGAGAGATCTCCTGCGACCAGTGCCCCTGCGAATGACAGGACCTTCTCTATCTCGGAGAAGGACCTTGCTGAGGCTGGTCCATCTTGCCTGGGGGCTCCTGCCGGTGGAGGGGAGAAGCGGGTTCATTTCCTGTCCTCCTCTCCTAAAAAGAAGAAAACGAAAAAGGCGGGGGTGGGCTCATCTCCATCCCCGGGGGCTGTGGGGATGGATGAGTCTGCTGCCACTTAGGTAAACGACCAAGCCAAGATCGGCACATCTGGCTCCTCTGCCCCCCCCCTCCGGGGTGCGGAGCCCCTGACTAAGACTAAAGGTGCTAGAGTGCAGAGCGGAGCCTCAATTACATCGGGGCCCCTCATTCAGAGATTACCCAGCGTTTTCGAGCCTGCTGGCTTTAAACGCTTCCTTGTTATTTGCTCCACTGATGGCATACTGTTGGCTAAGGGCAACATGATCCATCAGAGGAGAGCTTTAGCTAGTGTGATTGGTGGTAGTCTTTTGGCGAATGTGTCCAATCCCTCCGAGGCGGCCATGATTAGTGCCCTCCTGACACTTGATGGCACTCCTCTAAGTGTGACGCCGCACTCTACCATGAACTTCTGAAAGGAGTAGTTTATTCGAGGGAACTCGTGGACTACTCAATAGAGGACATTACCTTAGAGCTGGCGACCATGGGGCGGTCAAGGTCGAACGTGTGATGAGAAAACAGGGAGGGGCCTCGAGACCCAACCCTACACTCTTCGTCACGTTCGACTGTGACAAGCTCCCAGAGACGGTGCGTGCTGGGTGGTACCGCTACCGCGTGAAGGCATTCGTGCCACTGCCGCGGCGGTGCTATTACTATCACCGCTTCGGCCATACGAATCGATCTTGTAAACGTGCAAAGTCGGGGTCACCCAGAGTCTGTGTAAATTGCTCCAAGGCCGCACACGATAAGTCTAAATTATGTGTGGCCAAGTGTGTCAATTGCGGAGAGCCGCACCCCGCTTCTTCGAAGCAATGTAGTGCATATCTCTTCGAGAAAGAAATCCTGGCCGTTCAGGCCCAGGATCGAATCTGATTCCGCGAGGCTAAGGACTTGGTCCTGACGCGCCGCGCTCTGCCTGGGACGTCATATGCCTCAATAGTTAGAAAGGCACCCTCTGCTCCTGGCCCATCCAGGCCAACGAGCACGGTTGTTTCCGCGCCCATTCGGAGCCCTTCTGCGGGCTCTACTCAACCCGGGCACTCCCCTGGTAAAGCTGGCGGCAAAAAGGGCTCATACCCAGCCCCGGCTAAAACCAGGGCTCCCCCCTCTTCCCCCAGCGTGACCGTTTCCCGTAAGACGAAACGGCCACGCGCCTCCACCGAGTCGTTAGACTCACAGGAGGCAACACCCCTGAAGTTGGTCGCCAGACCATCTTCCGGGGTTCCTAAAGCTGTCTCCCGAAAGGAGGACAGCAACAAAGGAGCTTCGGCTCCTTCGCCCACGCCTAGAGGTGGAGCGAGTGGCTCGGAGACTGTGGTTCCTCGAAAAGATGGCCCCCCGCCTCCGAAGCCGCAACGCCCGCCTAAGGTTTCGAGGCGGAGGGAGGAAAAGACTCGCATGGCGAGCTCAACCTCCCCCAATAAGTCCTCGAAGGCGACAGCGCCTCCAGCGCTTTGTCCGGCCAACAATGCCTGGGGTTCTGCCCCCGGGAAGCGTACGGCCATTTCCGTGAGGGTCTTATGCTCGAGGAAGGCCCCCGCGTCTCCTCCGAGCTAGGCTTGGAGGGCATATTCCTTCAATGGAATTGCCGTGGACTCCGGGCCAACTGGGAGGAACTGCGGAGGCTCGCCTCGTCCCGTTCCCCGTTAGCTATTTTTTTGCAGGAGACCATGCTATGCGCGTGCCCCCTGCCCTCCCTCCCGGGGTATAAGGGTCTTGCGACCCCACCACCACGGGATGGCCGAGCTGGGGGATGCGCGGTTTACACCCGGCATGATGTCTCCGTTCTTCCTTTCTCTTTAGATACCTCCTTTCAGGCAGTGGCTGTGCAGCTGCACTTGGATAGGAAGTATACTATCATTTCTGCGTACATTCCACCGTCAGCTGACTTCGACACGGGGGACTTCGCCGCGTCGTGGCACGGTTGCCGAGGCCCTTTCTCTTGCTTGGAGATCTGAACGGCAGGCATCCTCTCTGGGGAGATTACTCAAAAATCCCCCGTAAGGGGCGCGGCGATTTGCCATCCTAGCCCCCGTGCTGACGGGATCCAGCGCTCCATCCGGCCCCAACTTAGCCTCTCTTCCTTCCTTCAAAACACTTGTTTCCTCTCTTTTCACACAACCTCTCCCACAACTTTCTCTGGTCAGCCTCTAATTTCACAGGGTAGAATGCTGACCTTCTTCTCAAGCCAACCACCCCGGATCGGGGCTGGGGGGGGGGAGGGGACATTGTTCCCTAACCCCTCAGCTCCGGTTCGGGATGGGGGTTTTTTAACAACCTGCTTCATCCCCACCCATACCTTCCTCACATCTCTTTTCCTCTCCTCTTCACAACCTATATTTTTTACGCCGTGTTCAAGGTGGAGCCGCCATGCCGAAGGACTGCCAGGCCACCAGGCGGGAGGGGTGGTCCCGAATGGCGGCGCCTGGCTCTGCCGGGCTTGCCCCGTAAGGGGCGCGGCGATTTGCCACTCTGGCCGCCGTGCTGATGGGATCCAGCGCTCCGTCCGGCCCCAGCTTAGCCTCTCTTCCTTCCTTCAAAACACTTGTTTCCTCTCTTTTCACACAACCTCTCCCACAACTTTCTCTGGTCAGCCTCTAATTTGCACAGGGTAGATGCTGACCTTCCTTTCAGCCAACCGTCCCGCATCGGGGGTGGGGGACAATGTTCCCTAACCCCTGAGCTCCGGTCTGGGGTGGCTGGTTTTTAACTACCTGCTTCATCCCCGCCCATACCTTCCTCACATCCCTTTTCCTCTCCTCTTCACAATCTATTAATTTTTACGCCGTGTCCAAGGTGGAGCCGCCATGCCGATGGACTGCCAGGCCACCAGGCGGGAGGGGTGGTCCCAAATGGCGGCGCCTGGCTCTGCCGGGCTTGTAAGCACCTCTCGCAGTGCGGGCTACTGCGAGAGGTGTGCGCGATTGCATCCCGTGTTTAAAAAAGGGTCACCATGCCCAATGATGATAAAAAAAAACAAACCCAACCCTCAACTTCCCTTGTTCCATCGACGGAGCCGCCCTCGGGCAGCTCCAGCAAAAAAATGGAGGTTCCCTCCCCTGTGCTTGCACAGGGGACCCTCCATATTTCTCTAACCGGATAGGAGGCTTACTCCTCTCCTTCGCCTACGGGTGCAGGGGACTCCCCCTCACCCCCTTCTCTGGAGGTGCTTTCGGGCACCTCCCTTTTCCCAGCGGCAGTCCCCTCTTTTCTTTCCAAGGGGACTGCCAAGAAAGCCAGCAGGCAGCCCTTAGCCAGCCGCTCCCCATCAAAGCGGCTCGGTAGGGCAAACCCCCTTAGGGGGGAGAGGGAAGCCAGGCCCCTTCGGTCGCTTCCCTCAAAAGACCTGCTGGCAAGAATTTTAAACCTTGCTGGGGTCAAGGCCTGTGCCTCCCCACACAAGACTGGCGACACTGCCAAGGGGACCTGCGATGTCCTGGGAGGGGATGGCCAACTGGAGGCCCCTCCTGTGATAAACATGGTCCTTGAGGAGACCCAGCCTCAGACGGTAGGGCCTTCCATGGGGGGGGGGGGAATTCGGGCTCGGCGCCAAGCACCGAACCCGAATCCGCCCCTATGCAAGGTCCTCCTCAAATGGCTGAGGGCTCCGAGGCAGTAAAAGGAGGGGAGGGATATCCTCCGACAGGTGCCCCCACGACAACCAGGACCTTCTCCATTTCGGAGAGGGACCTGGCTGAGGCCGGTCCATCTGGCCTGGGGGCTTCTGCCGGCGGAGGTGAAAAGTGGGTTCATTCCCCGCCCTCCTCTCCAAAAAAGAAAAAGACGAAAAAGACTCGGGGCTCCTCTCCATCCGCGGGGGCTGCGGGGACGGATGGGTCTGCTGCCACTTTGGTAGGCGACCAAGCCAAGATCGGCACATCCGGCCCCTCTACCCCCTCGTGTGCAGAGCCCCTGACCAAGACTAACACCAAAAGTGCACAGGGCGGAGCCTCGATGACATCGGGGCCCCTGATTCAGAGGTTACCTGGCGTTTTCGAGCCCGCTGGCTTCAAACGCTTCCTCGTTATTCGCTCCACTGATGGCACCATGTTGTCCAAGGGCAACATGATCCATCAGAGGAGAGGATTAGCTAGTGCAATTGGTAGAGAGCCGAAAGTGACCCGTTTCTCGGACGGGAGCCTTCTGGCGAATGCGGCGAATCCCGCCGAGGCGGCCAAGATAAGTGCTCTTCGGACACTTCATGGCACCCCGGTGAGTGTGACGCCGCACTCTACCATGAACTTTGTGAAAGGAGTAGTTTATGCGAGGGAACTCGTTGACTACTCCATTGAGGACATCACCCTAGAGCTGGCCGACCATGGGGCGGTCAAGGTCGAACGTGTGATGAGAAAACAGGGAGGGGCTTCGAGACCCACCCCTACATTCTTCGTCACGTTCGACTGTGACAAGCTCCCTGAGTCGGTGCGTGCCGGTTGGTACCGCTACCGCGTGAAGGCATTCGTGCCACTTCCGCGGCGGATCTATTACTGTCACCGCTTCGGCCATACGAATCGCTCATGTAGACGTGCAAAGTCGGGGTCACCCGAAGTCTGTGTAAATTGCTCCAAGGTCGCACACGATAAGTCCAAATCGTGTGTGGCCAAGTGTGTCAATTGCGGAGAGCCGCACCCTGCTTCTTCGAAGCAATGTGGTGCATATCTCCTGGAGAAAGAAATCCTGTCCGTTCAGGCCCAGGATAGACTCTCATTCCGCGAGGCTAAGGACTTGGTCCTGGCGCGCCCAGCTCTGCCTGGGACGTCATATGCCTCAGTAGTTCGAAAGGCACCCTCTGCTCCTGGCCCATCCAGGCCAACGAGCACGGTTGTTTCCGCGCCCATTCGGAGCCCTTCTGCGGGCTCTACCCAACCCGGGCGCTCCCCTGGTAAAGCTGGCGGCAAAAAGGGTTCATACCCAGCCCCGGCTAAAAACAGGGCTCCCCCCTCTTTCCCCAGCGTGACCGTTTCCCGCAAGGCGAAACGGCCACGCGCCTCCACCGAGTCGTTAGACTCACAGGAGGCAACACCCCTGAAGATGGTCGCTAGGCCATCTTCGGGGGTTCCTAAAGCTGTCCCCCGAAAGGAGGACAGCAACAAAGGAGCTTCGGCTCCTTCGCCCACGCCCCGAGGTGGAGCGAGTGGCTCGGAGACGGTGGTTCCTCGAAAAGAGGCCCCCCCGCCTCCGAAGCCGCAGCGCCCGCCTAAGGTTTCGAGGCGGAGGGAGGAAAAGACTCGCATGGCGAGCCCAACCTCCCCCAATAAGTCCTCGAAGGCGACAGCGCCTCCAGCGCTTTGTCCGGCCAACAGCGCCCGGGGTTCTGCCCCCGGCAAGCGTACGGCCATTCCCGTGAGGGTCTTCAATTCTAGGAGGGCCCCCGCGTCTCCTCCGAGCTAGGCCTGGAGGGTATATTCCTTCAATGGAATTGCCGTGGACTCCGGGCCAACTGGGAGGAGCTGCAGAGGCTCGCCTCGTCCCGTTCCCCGTTAGCTATTTTTTTGCAGGAGACCATGCTAGACGCGTGCCCCCTGCCTGCCCTCCCGGGGTATAAGGGTCTTGCGACCCCACCACCGCGGGATGGCCGGGCTGGGGGATGCGCGGTTTACACCCGGCATGATGTCTCCGTTCTTCCTTTCTCTTTAGATACCTCCTTTCAGGCAGTGGCTGTGCAGCTACACCTGGATAGGAGGTATACTATCATTTCTGCGTACATTCCACCGTCAGCTGACTTCGACGCGGGGGACTTCCGCCGCGTCGTGGCACGGTTGCCGAGGCCCTATCTCTTGCTTGGAGATGTGAACGGCAGGCATCCTCTCTGGGGAGATTACTCCATAAATCCCAGGGGACAAGTCCTTGCCGATCTGATCGAAGAGCTTGAGATGGGTGTCCTAAACGTGGATGAGTTTACGCATCACTGTCCGAGAACCGCTTCATTTTCTTGCCTTGACCTATCTTTGTGCTCTTCGGATGCACAGCCTGATTTTGATTGGGGGGTGGTCGATGACCTCCATGGTAGTGATCACTTTCCCATTCAAATATTATTTTCAGGGCAACTGCCGCCTGAAAGACCACCTCGGTGGTGCTTGGCGCGGGCGCGGTGGCCTGCATTTCAGGAAATGACTGAATTCTCTATCTCAGTCAAGGAGTTTAGGTCGGTAGATGAGGCCGTTGAGTTCTTCTCCGGCAACCTCATCGCCTTGGGCCTGACCACTATTCCTAGGACGTCTGGCCGTTTTGCACGCCGACCACTCCCATGGTGGTCGGCCGAGTGTGAGACGGCCCTCAAACAGAAGCGTTATGCCTACATGCGCTATAAGCGCCGCCCGAACGATTTCACTGTCGCTGAATTTCGTCGGGCTAGGGCTAGGTTTCGGTATATTTCGAAGCACGCCCGCCGCTCTTCTTGGCGGGCATACGTGTCTTCACTTAACGGGAAGACCCCTTTAGCTGAGGTGTGGAAGCGAGTCAAAAGGATTCGGGGCAAGTTCTCGCAGGACCCCCCTCCCGTTCTCCAGGAGAATGGGACCGCAATCTCGGACCCCGCGTCCGTGGCGGAATCCTTAGCGACCGCTTTCTCTGCATTCTCTAGCCGTGATGCTGCTTCGCCAGCATTCAATGCACGTCGTGATGTCGCGGAAGGCCGCCGGCTGGACTTTACCTCCAGAGGCGGAGAACCCTTCAACGACAAGTTTACTGTGAGTGAGTTGCGTTCCGCTCTCGCTTCGTGCGCGGACACCGCCCATGGTCCGGACGATGTCCCGTACGCCATGCTTCGACACCTGGGTGAGCGAGGCATGGCCTTTCTGTTAGATATGTTCAACAGGATCTGGGTGGAAGGTCTTCTCCCAGACTCCTGGCGAATCGCTACTGTGCTCGCCTTTCGCAAGCCGGGGAGAGATCACTCTACTCCGACCGGTTTCCGCCCAATCTCTCTAACCTCTTGCGTGTGCAAGTTGATGGAGAAATTGGTAAATGTTAGATTAGCCTATTTCCTGGACAGCGGAGGCCATCTGTCTTCTGCACAGTGCGGCTTCCGTAAGTTTCACTCCACGTCGGATGCTCTGCTCCGACTGGAAAATGCCGTCTGCGAGGCTTTCCTTCGTAGACAGCACTACGCCACGGTGTTTTTTGATCTGGAGAAGGCCTATGATACCGCATGGCGATACGGTATCATGGAGACTCTCCACACGATGGGGGCGAGGGGACGCCTCCCAATGTTTATATCTGAATTTTTGCGAGATCGTCGATTCCGCGTACGGGTGGGGGGAGCCCTCTCCGGCCCAAAGGAGCAGGAAGAGGGTGTCCCGCAGGGAAGTGTCCTCAGTGTCACACTCTTTGCCCTGAGCATCAACGGCATCACCTCGGTGCTGCCGGAAGATGTTCTCGCTACGCTCTACGTGGACGACCTTTCGATCTCTTTTGGCGCGGCCCAGATGCCAACTCTGGAGCGTCGACTCCAACAGGCATTGAACCGCGTCTCTCGCTATGCCGAAGCGCACAGGTTTCGGTTTTCTTTGGCCAAGACTAATGTGGTTCACTTCTGCCGCCATCCACTGCTTCACCCCGACCCAGATTTGTTTCTTAATGGGGTGCGCCTGGATGTGGTTGAGTCGCACCGTTTCCTTGGTCTTGTATTCGACCGACGCCTCACCTGGGAGGCTCATATTCGCAGCCTTAGGGTCTCTTGTACCCGCGCCATGGACATTCTCCGTTCCGTGACGTTCAGCGCTTGGTGCGCTGATAGGGCTACCGCCTTACTTTTTTATCGATCCTTTGTTCGCTCGAAGCTCGACTACGGATGCGAGTTTTATGCATCCGCAGCCGAGCGTTTATTGCGGAAGGTGGATTCAATCCACCACACCGGCCTTCGCCTTGCGACCGGTGCCTTCCGCACTTCCCCCATTGAGAGCCTGTTGGTCGATGCTGGGGAGATGCCACTCGCTCTGCGCCGCGTGCAGTGCATCACTCGCCTGTGCGCGCGAGCCCGGCGCCTCCCTCAGTCGCCAACAGCTCTCACTGCATCCGCAGCTGATCTCGATGGTGCCTATGCCGCCGAGAGACGCCAGTCATACCCTAAGCCCTTTGGGTTTAGGGCCAGGAAACTCCTTCGAGAGGTAGATATAGCTCTCGGGCCGGTAGCGCCCCTGGTTCTGCCCAGGACGCCACCCTGGAGGGTACCACATTTGGCTATTTGTCGCCACGCCTCTGCTCCCAAAGCTTGTACTGCGCCGGGAGTATTGCGTTCGACCTTTTTGGAGCACACATCGTGTCACGCTGGTACCGTGCCAGTGTATACGGATGGCTCCAAGTCCCAAGAGGGGGTCGGCTTCCACGCCGTATCCCCTCTGTTTGAAGTCAGCGGGGCTCTACCAGGCGCTGCGTCTGTCTTCACGGCTGAGCTGGTGGCAATACACCACTCGGTACGGGAGATTACGCGACGTGCCCGGTTCGGAGACCGGATTGTGATCTATAGCGACTCACAAAGCGCCCTGAGTGCTCTCGGGGCATTGGAATCTCCGCATCCCCTGGTTCGCGATATCCGTGACGCCACGGTTTTGGCGAGCCGGGCAGATGTCGAGATTATCTTCTGCTGGGTTCCTGGACATGTAGGAGTTGCGGGGAATGAGGGCGCCAAAGAGTCCGCGAGGACTCTGCGACTGGACCAGCGTTTCGCTCTTCCTCACACCGACTACATGGCAGGAATACGGGCAGCTCTTCGGACTGCTTGGCAAAGAAGATGGGAGACGGTCGAAGGGAACTTAAAGTTGCGTGCCATTGCGCCGCGACTGTTCCCATGGACCTATCCCCTAATGCCGAGGCGGCTTCAGGTTGCTTTCTGTCTTCTCCGAATCGGACACACTCGTGTGACGCATCGCTATCTGATGGAGCGCTCGCCTGTGCCCTATTGCAACGACTGCGTCGTCCCCCAGACTGTTCGGCACATTCTTGTCGAATGTCCCAGTCTGGGTGATCTTCGCGCACGACACCTGTCCCGGTACCGGGATGGGCGGGGTCGCTACCGCCTGTCCCTTGTGCTCGGGACGAGTGCGTGTACTTTGACTGGTGGACTTATTGACTTTTTGGGGGAGGCCGGCCTTCTCCCTTTTATTTAACCCGATTTAATTGTTGTTGTTGTTCTTGTAATTGTTTTTGTTATTGCTTTGTTATTGTTATTGTTATTTCTTTTTTATTATTTTCTGTTTAATTTTTTAAAGTAGCCTAGAACTAGGCTGTTTTTTACGGCGACTTATGCCTAAGTCGGCAGTCGCCAGATAGCCCCTTTAAAAAAAAAAAAAAAAATCTGCCGGGCTTGTAAGCACCTCTCGAAGGCGACAGCGCCTCCAGCGCTTTATCCGGCCAACAGCGCCCGGGGTTCTGCCCCCGGCAAGCGTACGGCCATTCCCGTGAGGGTCTTCAATTCGAGGAGGGCCCCCGCGTCTCCTCCGAGCTAGGCCTGGAGGGCATATTCCTTCAATGGAATTGCCGTGGACTCCGGGCCAACTGGGAGGAGCTGCGGAGGCTCGCCTCGTCCCGTTCCCCGTTAGCTATTTTTTTGCAGGAGACCATGCTAGGCGCGTGCCCACTGCCTGCCCTCCCGGGGTATAAGGGTCTTGCAACCCCACCACCGCGGGACGGCTGGGCTGGGGGATGCGCGGTTTACACCCGGCATGATGTCTCCGTTCTTCCTTTCTCTTTAGATACCTCCTTACAGGCAGTGGCTGTGCAGCTGCACCTGGATAGGAAGTATACTATCATTTCTGCGTACATTCCACCGTCAGCTGACTTCCACGCGGGGGACTTCCGCCGCGTCGTTTCACGGTTGCCGAGGCCCTATCTCTTGCTTGGAGATCTGAACGGCAGGCATCCTCTCTGGGGAGATTACACCATAAATCCCAGGGGACAAGTCCTTGCCGATCTGATCGAAGAGCTTGAGATGGGTGTCCTAAACGTGGATGAGTTTACGCATCACTGTCCGAGAACCGCTTCATTTTCTTGCCTTGACCTATCTTTGTGCTCTTCGGATGCACAGCTTGATTTTGATTGGGGGGTGGTCGATGACCTCCATGGTAGTGATCACTTTCCCATTCAAATATCATTTTCAGGGCAACTGCCGCCTGAGAGACCACCTCGGTGGTGCTTGGCACGGGCGCGGTGGCCTGCATTTCAGGAAATGACTGAATTCTCTATCTCAGTCGAGGAGTTTAGGTCGGTAGATGAGGCCGTTGAGTTCTTCTCCGGCAACCTTATCGCCGTGGGCCTGACTACTATTCCTAGGACGTCTGGCTGTTTTGCACGCCGACCACTCCCATGGTGGTCGGCCGAGTGTGAGACGGCCCTCAAACAGAAGCGTTATGCCTACATGCGCTATAAACTCCGCCCGAACTATTTCACTGTCGCTGAATTTCGTCGGGCTAGGGCTAGGTTCCGGTATATTTCGAAACACGCCCGCCGCTCTTCTTGGCGGGCATACGTGTCTTCACTTAACGGGAAGACCCCTTTAGCTGAGGTGTGGAAGCGAGTCAAAAGGATTCGGGGCAAGTTCTCGCAGGACCCCCCTCCCGTTCTCCAGGAGAATGGGACCGCAATCTCGGACCCCGCGTCCGTGGCGGAATCCTTAGCGACCGCTTTCTCTGCATTCTCTAGCCGTGATGCTGCTCC
Source organism: Ceratothoa steindachneri (assembly GCA_963969495.1). Lineage (NCBI taxonomy): Eukaryota > Metazoa > Arthropoda > Malacostraca > Isopoda > Cymothoidae > Ceratothoa > Ceratothoa steindachneri. The sequence continues at coordinate 136,946,581 of OZ018329.1, read as the reverse complement.
GCCAGCATTCAATGCACGTCGTGATGTCGCGGAAGGCCGCCGGCTGGACTTTACCTCCAGAGGCGGAGAACCCTTCAACGACAAGTTTACTGTGAGTGAGTTGCGTTCCGCTCTCGCTTCGTGCGCGGACACCGCCCATGGTCCGGACGATGTCCCGTACGCCATGCTTCGACACCTGGGTGAGCGAGGCATGGCCTTTCTGTTAGATCTGTTCAACAGGATCTGGGTGGAAGGTCTTGTCCCAGACTCCTGGCGAATCGCTACTGTGCTCGCCTTTCGCAAGCCGGGGAGAGATCACTCTACTCCGACCGGTTTCCGCCCAATCTCTCTAACCTCTTGCGTGTGCAAGTTGATGGAGAAATTGGTAAATGTTAGATTAGCCCATTTACTGGACAGCGGAGGCCATCTGTCTTCTGCACAGTGCGGCTTCCGTAAGTTTCACTCCACGTCGGATGCTCTGCTCCGACTGGAAAATGCCGTCTGCGAGGCTTTCCTTCGTAGACAGAACTACGCCACGGTGTTTTTTGATCTGGAGAAGGCCTATGATACCGCATGGCGATACGGTATCATGGAGACTCTCCACACGATGGGGGCGAGGGGACGCCTCCCAATGTTTATATCTGAATTTTTGCGAGATCGTCGATTCCGCGTACGGGTGGGGGGAGCCCTCTCTGCCCCAAAGGAGCAGGAAGAGGGTGTCCCGCAGGGAAGTGTCCTCAGTGTCACACTCTTTGCCCTGAGCATCAACGGCATCACCTCGGTGCTGCCAGAAGATGTTCTCGCTACGCTCTACGTGGACGACCTTTCGATCTCTTTTGGCGCGGCCCAGATGCCAACTCCAACAGGCATTGAACCGCGTCTCTCGCTATGCCGAAGCGCACAGGTTTCGGTTTTCTTTGGCCAAGACTAAGGTGGTGCACTTCTGCCGCCATCCACGGCTTCACCCTGACCCAGATTTGTTTCTTAATGGGGAACGCCTGGATGTGGTTGAGTCGCACCGTTTCCTTGGTCTTGTATTCGACCGACGCCTCACCTGGGAGGCTCATATTCGCAGCCTTAGGGTCTCTTGTACCCGCGCCATGGACATTCTCCGTTCCGTGACGTTCAGCGCTTGGGGCGCTGATAGGGCTACCGCCTTACTTTTTTATCGATCCTTTGTTCGCTCGAAGCTCGACTACGGATGCGAGTTTTATGCATCCGCAGCCGAGCGTTTATTGCGGAAGGTGGATTCAATCCACCACACCGGCCTTCGCCTTGCGACCGGTGCCTTCCGCACTTCCCCCATTGAGAGCCTGTTGGTCGATGCTGGGGAGATGCCACTCGCTCTGCGCCGCGTGCAGTGCATCACTCGCCTGTATGCGCGAGCCCGGCGCTTCCCTCAGTCGCCAACAGCTCTCACTGCATCCGCAGCTGATCTCGATGGTGCCTATGCCGCCGAGAGACGCCAGTCATACCCTAAGCCCTTTGGGTTTAGGGCCAGGAAACTCCTTCGAGAGGTAGATATAGCTCTCGGGCCGGTGGCGCCCCTGGTTCTGCCCAGGACGCCACCCTGGAGGGTACCACATTTGGCTATTTGTCGCCACGCCTCTGCTCCCAAAGCTTGTACTGCGCCGGGAGTATTGCGTTCGACCTTTTTGGAGCACACATCGTGTCACGCTGGTACCGTGCCAGTGTATACGGATGGCTCCAAGTCCCAAGAGGGGGTCGGCTTCCACGCCGTATCCCCTCTGTTTGAAGTCAGCGGGGCTCTACCAGGCGCTGCGTCTGTCTTCACGGCCGAGCTGGTGGCAATACACCACTCGGTACGGGAGATTACGCGACGTGCCCGGTTCGGAGACCGGATTGTGATCTATAGCGACTCACAAAGCGCCCTGAGTGCTCTCGGGGCATTGGAATCTCCGCATCCCCTGGTTCGCGATATCCGTGACGCCACGGTTTTGGCGAGCCAGGCAGATGTCGAGATTATCTTCTGCTGGGTTCCTGGACATGTAGGAGTTGCGGGGAATGAGCGCGCCGATGAGGGCGCCAAAGAGTCCGCGAGGACTCTGCGACCGGACCAGCGTTTCGCTCTTCCTCACACCGACTACATGGCAGGAATACGGGCAGCTCTTCGGACTGCTTGGCAAAGAAGATGGGAGACGGTCGAGGGGAACTTAAATTTGCGTGCCATTGCGCCGCGACTGTTCCCATGGACCTATCCCCCAATGCCGCGGCGGCTTCAGGTTGCTTTCTGTCGTCTCCGAATCGGACACACTCGTGTGACGCATCGCTATCTGATGGAGCGCTCGCCTGCGCCCTATTGCAACGACTGCGTCGTCCCCCAGACTGTTCGGCACATTCTTGTCGAATGTCCCAGTCTGGGTGATCTTCGCGCACGATACCTGTCCCAGTACCGGGATGGGCGGGGTCGCTACCGCCTGTCCCTTGTGCTCGGGACAGATTCGTGCACACTGACTTGTGGACTTGTTGACTTCTTGGGGGAGGCCGGCCTTCTCCCTATTATTTAAGCAAGGTTTGTTTGTTTTGTTTTTTGTTGTTGTTTTTTGTTGTTTTTTTGCATTTTTGTTTTTTGTTTGTTTTTTTTTCTTTAGTTGCACGCTCCTGCGCCGGGGGGACCTCTCCCCGACGCACCAGCTTGCTTCCTTTTCCCCTTTTGGGGTGTTGTTTTTTTTTTTCTCTCTTTAATTTCATTTTAAAGTAGCCTAGAACTAGGCCAGTTTTAATACGGCGACTAATGCCCAAGTAGGCAGTCGCCAGATGAGCTCTTAAAAAAAAAAAAAAAAAAAAATCCTTTCTCTTTAGATACCTCCTTACAGGCACTGGCTGTGCAGCTGCACCTGGATAGGAGGTATACTATCATTTCTGCGTACATTCCACCGTCAGCTGACTTCGACGCGGGGGACTTCCGCCGCGTCGTGGCACGGTTGCCGAGGCCCTATCTCTTGCTTGGAGATCTGAACGGCAGGCATCCTCTCTGGGGAGATTACACCATAAATCCCAGGGGACAAGTCCTTGCCGATCTGATCGAAGAGCTTGAGATGGGTGTCCTAAACGTGGATGAGTTTACGCATCACTGTCCGAGAACCGCTTCATTTTCTTGCCTTGACCTATCTTTGTGCTCTTCGGATGCACAGCTTGATTTTGATTGGGGGGTGGTCGATGACCTCCATGGTAGTGATCACTTTCCCATTCAAATATCATTCTCAGGGCAACTGCCGCCTGAGAGACCACCTCGGTGGTGCTTGGCACGGGCGCGGTGGCCTGCATTTCAGGAAATGACTGAATTCTCTATCTCAGTCGAGGAGTTTAGGTCGGTAGATGAGGCCGTTGAGTTCTTCTCCGGCAACCTTATCGCCGTGGGCCTGACTACTATTCCTAGGACGTCTGGCTGTTTTGCACGCCGACCACTCCCATGGTGGTCGGCCGAGTGTGAGACGGCCCTCAAACAGAAGCGTTATGCCTACATGCGCTATAAGCGCCGCCCGAACTATTTCACTGTCGCTGAATTTCGTCGGGCTAGGGCTAGGTTCCGGTATATTTCGAAGCACGCCCGCCGCTCTTCTTGGCGGGCATACGTGTCTTCACTTAACGGGAAGACCCCTTTAGCTGAGGTGTGGAAGCGAGTCAAAAGGATTCGGGGCAAGTTCTCGCAGGACCCCCCTCCCGTTCTCCAGGAGAATGGGACCGCAATCTCGGACCCCGCGTCCGTGGCGGAATCCTTAGCGACCGCTTTCTCTGCATTCTCTAGCCGTGATGCTGCTTCGCCAGCATTCAATGCACGTCGTGATGTCGCGGAAGGCCGCCGGCTGGACTTTACCTCCAGAGGCGGAGAACCCTTCAACGACAAGTTTACTGTGAGTGAGTTGCGTTCCGCTCTCGCTTCGTGCGCGGACACCGCCCATGGTCCGGACGATGTCCCGTACGCCATGCTTCGAAACCTGGGTGAGCGAGGCATGGCCTTTCTGTTAGATCTGTTCAACAGGATCTGGGTGGAAGGTCTTGTCCCAGACTCCTGGCGAATCGCTACTGTGCTCGCCTTTCGCAAGCCGGGGAGAGATCACTCTACTCCGACCGGTTTCCGCCCAATCTCTCTAACCTCTTGCGTGTGCAAGTTTATGGAGAAATTGGTAAATGTTAGATTAGCCCATTTCCTGGACAGCGGAGGCCATCTGTCTTATGCACAGTGCGGCTTCCGTAAGTTTCACTCCACGTCGGATGCTCTGCTCCGACTGGAAAATGCCGTCTGCGAGGCTTTCCTTCGTAGACAGCACTACGCCACGGTGTTTTTTGATCTGGAGAAGGCCTATGATACCGCATGGCGATACGGTATCATGGAGACTCTCCACACGATGGGGGCGAGGGGACGCCTCCCAATGTTTATATCTGAATTTTTGCGAGATCGTCGATTCCGCGTACGGGTGGAGGGAGCCCTCTCTGCCCCAAAGGAGCAGGAAGAGGGTGTCCCGCAGGGAAGTGTCCTCAGTGTCACACTCTTTGCCCTGAGCATCAACGGCATCACCTCGGTGCTGCCAGAAGATGTTCTCGCTACGCTCTACGTGGACGACCTTTCGATCTCTTTTGGCGCGGCCCAGATGCCAACTCTGGAGCGTCGACTCCAACAGGCATTGAACCGCGTCTCTCGCTATGCCGAAGCGCACAGGTTTCGGTTTTCTTTGGCCAAGACTAAGGTGGTGCACTTCTGCCGCCATCCACGGCTTCACCCTGACCCAGATTTGTTTCTTAATGGGGAACGCCTGGATGTGGTTGAGTCGCACCGTTTCCTTGGTCTTGTATTCGACCGACGCCTCACCTGGGAGGCTCATATTCGCAGCCTTAGGGTCTCTTGTACCCGCGCCATGGACATTCTCCGTTCCGTGACGTTCAGCGCTTGGGGCGCTGATAGGGCTACCGCCTTACTTTTTTATCGATCCTTTGTTCGCTCGAAGCTCGACTACGGATGCGAGTTTTATGCATCCGCAGCCGAGCGTTTATTGCGGAAGGTGGATTCAATCCACCACACCGGCCTTCGCCTTGCGACCGGTGCCTTCCGCACTTCCCCCATTGAGAGCCTGTTGGTCGATGGTGGGGAGATGCCACTCGCTCTGCGCCGCGTGCAGTGCATCACTCGCCTGTATGCGCGAGCCCGGCGCCTCCCTCAGTCGCCAACAGCTCTCACTGCATCCGCAGCTGATCTCGATGGTGCCTATGCCGCCGAGAGACGCCAGTCATACCCTAAGCCCTTTGGGTTTAGGGCCAGGAAACTCCTTCGAGAGGTAGATATAGCTCTCGGGCCGGTGGCGCCCCTGGTTCTGCCCAGGACGCCACCCTGGAGGGTACCACATTTGGCTATTTGTCGCCACGCCTCTGCTCCCAAAGCTTGTACTGCGCCGGGAGTATTGCGTTCGACCTTTTTGGAGCACACATCGTGTCACGCTGGTACCGTGCCAGTGTATACGGATGGCTCCAAGTCCCAAGAGGGGGTCGGCTTCCACGCCGTATCCCCTCTGTTTGAAGTCAGCGGGGCTCTACCAGGCGCTGCGTCTGTCTTCACGGCCGAGCTGGTGGCAATACACCACTCGGTACGGGAGATTACGCGACGTGCCCGGTTCGGAGACCGGATTGTGATCTATAGCGACTCACAAAGCGCCCTGAGTGCTCTCGGGGCATTGGAATCTCCGCATCCCCTGGTTCGCGATATCCGTGACGCCACGGTTTTGGCGAGCCGGGCAGATGTCGAGATTATCTTCTGCTGGGTTCCTGGACATGTAGGAGTTGCGGGGAATGAGCGCGCCGATGAGGGCGCCAAAGAGTCCGCGAGGACTCTGCGACCGGACCAGCGTTTCGCTCTTCCTCACACCGACTACATGGCAGGAAACGGGCAGCTCTTCGGACTGCTTGGCAAAGAAGATGGGAGACGGTCGAGGGGAACTTAAATTTGCGTGCCATTGCGCCGCGACTGTTCCCATGGACCTATCCCCCAATGCCGCGGCGGCTTCAGGTTGCTTTCTGTCTTCTCCGAATCGGACACACTCGTGTGACGCATCGCTATCTGATGGAGCGCTCGCCTGCGCCCTATTGCAACGACTGCGTCGTCCCCCAGACTGTTCGGCACATTCTTGTCGAATGTCCCAGTCTGGGTGATCTTCGCGCACGATACCTGTCCCAGTACCGGGATGGGCGGGGTCGCTACCGCCTGTCCCTTGTGCTCGGGACAGATTCGTGCACACTGACTTGTGGACTTGTTGACTTCTTGGGGGAGGCCGGCCTTCTCCCTATTATTTAAGCAAGGTTTGTTTGTTTTGTTTTTTGTTGTTTTTTTGCATTTTTGTTTTTTGTTTGTTTTTTTTTCTTTAGTTGCACGCTCCTGCGCCGGGGGGACCTCTCCCCGACGCACCAGCTTGCTTCCTTTCCCCCTTTTGGGGTGTTGTTTTTTTTTTTCTCTCTTTAATTTCATTTTAAAGTAGCCTAGAACTAGGCCAGTTTTAATACGGCGACTAATGCCCAAGTAGGCAGTCGCCAGATGAGCTCTTAAAAAAAAAAAAAAAAAAAATCCTTTCTCTTTAGATACCTCCTTACAGGCACTGGCTGTGCAGCTGCACCTGGATAGGAGGTATACTATCATTTCTGCGTACATTCCACCGTCAGCTGACTTCGACGCGGGGGACTTCCGCCGCGTCGTGGCACGGTTGCCGAGGCCCTATCTCTTGCTTGGAGATCTGAACGGCAGGCATCCTCTCTGGGGAGATTACACCATAAATCCCAGGGGACAAGTCCTTGCCGATCTGATCGAAGAGCTTGAGATGGGTGTCCTAAACGTGGATGAGTTTACGCATCACTGTCCGAGAACCGCTTCATTTTCTTGCCTTGACCTATCTTTGTGCTCTTCGGATGCACAGCTTGATTTTGATTGGGGGGTGGTCGATGACCTCCATGGTAGTGATCACTTTCCCATTCAAATATCATTCTCAGGGCAACTGCCGCCTGAGAGACCACCTCGGTGGTGCTTGGCACGGGCGCGGTGGCCTGCATTTCAGGAAATGACTGAATTCTCTATCTCAGTCGAGGAGTTTAGGTCGGTAGATGAGGCCGTTGAGTTCTTCTCCGGCAACCTTATCGCCGTGGGCCTGACTACTATTCCTAGGACGTCTGGCTGTTTTGCACGCCGACCACTCCCATGGTGGTCGGCCGAGTGTGAGACGGCCCTCAAACAGAAGCGTTATGCCTACATGCGCTATAAGCGCCGCCCGAACTATTTCACTGTCGCTGAATTTCGTCGGGCTAGGGCTAGGTTCCGGTATATTTCGAAGCACGCCCGCCGCTCTTCTTGGCGGGCATACGTGTCTTCACTTAACGGGAAGACCCCTTTAGCTGAGGTGTGGAAGCGAGTCAAAAGGATTCGGGGCAAGTTCTCGCAGGACCCCCCTCCCGTTCTCCAGGAGAATGGGACCGCAATCTCGGACCCCGCGTCCGTGGCGGAATCCTTAGCGACCGCTTTCTCTGCATTCTCTAGCCGTGATGCTGCTCCGCCAGCATTCAATGCACGTCGTGATGTCGTGGAAGGCCGCCGGCTGGACTTTACCTCCAGAGGCGGAGAACCCTTCAACGACAAGTTTACTGTGAGTGAGTTGCGTTCCGCTCTCGCTTCGTGCGCGGATACCGCCCATGGTCCGGACGATGTCCCGTACGCCATGCTTCGACACCTGGGTGAGCGAGGCATGGCCTTTCTGTTAGATCTGTTCAACAGGATCTGGGTGGAAGGTCTTGTCCCAGACTCCTGGCGAATCGCTACTGTGCTCGCCTTTCGCAAGCCAGGGAGAGATCACTCTACTCCGACCGGTTTCCGCCCAATCTCTCTAACCTCTTGCGTGTGCAAGTTGATGGAGAAATTGGTAAATGTTAGATTAGCCCATTTCCTGGACAGCGGAGGCCATCTGTCTTCTGCACAGTGCGGCTTCCGTAAGTTTCACTCCACGTCGGATGCTCTGCTCCGACTGGAAAATGCCGTCTGCGAGGCTTTCCTTCGTAGACAGCACTACGCCACGGTGTTTTTTGATCTGGAGAAGGCCTATGATACCGCATGGCGATACGGTATCATGGAGACTCTCCACACGATGGGGGCGAGGGGACGCCTCCCAATGTTTATATCTGAATTTTTGCGAGATCGTCGATTCCGCGTACGGGTGGGGGGAGCCCTCTCCGGCCCAAAGGAGCAGGAAGAGGGTGTCCCGCAGGGAAGTGTCCTCAGTGTCACACTCTTTGCCCTGAGCATCAACGGCATCACCTCGGTGCTGCCAGAAGATGTTCTCGCTACGCTCTACGTGGACGACCTTTCGATCTCTTTTGGCGCGGCCCAGATGCCAACTCTGGAGCGTCGACTCCAACAGGCATTGAACCGCGTTTCTCGCTATGCCGAAGCGCACAGGTTTCGGTTTTCTTTGGCCAAGACTAAGGTGGTGCACTTCTGCCGCCATCCACGGCTTCACCCCGACCCAGATTTGTTTCTTAATGGGGTGCGCCTGGATGTGGTTGAGTCGCACCGTTTCCTTGGTCTTGTATTCGACCGACGCCTCACCTGGGAGGCTCATATTCGCAGCCTTAGGGTCTCTTGTACCCGCGCCATGGACATTCTCCGTTCCGTGACGTTCAGCGCTTGGGGCGCTGATAGGGCTACCGCCTTACTTTTTTATCGATCCTTTGTTCGCTCGAAGCTCGACTACGGATGCGAGTTTTATGCATCCGCAGCCGAGCGTTTATTGCGGAAGGTGGATTCAATCCACCACACCGGCCTTCGCCTTGCGACCGGTGCCTTCCGCACTTCCCCCATTGAGAGCCTGTTGGTCGATGGTGGGGAGATGCCACTCGCTCTGCGCCGCGTGCAGTGCATCACTCGCCTGTATGCGCGAGCCCGGCGCCTCCCTCAGTCGCCAACAGCTCTCACTGCATCCGCAGCTGATCTCGATGGTGCCTATGCCGCCGAGAGACGCCAGTCATACCCTAAGCCCTTTGGGTTTAGGGCCAGGAAACTCCTTCGAGAGGTAGATATAGCTCTCGGGCCGGTGGCGCCCCTGGTTCTGCCCAGGACGCCACCCTGGAGGGTACCACATTTGGCTATTTGTCGCCACGCCTCTGCTCCCAAAGCTTGTACTGCGCCGGGAGTATTGCGTTCGACCTTTTTGGAGCACACATCGTGTCACGCTGGTACCGTGCCAGTGTATACGGATGGCTCCAAGTCCCAAGAGGGGGTCGGCTTCCACGCCGTATCCCCTCTGTTTGAAGTCAGCGGGGCTCTACCAGGCGCTGCGTCTGTCTTCACGGCCGAGCTGGTGGCAATACACCACTCGGTACGGGAGATTACGCGACGTGCCCGGTTCGGAGACCGGATTGTGATCTATAGCGACTCACAAAGCGCCCTGAGTGCTCTCGGGGCATTGGAATCTCCGCATCCCCTGGTTCGCGATATCCGTGACGCCACGGTTTTGGCGAGCCGGGCAGATGTCGAGATTATCGTCTGCTGGGTTCCTGGACATGTAGGAATTGCGGGGAATGAGCGCGCCGATGAGGGCGCCAAAGAGTCCGCGAGGACTCTGCGACCGGACCAGCGTTTCGCTCTTCCTCACACCGACTACATGGCAGGAATACGGGCAGCTCTTCGGACTGCTTGGCAAAGAAGATGGGAGACGGTCGAGGGGAACTTAAAGTTGCGTGCTATTGCGCCGCGACTGTTCCCATGGACCTATCCCCCAATGCTTTCTGTCGTCTCCGAATCGGACACACTCGTGTGACGCATCGCTATCTGATGTAGCGCTCGCCTGCGCCCTATTGCAACGACTGCGTCGTCCCCCAGACTGTTCGGCACATTCTTGTCGAATGTCCCAGTCTGGGTGATCTTCGCGCACGATACCTGTCCCGGTACCGGGATGGACGGGGTCGCTACCGCCTGTCCCTTGTACTCGGGACGAGTGCGTGCACCATGACTTGTGGACTTATTGACTTTTTGGGGGAGGCTGGCCTTCTCCCTTTCATTTAACCCGGTTTAATTGTTGTTGTTGTTTTTGTTATTGTTTTTGTTTTGCTTTTTTATTGTTATTGTTATTTCTTTTTATTGTTTCCTGTTTAATTTTTAAAGTAGCCTAGAACTAGGCTGTTTGTTTACGGCGACTAATGCCTAAGTCGGCAGTCGTCAGATAGCCCCTTAATTAAAAAAAAAAATAAAAAAAAATCCTGGACATGTAGGAATTGCGGGTAATGAGCGCGCCAAAGAGTCCGCGAGGACTCTGCGACCGGACCAGCGTTTTGCTCTTCCTCACACTGACTACATGGCAGGAATACGGGCAGCTTTTCGGACTGCCTGGCAAAGAAGATGGGAGACGGTCGAAGGGAACTTAAAGTTGCGTGCCATTGCGCCGCGATTGTTCCCATGGACCTATCCCCCAATGCCGCGGCGGCTTCAGGCTGCTTTCTGTCGTCTCCGAATCGGGCACACTCCTGTGACGCATCTCTATTTGATGGAGCGCTCGCCTGCGCCCTATTGCAACGACTGCGTCGTCTTCCAAACTGTTCGGCACATTCTTGTCAAATGTCCCAGTCTGGGTGATCTTCGCGCACGACACCTGTCCCGGTACCGGGATGGGCGGGGTCGCTACCGCCTGTCCCTTTTACTCGGGATGAGTGCGTGCACATCGACTTGTGGACTTATTGACTTCTTGGGGGAGGCCGGCCTTCTCCCTATTATTTAAGCAGGGTTTGTTTTTTTGTTTTGTTTTGTTTTTTGCATTTTTTTTTGTTTTTTTCCTTGCACCCATTTAGGTTTTTTTTTTCTTCGTTTAATTTTATTTTAAAGTAGACTAGAACTAGGCCAGTTTTAATACGGCGACTAATGCCCATGTAGGCAGTCGCCAGATGAGCTCTAATTAAAAAAAAAATAAAAAAAATGGGGTGTTCCCTGTGCCTTGCACTTGGAGCTTTCGTAATATGAGATGACACTAGCCCCATCATTCACCCTTATACCCCTTCCTCTTAATTGTGAGTGGTTGCATCCCCAGACGCCACCCTTCCCTCACTATTTTTAATAATCTATTAGTATTCCCCAGGGTAATTTTTTACATTAGTGACACAATCCTATGGATGCATTTTGTGGGTGGGTTTTGACAGATGCGGATGACCTTTGATAGGCCCTTGTGCGTGACCATTCCTCCTCAGTTTGTGCTTCTAGACTCTGGAATGCTCTTCATGCCGAAGTCCGATCCTCTCCCTCCCTTGCTACTTTTAAACATCTCCTGAAGACTCATCTCTTCAGAATTTCCTTCTCTTTCCTGTAAACTTTCTTTACACTCGCTACATAACCTGCGCTCTGTGAGGGCGCATTATAAATACTTATTATTATTATTATATTGTTATGAAATAGTCAAAGAGGAATAGCACCTTCCCAGATATAAGTCACCCACTCCAGGCTCAGGTTTGGTCACCACCCATTCCTATAATATTATATATATATATAACAAAGCAAGTCAACAATGGAACCTGTCCTAGGTGCAACCACCATGACACCACACTGATAATTCCAAGCAATAATTGGAACACTATTTCCTAAGTTAGAGAGATCTGTGGCAGCAGTTTTCCTCTGGGATGCAGGCTGTTGGCCATGATATCAACCCAGGGGAAAAAAATAAAGCCCTTCACAATATGGAACAAGGCATGAAAACCCATGGTTTGCAATTTTTGGTTGATTTAAATGTTCAATCTCCACTTAGAAAAAATTGGATCCTATTTAGAATTTGAAGCCCTAACATTTAGGGTCTTCATTCTATTCTACATTATTTAGTTAATTGTGGGTGAATTTCCCCCTGATCATGTGATGAAATTCACATAATGATCAGAATGATGATCACTGCAATCCCAAAGGCACCAGGAGCTGGTCCCTGTTGGAGAAGAAGGTTAGAGTAGAGCAAGTAGAATGTTTTTTGTCATCCTTGATCAGCAGCCACCCTTTTGGAATCAGGGCAGTGTATAGATGGAAACCCTTTGGGTAGATTCCAAGAGAGAAGAGTGATGTGTGCATGAAGGCCGAGTGGATGGAAGAGACGATAGAGTTGCGATTGGCTCTGTGTGGGAATGAGGTTGGTAGATGGTGCTTTCTGCACACACTCATCACACCCAACACAGTATCAATGTCACCTCCCTCCAAGCATCCTATTTTTTGTCCACTGTTTTCAGGAATTAAACCGAGTACATGGTGTGGAAATTCAATGCCTTATTCACTAGGAAAGTCCCTAACTTAACCTATGTTAATGCTCTAAATGTTTTAGAAAACTTAAAATTAAACAAATAGAATACTAGCATAATTTTTTTTAAGTATATTCCTTAAGGCCCAGTCACACATAGCCGAATTTGAATCCGAATGCAAACCGAATGTCGTTCGGTTTGCATTCCATTTTGAATCGGAGACAAATTTTTTTTCTAACTTTCGGAAATGATTCGGAAAGTTGCCCGAATCATCTTTCGGAAATGATTCGGAAAGTTGCTCGAATCCTTTAATGAAACTATCGGAACCAAGTCGGAATGGCGAGATCCCGAATGTGATGTGGGATCAAATCGGAAGCATTTCGGCTGTACGTGACCTGGACCTCACATGCATGTTGCATTTTCATGTAGCTAATGGGTACAAATATAGTTTTTGTCACTTTCAGATTCTATATTCAAGAGGACCATTAGTGGAATTACTCATATCATCGAATGTTGCTAGATATGTTGAGTTCAAGTGTATCACACGAATTTTAACGTGGCTTGAAGGGGAGGGCGAAGAATCCGAGGGGCATTTAATTCCTGTTCCATGTTCACGCAGTGATGTATTTACTACTGATGCCATTAATTTGATTGAAAAGCGCCTTCTTATGAAGTTTTTAGAATTTTGCCTTGATTTTGAGAAAAAGGAGGAGGAATGGAGTGGTATGTTCATATTTTTTTGTATTCCCCACATTATTTACAGCGATTTAAAGGATAAGACTGTCCCTAAAACTCTTAATTACACGTTTTATAATAATCTCATGAATTAACTTTAAAGATATAATTTTTAATTTATATTTCAGAATATGCTGATAAACCTTTTGGTGACTTGTTAAGGGCGCAGCATCTTACACCTAAATTAATCCACTTCATTACTTCATCAATTGGGATGGTTTCAGCTGATGTGAATTGTAAGGAAGGATTGAAAAAGACTTCACTTTTTCTCAACAGCTTAGGAAGATATGGTGCTATGCCTTTTCTTTTTACACTCTATGGTTCTGCAGAAATTCCACAAGCTTTTTGCCGGTTAGTAGTTCTATGATTTTGCTAGAGCCTAGCTGAATGGAAACACTTGAGTTTACAGTCAAGTTAAACCACATTGGGAGTCCCATTTCAGGTCACTTCATGGCATCTGTTATGTGCTGTAGATACATGTGGTTCAGATCCCCATATAAAGTTGTAGGGTCTTTTAATTCCTGCAAAATTACCCACTCCTTTATGCATCATCAAACACAAAATCACCCCTCATCTATTTCCATGCTGTAGTATAACTACAAACCTAGGACTAGCAAAGACCCTAGGGTCCACTCAAGGCCATTTCGAGAACTAATTAGGTCTATACCACCTCAACCTCTAGAGGTGGTCTATATCGATCAGGTACACACTTGTCTATGTATTCACTGATCTATGACTACACTTCCATATATTATAATTTCTATTTATGTACACACTTATCTACTTGTTTACCTATTACTGTTTATTTCTAATATGCTTACTCTTCGCACTCAAATAGCTGATGGAACGATTTCTTCTCTCGTGCAGATAGCGCCTGCTAGTGTTAAAAACAAACAACTAATGACAGGAAAGCAGAAAGAAATATGGAAAACATATAGACTCATGCTTTACAGCGGCTATTAACTGACATCATTGGCGGGTGGGGGGGGGGGGGGGCTCAGGCCTTCTTGTGTAAAAAGAAAAACCTCAGTACTTTTTTTTAAGTGATATTTCTCTGTGCGCCTACTAAGTTACATTTAAACGCGAATAGTACTCCTCCAGTCTGTTTTTAAATATATTAACCGACGTACTTTCGGTCGGGAAAGCTATTCCATGTGTGAGTGATTTTATAGGTAAATATTTTTTGTGCTATGCCACTGGTGAATCACTTGTTAACTAATTTATATCCATTTTGATGGGTATTCGCTCATAAATCTAATTCAAATAATGGCAGGCAATTGTTGGAAAAACATTAGAAGATTTTAGAAACTTCTATCAGCTGGTTGTGTAAATGTCTGTGTGAGTTGCTTATAAGTACCGTCTGCAAACTATTTTTTTTTTCAATTTCCAGTGGACCATTTTGGTTTTATAATGTTGAATATTTTTATAGGTTATGTGCTGTTTTTGAAGGTATTTATATCCTCAAAAGAAGTGTTGAGTATTTGGTGAAAAATCAGGAAGGTCGTGTCACTGGGTTGATTTCTCAAGGACAGAGATTTCACTGTAAAAACATAGCAATGGATGTTAGTTACTCTCCCAAGAGTTTCAGAGAAAAATGCAAGAGGAAGCGGTCAGTATCAAGAGGAATACTTCTCACAGACAAGTAGGTTTTTTAATACCTTGGTCCTGCAGGGGGATAAACTACGTAGCCTAAGGTAGGGAAACTAGGAAAGCTCTGTCACTAGGTTGACCTGAACTCTGATGGGACCTGGGAAAGTTCTTGGTGTGCTTTCCCCTCGCTCCCTCAGCGCTTTTTTTTGTACTCTACGACTCTCCTCTCAACCTTTTATCTACGAAGGGCGGTCAATAAGTTTTGCGAATCGGTAGGGCAAAACAGAGGAAGGGGGATGGCTGTTTGTGGGGGGGGTTAGGACAAGTTATGACAAGTCAGGACCTGCAGCCGCACGCTCCTGCCTCGTCTATTTAAGAATCAGTAGCTGATCGCAGATCGTCAGTCACAAATTTTTCAACAATGGAGAAGGTTGAGCACCGCGCAGTGATCAAATTTTTGACCAAGGAAGGCAAGAATGCAAAAGAGATCTATGAACGCATGGTTGCAGTGTACACCGACACCGCTCCTTCCTATGCCACCATTGCTCACTGGAATAGGGAGTTCCGCCATTGTCGTGAGTCCCTTGAAGATGACTCCCGTCCAGGACGCCCGTCAGACGTGACCAACGAAGCAATGTGGCCCGTGTGGAGAGGATGATCCTCGAAAATCGACGGGTGAAGATCGAAGAAATCGAGCGAGAACTTGGAATATCACATGGAAGTGTTATCAACATCATCCACGACAATTTGGCCATGACCAAGGTCTCTGCCCGTTGGTTCCCTTGAAACCTCACATCCCATGATCGATTTCAACATCGTCAAAGTCCACAAGGCGAGAGTTGCACAAGCTGCCCTGCGCGAGTGCGGATTCGAGGAACTCAACCATCCCTCCTACAGTCCAGATCTGGCCCCTAGCGACTACTTTTTATTCCGCCAGCTCAAGGCTGCACTGCGCGATGCCGGTTTGGGGACGATGAAGATGTCCAGGAGTGGATTGAACAGCAGTCGGGAGATTTCTGATTGTTGGGAATTCGAAGCCTCAGGGACAAGTGGCGCAAGTGCATTGAAGTCGAGGGTAGTTATATTGAAAAATAATAAAACACTTTTCCTCATATCTCGTTTCCTTATATCCGAATTGCAAAACTTATTGACCGCCCCTCGTACTTGCACATGGTACCAAGAGAAACTGTTCTCACCCAAATAGAGTAAAAATTAGGGACGCTCCGCCACTGGGTGAAATTCAACTCTGACAGTCTGGAAGTTTTTGGTGCACTTCCTCTTTGCTCCCTCGTAGAATTCCTTTTTCTCTACGACTATCCTCTCAACCCGTGACTAGGTGCAGTCCGTGGATTCTGGATGGACTGCACACCATCCTGGGATCACCTAAGCAAAGGATGGCAGGATGTTCCATGGGGGTTAATCCAGGTTCAGTAACAAATGCCGAACCTGAGTCCGCCCCTGTGAAAGCTTCTCCTCAGGTGGCTGGCCCCCGAGGACTCACAAGCGCTTTCTGGTTGTTGTTTGACGCATGCTCCATTACTGGGTGGGGGCATGTCTTTCACCCACGCTGGAGCATGCCTCCTTATTGCTTCTGGTTTTGTTTTGTTGTTTTTTTTCCTTTGTTTTTAAATCTAGTCTAGCATTAGGCTGTAATGTAATTTATGGCAACGCGTGCCCTTGTAGGCAGTCGTTAGTTGGGCGCTATAAAAGAATCCTTTCCTGCTTTTGTTTTTTGTTTTCTTTTCAATGCAGCCTAATTATAGTCTAAATTAATTATGGCGAATTATGTCCTTGGTGGCAGTCGCCAGATGGGCTATATAAAGTAAACAAAAAACAGTCAAACCTGTGCAACCCATTATGGCAGTCTTTGATTTCCGGAAGAGGGTGGCCTCTTGTTTGGTGTTGGGTGAATACTCCGCCTTCCCCCGACGCCAGAGCCTTTTTTCTTCTTCGCTCCTTGTTTTAGTCAGTTTGTTCATTTTAAATTTGGTTGTGGGGGATTTTTTTTGTCGTTTCTTGTTTATAATTAGCGTATTTGTCGTCGTCATCGGCTCCAGCTTGTGTCCAAGCATCGTTTTCGTCGGCAGTTATCCGGTCTCCTTGGCTGATGTTTGTGTCGGATATGACTTAGGATACAAAGTAAGCCGGAAAGAAAACAGAGACGAATGCCATTCGCTGAGGAATTTGTTTCTGGCGATCGTGGCTGCGCGACGGCCACCCGTGCACACTTGACCCGTAACGCGTCCGCTGCGGCTCAAAAGATTGGAATTGGAATCTTATATGGCCCATGTCTGCTTGGCCCGCCATTGGGGGGTCTTGCTGTTGGATGAGTTTAGTCTGGAACCTCATCCACGACCTTACGCCTTAGGTGACCCTGCCAAGAGTTTGAAACTCCCGACGGCATCGCTCTTGAGTCTTTGGTAAAGGCTCAATGAATAAATGATTCGCATGATCCATATCTTCGATCTCAGGAACTTTTTTAGTAGCATCCTGAAGGCCGGAAAATAAAGAAGAACGTATTTGTAGGCTAAAGGTAATCTCTTAGAAATGAGTAATTCTGGCGGAAATGCCATTGCTGTCTCATCGCCAATATAGTCTCTTAAAACTAAATTCCTGTTCATGTCGGTTATGAATATTTCAGATCAATCTTGGTTGACAAGAAAGAGCACGTGACTCTTTTGAGGCTGCCCTCGAGTAACAGTCACTCCGCAGTCACAGTCATTGAAGTGGGGAGTGGGGCTGGAGTCTGCGCACCAAATACACGTAAGTTCTTTCAATTTTTTTGCATGCAACTTCCCATAGCTTCTTGAGGTGACTCGCAAAGGGCGACTTAGCCTTGATAAGGGTTGCCTCTTGCTCTGTGAACCCTCTTTCCCCACGACTGCATCAACAGTGGCGGCGATGTGCGCCAATCCAAGTTTTAGCGGGGAGAGTGGGGGTTAATAAAGCGTTGCTCTGGGTTTTGTCAGGTGGTTGGATGGTATATTCTCACTCCCCCATAAAGAGGCGGGGGGATCTATTTTTTGTGTATGTACGTTTGTGAACTCTGCCCTTTGAGTGTGAGGGGTATTCTTTTGGGTAAGAGAGTTCTCATCGGATTACCCTAGTATTTCCTGTGCTGGGTTTTATTTGCGTGGGGCAGGGAGATTACCAATACCGTCTTCGGGCATGTCAAAAAGGGGCGACTAATTCCTGATAGAGACCCCAGACATGGGCTTAAGCCACGCACTCGAATGTTTTGTTCCTGCGAGCGCAATGCGCCCTCTCCCAGAGCCAGTCCAGCCGTGCCGGGTGTGGCCAAACACCGAACCCACCGTGCGGAAGCGGTGGATGTTAAATAAAAGAAGCTAAATCCGAAGAGCTGAGAGAGAGAGGTGATCTGCATTCTAGGTAGTAAGAAGGAGAGTTCAATCCCCCGCTTTGGGGGGGAATCGGTTGTAAGTTTCAAAGGTATGGATGGGCAATTTTAGAGCATGAGTGTGTGGTGGTTAGGGATAGTGTACGAGATACGGAATTGAGAAAAGAGTGCCCTTTTCCCCTCCCGTAGACCTCGTTCATCTGCTCTGTTATGGGGAAGATGCAGAGTCTGAGTTTAAGCCGACGATGCAGCGGATCTTCAGTGAAGAAAGAAATGCCAAAGATAAACCAAATATCCTTTTCAGTTTATTCTTTAATCAGGTAATGAATTACTCTTTTCTTTTTTTTAAACCTTATCATTACTACTAGTACCTCTCATATGTGTGTGTGTGTGTATATATATATATATATATATATATATATATATATATATATATATATATATAATTATTATTAGCATTATTATGATTTAGTAGTATGTTATTATTTATTATATTTAGTATTATCATTACAGCTCTTCACTTAATGTTTTCTCCCCGCACTTTGCACTGGGAGGCATGTTTCCACCCGTACAGAGACAGAGTTCGGTCTGGTAGCCAATGGTGCCTTGGGCTGCGTGCCATTCTGGAATCACCTAGCACCAGGGTATGATAATTGAATGCCAGTGGTGCTAACACCTTATAGCCAGGGCTGTTTAGGTCATCCTTGTTTATATGCTCAGCTTCGGCCCCTGGGGTTCTTTGTTCAGGATGATATTTACTCAAAACTAAGAAGCGAAAAGGCAAGTTTTGCATTTCGGCGAAGTGAAATGGCTCGGATAGTAAAAAGAAACCTATTTGAGGCGTAACTTTCCTACAGAACCCGATAAATCTCCATATTTCAGGCATTCATGTTTCTAAACTTTACTGCCCTGACGTTACGAAAGCACACTCTTTTAGTTGTCAGTTATACTTTATATTTCGCCGGTATAGCCCCCATCCCCCACATTTAAATTGAATGATTTATTGACTTTTAATTTTTTTTCAGATTCATTTTGATCTGGAAAGCACCGACGATTTAGCTCCGAATATTTTTGTCTGCAATGGCCCACATCCGACACTTGATTATGACCAAGCCATTGCTCAAGTACTGTTCTATTTTTTTTTCTTTTCCTCACAAGCAAATAGTTCAATGATTGTTCTTGGCTACATAGTAGCCCCTGGGCAAGGTTCTCCAAGGAATCCAGCACTGCGTGTATCTGTAGACCTTGTGTAAGCGTCAAGCATGTTGCATGTGTGTTTAGTATTGGTGACTTCCTCTGTGGTCTTTACTGGGCTAACCCCAGAATGGCACCCACCTCGAGTTAGGGGTGTTAGCAGTCATGGCTGTGACCAACGGAACTTTTATCATCCCTTACTGCCCTTGTGTTTATTTATTCATTTATTTTATTTTTTCCATTTCTTTCTTCATACTCCTTATATGGTTTCCTTTTTCCTCACTGGTCTGTAGGAGGACTTGTGACCATCTCAGGGTTTCGCTGGGCGTATCGCTGTATCATACCGTACCGTCCCGGATGTTTGTGTCCCTGAGCAGTGCTGTCCATCCTGTTTGGGTCTTTGTAATTTCCCCCCCTCCCTCTCTGGGATCTTTTCTTCAGGGGTTGTTCCCAGAGAGGCTCTGGCCTTCTCGTGGCGAGGGGGGTCAGCCCTGGGCCCCCTAGGGGACCCATGGTGCTGCCAACAAGACTTTTAACATACCCCTCTTTCTTTCCTCCTCTATTACGATCTTCCACTGCCCTTTATTTCCCCCTCTTCCTTCACCTATCTAGTGGTCCTTATCAATACCCGACCTCTGCTCGTTTAATGGATTGATTCTGAATTGTTCTTTCATGAAGGTGAAAGAGGCTGGGCATCTCCACCGCCTTCGTCTACCGAATGCCCAAGGAGAAACCCATCGTTAGCCCCTTTTCTCCGTGCGTAGGAGAACTCGGGCAGCCTCTTAGGGTTACAAAGATGGTGTGGTGGATCCGTATCCATTCTCCAAGAAGACATACCGGACGTAACTGATTGCATAGTTGCAGTAGTGCCGGGCCCTTGTAGGCCTCCATGGTGGGGAGCCCCGAGGGAGAATGCGAAGTTTTTTTTCTTTTTGCAATGGCTAGCCATAAACCCAAAACCTCCCCTTCTCGTAAGGGTTCTCGTGCCAAACGTTCCTTAGCTTCCCTTTCAGCCTTTCCTCGCTCGTTGGACCCCTATTCCAACGAAGTAGACCCAGATCTTGATTATCCTCGCTTTCTTGTCATGAATTCATCATCTGACATCCCACTTGCAAAAGTCGATGTGTTTGACGTCAATGAATCTTTTGAGTCCCGCTGTGGTGAACCCCGCCGGATGTGGTCAAGAGGAAGTGGTGATGTCGTAGTCGAGGTGTCATCCCACTCTCAACACAACCTTGTGCGAAATCTATCTTCGATAGCTGAAATTCCAATAACTGTCTCGCCCCATCCGCGTCTGAATTTCGTCAAAGGTGTCGTCCGTTCAAACGAACTAAAGGACTACGACCCCACCCGCCTTCAGAGTAAGCTCAGTACCCAACGTGTGACACACGTACACAGGGTAACTAAAACATTAGGCTCCACTAAAGTTCCAACCGCCACACTGATTTTAACATTTGAACGACAAGAACTGCCGCAGTATATTAAAGCTGGGTACCTTCGTGTCCCGGTAAGTCCCTACATCGAACTACCCAGACGCTGCTTCAATTGCAATCAATTTGGACATGTTGGCCGAGCTTGTCGGCACTCTCGCTCCTGCGTGAATTGTAGCTCTGACTACCATGGCCCCGAATGCACCAAAACGCCCCACTGTGTCAACTGCGGAGGTACCCACAGTGCTGCGTCGAAACTCTGCTCTATATTTTTATATGAAAAGGAAGTTCTCGCTTTGCGCGACTCCCTACGTCTAGATATAAGAGAGGCCCGCCAGCGTGCCCGAGCACAAACCTCGCCACTCGGCCGGCTCTTCTCTGACGTTTTACGTGATGCTGGACGAAACCGACCATCACGCGCGAGTTCCGACCGGCCTGAAGCACTTCACCCTAGACCTACTCGCGGCGTCGAAAATATTCAGAATATGCAGTCGAAGCATCGCTCTCATACCGAGATAATTAATGTAGCCCCCCTCTCTCCAGCAGCTCTAGCTGGGAAAGACGCTCAGGGTGAGACGCTTGAAGACATCAGGCGCTATTTGAAAGAATCCTCAACATCGACCAGTGAAGGATCATCCACCCGGCCACGAGACTCAAAGCCCAGTGGTAAGAGAAAGGATTCCTCACCTGGGTCATCGACCACCAATAAGCGGGCAGCCTCTGGAGCCGACTCGACCGAACCCCGAGAATCTCCAATGGACTCCTCCCCTATGGTTGAACATTCTCTGCCCTTAAGTCCGTCTCGCCCTTCACAGGACGTAGGCCCCATCCTGATCCAAACGATGGCAGAAATACACCCAGCTCCACACACCTCGCTCAGATCACCTGTTCGCCCCGCTCACCCTTCAAACCAAGATCCGATTGAAGCAGTTGATATTCCAACATCACCAACTGCGGCGGTTGGACCAACTCCTGAGACACCTAAAATACCCTCGACCCATGAATCCGGATCTACCGGCCGAAAATCCCTTCTTGATCTTCCTTTTCCGCCAGGTTGCGAGCCCGAATTACAATCAAGGGCCTCGGTCGGTTCTCCAAAACCCACGAAAAAAACCTCAGTTACTACTCCATCTAGGATTTCTCCCCCTGCAAAAGCAGGATCCTCAAAATCAGCTCTCCGTCTCCCAAGCTCTTTGGGAAGAACCTCAAATACATTATCGACCTCAAAAGAGAAAAAGATATCAACAGTGGTATCTAATCGTCACACATAATATCTTCCATTTTACAATGGAATTGTCAAGGAGTTCTTCCAAAGTGGGAAGAACTCAAAATTCTTTTGACGACTATCCACCCCGCTGTTATTTGTCTCCAGGAGAATAAACTGGGTATACGGCCCTTTCCGCCGTTACCCGGTTTTCTCACTTTCAACTCTATTGCTCCTGCTGGAAGCCCCTCTCATGGAGGTGTGTCAATCATGGTATCTTCATCCTACCATGTTTCTCTCATCTCCCTACATACTACCCTCCAAGCTGTTGCTGTGAGGGTTTTTCTTACTAAGCTTTTTACCGTTTGCTCTATTTACCTACCCCTTTGTTTATCATTGTCAAGATCCGACCTTTTAGAACTTATAGACCAGTTACCCTCCCCATTCTTATTACTAGGAGATTTTAACGCCCGTCACCCATACTGGGGTGACATCACTCGAAATGCCAAAGGCAGTGTTTTAGAGTCTCTTTTATTATCTGACCTTCTTTGTGTTTTAAATACTGGCGATTTTACCTCTTATCATGTCCAGACGGACTCTTTTAGCTGTGTTGACCTTTCTGTTTGTTCCCCTGATTGCTTCACGGAATTTCGATGGTCAATTCTTGACGATCTCCATGGAAGTGACCACTTCCCTATTGTCTTGTCGGCCCTTCAAGTTAGCCCTCATACAACCATGCCCCTTAAGTGGGACTTAGGTCATGCAGATTGGGAAGGTTTCCAAGAGGCGTCCTTCACAAATGCATCTTTGGGGACCTTCAATGGAGTGGACGCGGCAGTAAAATACTTAACATCGACTATCTACAATGCAGCAACACAAACCATCCCACGGAGGCGACCTGTCACGGGCCGCTCAACCGTGCCCTGGTGGACTTCGACGTGTGCAACAGCTATCAAAAATTACAAGTTAGCTCATGCCCGATTCCGAAAGAACCCAACTTTGTGCAACAAGGTCGACCGAAACCGAGCTCGTGCGCTTCGCCAAAGAACCCTTCGTCAAGCTCGCCGAAATTCATGGCGCAGATACGTTTCATCGATCTCCTCTATGACACCTACTGCTAAGATCTGGAATAGGATTAATAAGATCAGGGGCCGTTATGCTAATCATCATACCCCCACACTCAACTTAGACGGTTCCTTGGAGAATGACGGCCTGGCGGTCAGCAATGCTTTTGCTGACCATTTCCGCGCCGTCAGCAGTGTCAGCCGTTACGATAAGGCTTTTCAATCCTACAAATCAAAGGAAGAATCTCATTCTCTCAACTTCACAACAAAATCTAACCTTCCGTATAACGCTCTATTCAGCATCTATGAGCTGCAAAGCGCTTTGTCCCTTTGCAGATCTACTTCCCCTGGCCTTGATGAGATCCATTTCGACATGATTCGGCACCTACATCCACACTCTACTCTCTTCTTGCTTGATTTGTACAACCTTATATGGGTGAAGGGTTTTTACCCGTCATCATGGCGCATTGGGATCATCCTTCCCTTTGTCAAACCGGGCAGGGACGGGTTGAATGCAGATCACTACCGCCCTATAGCTCTCACCAGCTGTTTGAGTAAGTTGCTGGAAAAAATGATATTGGAGCGCCTAAACTGGTTCCTAGAAGCCAATCACCTTCTCTCTCCATTTCAATGTGGCTTCCGCAAAGGTCATAGTACCCTTGACCTACTAGTACGTTTCGAGGGATCAGTCCGGAAAGCTTTCTCATTAAAGCACCGAGTCCTGGCCATATTTTTCGATATTGAGAAAGCCTACGACACAACATGGAGATACGGCATCTTGAAGCAGTTATACGTCTGGGGGATGAGAGGCCTTTTACCTTTATTTATTCAAAGTTTTTTAGCATCTCGATCCTTCAAGGTACGTGTTGGAGACGTATACTCTGACCTGCAACCCCAAGAGGAGGGAGTCCCTCAGGGCAGTGTTTTAAGTGTCTTATGTTTTATAATTGCCATCAATGATATTATTTCGTCTCTCCCAGAAGGTGTATCGGCAACTCTGTTTGTCGATGATTTAGCACTATACTGTTCCTCACCTCGCCTTTCATCAGCAGCGCGTCGGCTACAACTGGCGGTCGATGCTGTATCCAAAAGAGCACAACTTAAGGGATTCCGCTTTTCCACGACCAAAACCAAAGCAATGTATTTTCACCGAGGCAGAGGGGTTCTTGTTCCGCCATCTATATCCCTACAAGGCGAAGAAATAGAGTTCGTCTCCGAGTTTCGGTTCCTTGGCGTAACTCTCGATCCAAAGTTATCCTGGTTACCACACCTACGCCGACTTCGAACAGGCTGTCTGCGGGCTCTAGACATTTTGAAAGTCCTCTCACACACTTCGTGGGGCAGTGACCGACAAACATTGTGGACATTACACACAGCCCTCGTTCAATCCAAATTGGATTATAGCTGTCAAATTTACTCATCGGCTTCCCCTTCAGCCCTTAAAATGCTGAACCCCATTCGAAACCTTGGAGTTCGCCTTTCTAGTGGAGCCTTCCGTACTTCTCCTGTCAACAGCCTTTACTGCGAGAGTGGGGTACTCCCTTTGCCCTACCATAGACTTCAAATCTGCATGCGATACCTCTGCCGAGTACAGCAAGCCCCTGTATCAGAGGTCTACAGATGCCTGTATGCTGCCGAATCAACGGCGGCATATGATAAGTTGCCATCTTTACCCCGCCCTTTGAACCTTCGCATAGGAGATCATCTCTCTAACCTGGGTGCTCCAAGGGTCCTTACCCTTCCATCCTTACTGAACCCTAGGTGGCGTGCTCCTCTCCCCACAGTATGTACCAACATGTGGAGCCTGGAGAAGTCCTCCATGGACCCTCGCATCATTAAAAGCCTGTTCTTAGAGCATTCGATCTCCCACAAACAATGCTGCCCACTCTACACGGATGGCTCTAAGTCGGACGGGTGGCGTGGGCGCCGCAGCCATCTACCCTGGAGGAGAATTCTTAACTTTATCTTTGCCGCCAGCAGCATCCATTTTTACCGCTGAACTTTCAGCAATCCTTTTAGCCTTTAGACTCATCCAAATTTTACCTTTTAGTGATTTTGTCATTTTTTCCGACTCAAGGAGTGTCTTACAATCAATTAGATCTTTTAATGCGTCCCATCCCGTGGTCACCGAAATTTGCAACTGGCTGATCCAAAATGCATCCCGATATAGAATTATTTTTTGCTGGGTTCCTGGGCATGTGGGGGTCCTGGGCAACGAGAAGGCTGATCGGCTGGCCCGCTCAGCACATTCTGTGTCCCCTGAGAACTCTGCTCTGCCTTTTAGGGACTACTTTCCTTCAATAAGAAAGTATATTTTTCAACTGTGGCAGAATGAATGGGATCACTGTTCATCATCCAAACTATACAAAATAAAAAATTCTATTCGCTCTTGGCCCTCGAGTCGTCATAGAATGCGGTCGTTGGAGGTGGCCCTTTGCCGAGTTCGCATTGGCCACACGAGACTTACTCACGGCCATCTTGTTTCGGGTGATGCCCATATCAGCCCTCGCTGTCGTTTTTGTGGTGGGGACCAATCGGTTGCCCACCTTTTATTGGATTGTAGCCATTTTACCATTCTCCGGTTGTCCTGTTTCCCGACCCTTTTAACTATTCCTCAACACACCCGTCTTCGATTCATATTGGCGGAGGAATCTTTTAACCCGTCGTTTTTTAAATTTTTGTCACAAAGTGGTCTCCTCCACCTTTTATAGATGATATTTCTCGTTTCACCCTAGCGGCCATATAGAATCCACTTGGATTGGGCAGCAACCCACCGGTAACTTATCTTAAATCTTAATCTTTGTAATTTCCCGGGCTACAAATGCCGTCACCCTGGGTAAAGTGCCTTAGGGGACGGTTAATGCTGTAATAATTATAAAATTGGCCGGGGTCCTCCGTTTTTAATCATTAATAGTGAATAGGAAAAACTTAAAAACCTCCAATCTAGCTCGGTAAAAGACCTGGCAACGAATACGGACTATTCATGCCAAGTGTCCCACATACCATGCTACTAATGCACCACCCTCTGCGAAGCAACCAATAATATACCTTCCCACCATTAGAACAACCACCCCTCGTCTCCTTATTCTCCATTAATATCCCCATTGCCTTCCCCAATCTCCATCTCGTCTTTCGTACACTGGGGGACGTACCTTCTTTAGTCTGGAGGAGCTGCACATCCTCCCTCCCTGAGTACAAATTATGGAAGTCCTGCCACTGGGTTAACCTGAAATCTCTGAATGGACCTTGAAAAGTTTTTGGTGCGCTTTCCTCCCCTTAGGGGCTCCTTCCGGAGAGAAGCGGGTTCACTCCCCAATGGAACAGGAAGAGCAAGAAAATGAGGGCTAAGGGTTCCTCTAACGCAGGAACTCCCGGAGGGACGGATTCCGTGATGTTTCGACAAGCGACCAGGCCAAGATCGGCACGTCCAGCCTCTCGGTTGGGGTGGCCCACACCAAGACGAAAGCCGCAAGTGCGCTGAGCAGTCTCGATTAGGTCGGGGCCCCTCATTGAGATCCTACCTGGCATTTTAGAGCCCACTGGCTTCAAACGCTTTCTGGTTATTCGTGACACTGATGGCAGCATATTGGCTAAGGGTAACACGATCCATCAGCTCTACCAGCGCTTCCCTGGTAGAGCTGGCGACACAAAAGGTTCACTCCTAGCCTAAAACAAAAAGCTCTCTCCCACTCGCCCAGAGTGACCGTTTCCCAGAAGGCGAAACGGCCACGCGCCTCCACTGAGTTGGTAGACTCACAGGAGGTAACGATCGTGGTGATGTCTTCCGGGGTTCTTAAAGCTGCCCCCCGAAATGAAGACAGCAATAAAGGAGCTTCGGCTCCTACGCCTCCGCCCAAGGTTGGACTGGGTGGCTTGAATATGGTGGATCCTCCAAAGGAAGACCACCGCCTCGGAAACCACCCCACCCGTTCAAGGTTTCGTTGCTAAGGGAGAAAAAGACTCGCATAGCAACCTCCCTTTCCCTGGATAAGTCCTCGAGCTCGCGACATCACACAATAAGCATGTTACGTTTTGCTGACTCCCCTCCCACATTGGGGGACCTGGCAATGAAACACGAGACCAACCTGCCTAGTCGGCCTCCGGCCCAGCCCTCTTTCCTTTCACCGATCTCCTTCCACATGTGGAGACCCCAAATGCACAATGGCCCGCTGCCTGGCAACTCCCTCTCTCAGCAAATCACCTTAGACACCACCTCGGTTACAGCGCCTCATCCTGCCATAAAGAGGTGTCATTGGCTTGCTTCCGCCTGGGCCACATTCTGCTAACGCACGGATGCGATGTCCCGCGACCTGCCTCCCACCTGTCTTTACAGCCTCAAGTCTTCTTTGAGTGTCCCGCACACTCCTTCCTTTCCCTTCTCCTCTCTACCCTAGCTCAGAACCTGCGTCACTGGGTCGTCAAAACAACCTTTCAAGGGAAAAACGTCTTGGTTGGAGGAGGCATGTTTATTCTTCTAGATTGATGTTTGGTGGGATGGGTTGAGGAAATGGTTTGGGCCCAGAGATTGGAGGGCTCGATATGTGGCAGCTCGGGTTTGAGAGTCTCATTTCGCGCATGGTCATGGTAAGTTTTATTCGGTTTCTACGACGTGCGCCTGACACCTTGTTGTCTACCTAACCATAGTGCCTAACGGATATGTTCAAAAACCCGTTACCTCACGATCAATAGTGTTTCAGATAGTTCTCGTTTTAGGCAACGCAACCCTGGTGTTTGTCACCTTTAACAACCCTCCGCTGATACCATCGTGCAATTTTGACTCAGAAACGTAAAAAAACAAAACAAACAAACTGGCGGAGCTTCCCTCTTTTGTTTGTGCTCCTTAAACCTTCTATCCCACCTGTTAAATGACCCGGGGGCGGGAGGGGCACTCGCGGGCTTTGGAATATGTCAGCCTATGGCACTGATACACGCTAATACCGTATTTGCACTTGTTGGTTTGGATGCTTGAACCGTATTTTCTATTTCAGGCCAAAGACTGCTTCAGTAAAATGTACCCTGGTGAGGATTTCCTTCCTCGTGCCCCAGACCATACAGAAATTGTGTTCGGCGGTGAAGAGACTGCCTCTGACGATGCATCGAAGCGAGTAGAGACCCCCGAAGATGGCGAGAATAGCGGCCAAGGCAGCACAAACGATTGAATATTGGTTTCATAAACGATGTTCATTGTTGAGTCTTCTTCTGGTGGCTCCCAAAATCGGTCATTTCCGCTTCTTAATATGGTGCAGGCGAATGCTTTAATGAAGCTGTCTTGGGCACTCAGTCTGAATGTTGCTGTCAAAGTACCCATTTTTGTTGTTCAGATTCCTATTCTCTGATTAATCAGGAAAAATTGAATTAATTTTTTGCTTTCAGCGAAGTTCAAACGTAAAGAGAGAGGTGTCCCCGTTTTAAGTATGTTAACACGCTGCAGCATATTTTTGTCTCTATATACTCTAAAATAAGCTCGATTGCAGCCTTTTAAATCTCTGCTTGTAATCGAGGTAGAAACGTGAACCCTACCATAATCGGCGAAATGGAGAAGCTAAACGGATTGATTTGGCGGTCGAGGGGCTCGAAACCTCAAGGAAACCTATTTAATTACTACATCTTTTGTCTTATTGATGCATTTAGCAAGTGATGTTAAAAAGGAAGGTCTCTCGTTATGGCATCAAACTAATTTATCTTCTTTTCCACATGTGTAAAGAGTTAATTCAAACCGATTCTTCAATAAAAATTTAATGAACTGTACAAACGAGAAATTTTCTGCTGCTAGGTAATAACCCTCGATGAACATCGTTCTGAAAGTGAGATAAACAATGGAACATCAGGGGGGAGATTTCAAACAACGAGGCTTACATTATGCTCAATTATCTTGCATATCGTCTCTATATCTACCAGGCTTGGGTACATTCACTACAATTTACATACAAACTAAACTAGTATGTACGCTCTTAACTAAATTTTATCCCTTTATATCATTACCCAATTTTGATTATACAATAAGGTGATTAAGTGTAGGGAAACACTATTTGTTTTGTCCATACAGTATAGAGTAGGGCTATATTCTAGCCCTAGTGCATTTTCCTAAGTACATCGAATTAGTTTCAACCAGCAAGACATTCACACGACCCCTCAATAGTTTGCTTCTTCGCTTTCATTCGCAATCAACCACAGAGTCATTCAACAAAGGCTGCAAGCAAAAATAATTATAAGGGTGTTGTATTCCCTCGGCTCTTTAGAACTTTCTTCCCTTACCTCCTCCCGCCCCTTTTAGGTCACCCTTAAGTGACTCACGTGGTGAATACGCTCTCCCACCCAAATAAACATATTTGATAACCACAACATACACTTTAAAACACTGTACTATGGTCTCCCGAGTATCTCTGCTGTTAAGACTTACGATCGATGCAGTCTTACTTTCGCTAACCAAAGCATTCCTTCCGTTGCTTCAACCATTTCTTTCAACACTTCAATTTGGTACACTCCTGTCTGGCATTTTCGCATCGATTGTATTCCTCGCGCGATAACTCGTCTCTCCCTAAGGCTCTCATACCTCCGTGATACCACAACACTCCTTTCATATATACAACTGCCACAAATCGTAAAAAGCATCCAATACCTGTGGGTTGCAGATGGGCGAGGGGTGGGGGGGGAGGGTTAGATTGGATCGAGATAATACCAATAAGACTTCATGGGCTTCCTGTCTTCCTTTATTTCCATCTGATCGAGAATATCCATGGCGAAACTCTTCAAGGTCGGCTCAAACGTGATCCTGGGAACGAGGAAGATATCAAGTGACGGGTTGAGGTTGTAAACTGAACCCACGAAAAGGAATTTTAGTAAAACAAAACAAACGAGGGCATCCCGAAATAAGTGGTAGTTGAGAGGAAGTGAAAAAGTCTGAGGGTACATAGCCAGAGTAGACTGGGCTGGACACGCAGCTCTCTGGGAGGCTCCTCAACATGATAGTGCATGTTTTTTTTTGTGAGGTTGGCGACTTCTTTAAAGAAAACCAACGAGGGCATCTCCCCCATACATTTTATACTCCAGATACAGCATGGTTGGCTACGCTCTACCTGATACCCTTTTGCCGGCTATGGCTACGCTCTACCTGATACCCTTTTGCCGGCTATATGTTTAAGGGATACGAAGGGGCATCACTCGAACCTAGTCCCGAAGCTCCTGGAGAGCAAAAGGGAAGTGGTGGATGGGGAATGAGAAGTAGAAAAGGTATTAAAAGACCCTC
The DNA here is from genome assembly GCA_963969495.1 of Ceratothoa steindachneri. Classification (NCBI taxonomy): domain Eukaryota; kingdom Metazoa; phylum Arthropoda; class Malacostraca; order Isopoda; family Cymothoidae; genus Ceratothoa; species Ceratothoa steindachneri. Next base: position 136,916,538 of record OZ018329.1, on the reverse strand, counting down.
GGCAACATGTGTATTTGTGGGTCTGGAGAATCCCACATAAAACAATCACAGGATGTACATGCAGCGCACATACTGAAACCAAAATATTCCAAATCAGCAGACAGGGTGTCTACTTGTTTGGTGATGTTGAATTCAAGGACTTTTTAAAAAATAATCTAGGATGGGTTTTAGCCATTTTTGTTCTTTAAATTAAAAAGGTGCAATAACCATTATGGGACATTGATGAAGGTGCGGTATTTACGGAAAAAATGGGTTATAAGCAAAGCATAACCTAAATCAACTCGCCAGTGCAAAAAAACAAAACAAACAAGAACAAGGTATCCAAGCGACAGTCACAGAAGTATAGCGAGCATCTATCATAAAATACAATGAATCCAAAGCATACATATGTTCACTCACATTAGTGAGTAGATTAACTTAAATATTAATATTTTTCTAATAGACATTAAAAAGTATATAAATAGTGAATTTGAACAATCACTCAATGATTTATTTTTTTTCATCAAATTCAGGATTTCAAGGGCTTTTCAAGGGCAATAGACGCCCTGTCAGAGCAATAACCCGTCCGTTCCCCAACTCAGTCCACCCACTCCATTATACAACCCAAAGCCCAGACAACATCAAACACCTGCTTATATTGCCTCCCCAAACCTCACACAACCACGCACTACAAACAATATTTCATCTTTTAGGGACCTGTTGACCCACCCAAGGAGCGTAGTGGCTTTCCTAAGAGCCGCCTATTTCGGAAAAGGAGGCAAGGAGGGCTGGTAAAGTAAGTTGTCTGAAAAGCACTCATCTAAATTTCTGCCCTAAGAGTAAACACACTTCGGTTATAGGTGGTGGTGTGGAGGAGCCTTCCCTGTTGATCCGTGTCAAAGTGGAGATAGATTGTAAAAAGCATATAGATGTGGAGAGGTGGTGGATGTACTGAGAGAGGAAGATTGCCGAGGCTTGTGTTATCTGATATGGGTATGGAGGTCGATTTAAGCTTGTGTGGGATGGCATGCGATAGAGCGAGAGTAGGGGATGATTAAGTGATTGAATGAGTGGCATGATGAAATGAATGGGTAGGAATGTAAATAAATAATTTCGTAGCAATTTTACCACCGATCTGCCACTCATTTAAGATACCTATTTCTCAGGGGGATTTGGACCTAATGATTAACGTGGGGTGCGAACCGCGCACCCTAGTGTATGGCGACCCAGAATCGGGACTCGATCCGGAGATTTGCCACACCTGATGTGGCTTAGCTTAGTGGTAGAGTGAAATTAACTTAGGCTAAAATTAGTGTCCTTGTATTTTTTTGTCTATTTCTGTAGGTGATTCATTTAGAATGTTGGTCTGTGGGTGATGGTAAGGTGGGTATGTTTTATGGAGTGGGTCATTGTGTTGAAGCTGGTAATAGTAAGCTTGGGGTTCTTTTTCTGAGTCTGGTTGAAGGTGGGGTTTTTTTTTGGGGGGGGGGGGGGGTTGTGGTCTGAAGTGTCGTGTTCTTATGTTTAGGTGTACTCCGGTTGGTAGTATTTTGGTTTCTGCGTTGAAGAACGGTTGTGTGCAGGCTGTGATAATTTTAAATGGTTTCTTTTGTAGCGACCTCGCTCGCCTTAGGCACCGGGAAGGTAATGTGCGCGAAGTTCACCCAGACTGCGACATTCAACAAGAAAGCGCCAAAGAGTCCAGGGGACAACGCAGTAAGGTGCAGGGAGAGGTTCTATCAAATGGCGGGGCGTCCCGCAAATGTGCCCAAATCGAAGACGGCAAAAAACAACCTGAACCCGTCATATCATTAGTGCGGTACTACAATGTTAGTCAGTGTGAAGAAGAGCGAAACGCTGGTGTGGTCCTCGATACCTCTTTGGAGCGGTCATACTCCGCAATTCCCACATGGCCAAGAACCGAGCAGAAAATAATTTCGATATCTATCCGACTTGGGGCAACCGTGGAGTTACGGATAACTTGAATCAGGGTGTGTGTGCGTGTTTGTGTAGATTCGAACGAACAAAGGATCGTTAGGAAAGTAAGGTAGTAGTCCCATCAGCACCCCAATTGCTGAATGTCCATGGCGCGGGTAAAAAAGACCCTAAACTGCGAATATGTGCCTCTCAGGTGAAGCTTCAGTCGAAAACAAGGTCAGATAAGCGGTTAGGAATCTACCACTTCCAGGCGAACCGCGTTTAACAAGTCCGCTGCGCGGGGTGCCTTGAATGAAGGCAGAAGTGCACCACCTTAGACATGTCCAAAGAAAACCCAAACTTGTGCGGTTCAGCATAGCGAGGGATGCGGTTCAATGCCTGTTGGACTGTACCAAAAGGAGAGCGATAGGTGGTCAACATAGAGCGTAGCGAGAACATCTTCCTGGATCACCAAAGTTACTTACCTGAAGAACACCCTCTTTCTGATCCAATGGGCCTGAGAGTGCCCCCCCCCCCGCTGCCCGTAGGAGGAATAGATGACCTCGCCGAAATTCAGAAATAAAGATTGGGAGGCAAAACTTCGTGTGGAGAGTCCCCATGCGGTATCATAGGCCTACAGATCGAAAAACAGCGTGGCGTAGGCCTCTCAGATGGTAGTTTCCAGTCGGAGCAGAGCACCCGACATAGAGTGGAACTTGCGGAAGGCGCACTTTGCAGAAGACAGGTGGCCTCCGCTATCCAGAAAAAAAAGCTAATCTAACATTTACCAATTTCTCCATCAACTTGCACACGCAAGAGGTTAGAGAGATTGGGCAGAAACCAGCCGGAGTAGAGTGATCTCTGCCCGGTTTGCGAAAAGCGAGCACAGTAGCGATTCATCAGGAGTCTGGGAGGATACCCTATACCCAGATCCTGTTGAAAAAATCTAACAGAAATGCCATGCCTTGTTCAACCAGATGTCGAAGCATGGCGTGGGACATCTTCCGGGCCAGGGACGGTGTCCGCGCGCGAAGTGAAAGCGGGATGCAACTCAATGTAATCCTGCCGTTGAAGGATTCTCCACTTCTGGAGGTAAAGTCGAGTCGGCGCCCTTCAGCAACATCACGACATGCATTGAAGGCTAGCGGAGCAGTATCACGCCTAGAGAAACCGGGCCCAAGGACTCCGCCATGGGCGCGGGGTGAGATTGAGGTCTCATTCTCCTGGTGGCCGGGAGCGGGGTTCTGCAAGAACTTGCCCCAAATCCTTTTGACCCTTTTCTACACTTATGCAAGACGGGTCTTCCTGTTAAGTGAAGACACGTATGCCCGCCAGGAAGAGTTGGTCGTGCTTCGAAGCCCTAGCTCGACGAAATTCACCGACAGTGAAATCATTCGGGCGGCGCTTATTGCGCATCTAGACATAACGCCACAGTCTGCTGACCAGCATCGAAGCGGCCAGACGTTATAGGAATAGTAATTAGGTCCACGGCGATGAGGCTGCCGGAGAACTCAACGACAATATCCACCAATCCCAAACTCCTGGCGTGGGTCAGAGAAATCGGTCATTTCCTGAAATGCGGAACATGGCGCCCGCACTACCATGGAGTTCATCGACGACCTACCCCAAATCATTAAATGGACCCGTTTTTCGGGCAGTGATGCATAAACCCATCCACATTAAGTAGACCTATGTCCAACAACTGGTTATGCCGTCCATACGTTGCTCGGAGACGCGGGGGGCCGCTTCGATGAGAGGACAATAACGAGAATGACCATACGAGGAGAAGGCTTTGGCGGGTGTCCCTCCTTTGGAGGATTCACCGTCTCCGAGCCAACCAGTTCAGCCTTGGGTAGGGCGTAGTATCCGAAACTTCGTTGATGTCCTTTTGGGGGCCAGCTTTAGAAGCCTCGGAAGACGGCCTCACGACCACCTTCAGGGTGGTTGCCTCCTGTGAGTCTAACAACTCAGTGGAGGCGCGCGGCCATTTCGCCTTACGGAAAACAGTCAATGTAGGGAAGGGGAAGAGCCATGGTTTTAGTTGAATGAGCGCGGAAACAACCGTGCTCGCAAGCCTTGAGGACACAGTGGGGAGGGTGTTTTTTTTAACAGTGAAGCATGAAACTTCCCAGGCAGCACCGGGCACGACATAAACAAGTCCTTAACCTCGAGAAATGAGGGAAGATCCGCACCCAAGAGGCACTCCGCAAATGAGACACTTGGACAGACACAATAGGAACTTACAAACATTTCGGGCATACCCGATTTTGAACGTTTACACGAGTAATTCGAATGGTCGAAGCGATGGCAGCAGTAGCACCTCCGCAGCATTGGCACGAATACCTTCATGTGGTAAAGATATCAAGCGGCACTCACCGACTCAGAGGTGGGTCTTGAGGCCCCTCGCTGTTTTCATATCACACGTTCGACCTTGAGCCAGAGTCGTCGGCCATCTGTAACTTGATATTTGATAAGTAGTCCACGAGTTCCCTCGCATAAAGTACTACTTTCACGACAAAGTTCATGATAGAGTGCGGCGTCACACGACGAGATATTAAAAGACCGAAGGGCACTAATCAAGGTCGTCTCGGAAGGGCCCGACGCATTCGCGAGAAGGCTCCCGTCCGAGAAACGCGTCACCCTTTGCTCTCTAAGAAACAAGCTAGCTAATGCTCTCCTCTGATGGAACATGTGGCCTTTGGCCAACATGCTGCTATCTGTGGAGCGAATAACGAGAAAGCGTTTGAATCTCACGGGCTCGAAAACATTGGGTAGTGTTTAAATGAGGGGCTCCGAGGTATTCGAGGCTCCGCTCATTGCATTTGCGATATGGTAATTTTTTCCAAAATTTTGAAAGCACATCTGGCGACTACTAGGCTAGATAAAAAAACAAAAACAAATATGTAAATAACAAATAAAGATGAAAAAGAAAAAAGCTAGGTGCAGGCTAAAAAAATATTAAAAAAAGAAAAAGGGCTGCAGAAAGAAAGCGCGCTCCGGCGTCGGTGGTAGGCCTGCCTACCTCGCCGCACAGGAACATGAGACCCCAAACAAACCGTCAAATAAAGTGGAGGAGGCCAGCCTCCTCCAAAAAGTCGTATAGTCCAAGTCAGTTTGCACGAACTCGTCCCGCAACGCCTGGTAGAGCCCCGCATGACACGAAGTGTGCTGCTCCTAAAAAGGTCGAACGCAATGATCTCGGCGCTGGAGCTTTGGAAGAGGTTGCGTGGCTACAAATAGAGGTGGTACCCTCCAGGGTGGCGGCGTGGACATAACCAGAGGCGCCACCAGCCAGAAAGCTATACCAAGCTAGCCGTAAACCTAAAGGGCTTAGGTTAAGACTGGAGTCTTTCAGTGGCGTATGCACCGTTGAGATCGGCTGCGGATGCATTAAGAGTTGTTGGCGACGGAGGGAGAAGCCTGGTCCGCGCGTACAAGCGCATAGTGCAGTGTATGGGACAGGGCGAGTGGCATATCCCCAGCATCGACAGGAAATGCGAGGAAGGCAGAGGTCGCCGGATGGAGAACGGTGGTGGATCGAGTCAATTTTCTGCAAAAGCTCGCATCCGTAATCAAGCTTCAAGCGAACAAAGGATAGATAGAAAATCGAGGCAGTAGCCCTATCAGCCAGGTTTGAGCGAACAATATTGTTGTTAATAGCTACCCACGAGGAGATGACTTCTGCTCCCTCCGACCGCTTTGGAAATTAAGGGAGAATGCTTGGAGTGAACAAAGGAATGATAAAACAAGGAGGCGGTAGCACTATAAGCACCCCAAATGCTCTCCGTCTTAAAAGTATCGTGGCGCGGGTATAGGAGATACTAAGGCTGCGAATATGGACTCCCACGTAGGTGTCGGTCGAAAGCGAGAACAAGGAAACGGTGCAAATCCACCACTTCTAGGTGAACACCATTTAGGAACAAATCCGGGGCCGGGTGGAGCCGTGAAGGGGCATAAGTGCATCACCTTATTCTTGGCGTGGGGGGGAGGGGGTACAGAATGGTTTCGAAATGTCACGAAACGACGGTGCTCGTAGGCCTCGAAGGGCCAGGAGCAGATGCTGCCTTTTTAACAACTAAGGCATAGGACATCCTAGGTAGCTATGGACCCTACAGGACCAAGTCAGCTTTGGAAAAGAGAGTCGATCCGCAGCCTTAAGGCAGGGACCTCGAAAAGCTATGGCTACATTGCTTTTACGAAACAGGGTTTGGCTCTCTACAATTCACAAAATTGGTACTGCAAAATAAAAATTTATCATCCACTGCCTTTGAGCAGTTTGCACAGATTTCGGGTTGATCCGATTTGATAAGTCTGCAGGTTCAATTTGTATGGATGAATCGGTGGCAACGGTAACACCTCTGTGGTAGTAGCACAGATGCCTCGACTCGGTAGCGATACAAACCGGCACGCACCGGCTCAGGGAGCCTGTCACGATCGAAAGTGGCGAAGAGTGTAGGGGGAGGTCGGCAAGCTCACGCATGATTTCTTGTGGCAGGTTCGACTTCGCCCGCTGTTCAGTGATATCTTCTAAAGAGTAGTCCACGAGATCCATCGCATAGACCACCCATTTCACAAAATTCATAGTAGTGCGCGTTGACACTTTAACAAGCCAACCTTTCGATTATGCTAAGAGCATTCACCAGAAGGCTCCCGCCAGGAGAAACGAAAAACCTTCGGTTCTCACCCCTGAACCCTAATTAATGCCTGACGCTGAAGGAGCATCTGTCCTTTGAACAACATAACCCCATCAGTATAGTGAACAATGAGGAAACGCTTGAAGCCGGCGGGTTCGAAGATGGCGGAGAGCCTTTCGATGAGGGGCCCCGACGTCATTGAGGTTCGTCACCATATCTGTAACTTTCAACTTCGTCCTAGTCTGGGTCTCCCATGCAGAGTACGTCTCGGGGAAAGCAAGCTAGCCGTGGCCTGGTCACCTGGCGAAACGACACGGGACCCGTTCATCACAGGAACATCCAGCTGGAGATAAACCCCTAAACCTCTTGATATTGGTCCTCTTTTTAGGAGGTCAGTGAATGCAAACATGAGATTATTACACAATGCCGTGTTGGTTCATTCCAAACACGAATGCAACCACACTTTAAGTCACCTACGGACGGAGATTACATCACTGTGATGATTTTCATGCTCCGCCACCTGGGGGAGTGAAACAACACTGATCTCACTCACGTAGTGACTTCCTTTTCTTTGGTGTCCTTCTTCTTCTCAGGATACGAAGCCTTCGTCACATAATCGACAGTTTGCTCAGCTAATTTCGGGATTGGGAGTAACCTGCCAGTTCGAACGCTCACTCTCACCTTCTCTCCTTCTTCGGTATAGCGCCATTCAACCTAGATAAATGTAGAGGGTGGAGCAAAAGTTTAAATATATCTCACCAGTGATTTTTTTTTATTCACTTAATGTTTGAATGATTTGGGTGATATAGGTAGCAATTGATGCATCGATTCCAAGGGAGATTTTTTTTTTTAGGAGCTTATCTGGCAACTGCCTACTAGGGCATAAGTCGCCGTAATCACGCTACAGCCTAATACTAGGCTAGATTAACAAAAAAACAACATGCAAAAATCAAATAAATATACAAAACCAAAAGCAAACAAATAAGAAAAACTCCCCCAAAGAAATAATAAAGCAAGAAGGAAACAGGTTCCGGCGTCAGGGAGAGGCGGGCCTCTCCCAGGCGCGTACACGAATCCGTCCCGAGTACAAGAAACAAACGGTAGCGACCCCACTCGTCCCGAAAGGTAACGTAGGCGAAGATCGTCCAGATTGGGACATTCAACAAAAATGGAGAGAACAGTGCGGGGAACGATGCAGCGGTCGCAATAAGGAGCGGGTGAGCGCTCCATGAATTGGCGGTGCGTCTCGCGAGTCTATCAAATTTGAAGAGGACAGAAAGCAACCTGAAGCCGTCGCAGCATTCGGGGTTCGGTCCATAGGAACAGTCGCGGCGCAATGGCACGTAACTTAAGGTTCTCCCTCAGCCATATCCCATCTTCTTTGCCAAGCAGCCCGGTTGCTCAGATTCCTGCCATGTAATCAGTGTGAGGAAGAGTCTAGCGCTGGTCAGGTCGCTCAGTTCTCGCGGACTCTTTGGCGCCCTCATTCCTCGCAATTCCCATATGTCCAGGAACCTAGCAGAAGATAATCTCGACATCCACCCGGCTCGAGGCGACTGTGGAGTCATGGATACCGCGAACTAGGTATTGTGGATACTTCAAAGCCCCTAGAGCAGACAAGGCACTTTGTGAGTAGCTATAGATAACAATGAACTCTCCAAACTAGGCCCGTGCCGAGCGGTGTATTACAACCAGCTCGGCTTTGAAGATAGAAGCAGCGCCTGGCAGAGCCCCGCTAACTTCAAACAGAGGGGATACGGCGTGGAAACTGACCCCCTCCTGGGACTTGGAGCCATCTGTATACAGTCGGACGGATCCAGTGTGCTCCAAAAAGATCGAACGCAATACTCCCGGCAATGAGGAAGCTTTGAGAGCAGGAGCGTAGCGACAAATAGTGAAAGGTGGTACCATACAGGGGTAAACCAGAGGCGCCACCGGCTCGAGAGCTAGACAGAGCTCTCGAAGGAGTTTCCTTGCCCTACACCCAAAGGACTTAGGGTATGAGTGGCTTCTTTCGGTGGCATAGGCACCGTTGAGATCGGTTGCGGATGCAGTGAGAGCCGTTGGCGACTGAGAGGCGCATAACGCGCATAATGCACAATACACGGCGAGTGGCATCGCTTCAGCATTGACAAGTAGTCTCTCAATGGGGGACGTGCAGAAGGCACCGGTAGCAAGGCGGAGACCAGTGTGGTGGATTGAGTCCGCCTTCCGCAATACACACTCGACTGAGATGAATAAGATTCGAATCCTTTCAAACGAAAAAGGATCGATAGAAAAGGGAAGCAGTGCCCTATCAGCACACCAGGTGCTGAACAGCACGGAACGAAGAATTTCCATTTTGCGGGTATAAGAGACCCAAAGGATGCGAATATGAGCCTCTCAGGTGAGGCGTAGGTCAAATACAAGACCAAGGAAACAGCCCGAGTCCACAACTTCCAAGCAACCCATTTACAAACAAGTCTGGGTCAGGGTGGAGCAGTGGATGGCGGCAGAAGTGCACCACCATAGTCTTGGCCAAGGAAAACCCAAGCCTCTGCGTTTCGGTATAGCGAGAGATGCGGTTCAATGCCTGTTGGAGTCGACATTTGGGCCGCGCCCATAGAGATCGTTAGGTCGTCCGCGTAAAGCGTAGCGAGAACATTTTCCGGCAGCACCGTTGATACTCAGGGCAAAGAATACGACACTGTCGACATTTCCATGCAGGACACCCTCTTCCTGTTCAATTTGGTGAAAGAAGGCTCCCCTACCCATACGTGGAATCGACGATCTCGCAAAAACTCCGAGATAAAGTTTGGGAGGCCTCACCTCGCCACCATCTTGTGGTTAGTCTCCATGATACCGCAACACCATGCGGTAACATAGGTCTTCTCCAGATCGAAAAACACCGTGGCTAGTGCTATCTCGGAAGGAAGGCCTCGCAGACGGCACTTTCTAGCCGCAACAGAGCATCCGACGTGGACTTGAACTTGCAGAAGATGGTAGGCCTCGGGTGTCCAGGAAAAAGGCTAATCTAAAATATACCAGTTTTCCAATCAACTTGTACACGCAAGAGGTTAGAGGATTGGGTGGAAACCGGCCGGGGTAGAGTGATCTCTTCCTGATTTGAGAAAAAAACAGTAGCTATTCGCCAGGAGTCTAGGAGGATATCCTCACCCAGATCCTGTTGAACAAATCTAACAGAAAGGCCATGCCTCGCTCACTCAGGTGTCGAAGCATGGAATACGGACATCCCGGACCAGGGGCCGTGTCCGTGCACGAAACAATAGCGGAATGCAACTCACGCAATTTAAACCTATGGTTCAAGGATTCTCCGCCTCTGGAGGTAAACTACAGTCAGCGGCCTTCAACGATATCACTAGGTGCATTGAATGCTGGCGGAGCAGCATCAAGGCTAGAGAATGCGGAGAAAGAGGTCGCAAATGACTCCGGCACGGACGTGGGGTCCGAGATTGCCGTCCCATTCTCATGGAGAACGGGTGGGTTCTGCAAGAACTTACCCCGAATCCTTTTGACTCGCTTCCACACCTTTGCTAGAGAGGTCTTCCCGTTAAGTGAAGACACCTATACCCGCCAAGAAGAGCGGTGGGTGTGCTTCGAAACATACCGGAACCTAGACCTGGCTCGACGAAATCCACACACAGTGAAATAGTTCGGGCGGTGCTTATAGCGCATGTAGGCATAACGCTTCTTTCTGAGGGCCGTCTCAAACTCGGTTGATCACCACGGAAGCGGTCGGCGTTCAAAACTGCCAGACGTTCTAGGAATAGTAGCCAGGGCCACGGCGCCAAGCACCACCGAGGGGTCTCTGAGGCGGCAGCGGTCCAGAAAATATTTGAATGGGAAAGTGACACTACCATGGATTGATTGATTGATTGTTTACGGGGTAGGCAACTTCAATTAAGAGTTATTGTCGCGCGTCAGAAGGAAGGAGGAGAGGCTAAGCTGGGGCCGGACGGAGCGCTGAATCCCGTCAGCACGGCGGCCAGGGTGGCAAATCGCCGCGCCCCTTACGGGAAGACGAAGTAGGGGTTAGCAGAAGGAGAAAAAGGATGCAAAGCTGGGGCCGGACGGGGCGCTGAATCCCGTCAGCACGGCAAATCGCCGCGCCCCTTACGGGGACTACCATGGAGGGCATCGACTACCTCCCACTCAAAAGCAGGCTGTGCATCCGGAGAACACAGATGAATGAAGCGGTTCTTGGGCAGTGATGGCTAAACTCCTACAAATTTAGGAAACCTGACTCATGCTCGTCAAGGACCTGAACCTTGAGATTGATCGAGTAGTATCCCCAGAGGGGGTGTCTACCGTTCAAATCCCCAAAGAGTAGAGGGGGCCTAGGCAGCCGTGTCACAGTGCGGCGGAAGTTCCCCACCTCGAGGAAGGCTGACGGTGGAATGTACGCAGAAATAAAAATGTACCTCCTATCCAGAGGCAGCTGTACTGCTACTGCCTGAAAGGAGGTATTTAAAGTAAAGAGAACTGAGACATGATGTCGGGTGTAAATGGATCATCCTCCTGCCTGGCCCCCATCCCGTGTTGGTGGGGTAAAAAAACCCTTATACCGCGGGAGGGTGGGCAGGGGTCACGCGCCCAACATGGTCTCCTGCAAAAACGGGAGGAGACGAGCAAGGCACTCAGGGCGCCATCACGTTCGGCAACTTAACGGGAGAGGTTGAGGTCGCCATGCGATTCTTTTCCTCCCTCTGCTCGAAACTTTAGGCGGGTCGGGGTCCTTCCTCTGGAGGATCCACGTCTCCGAGCCTAGCCTTGGGCGTGGGCGTAGGAGCCCAAGATCTTTTGGTGCTGTCCTTTCGGGAGCAGGTTTAGGAACCCCAGAAGACGGCCTTACGACCATCTTCAGGGGTGTTACTCCTGTGAGTCTAACGAATGGGTGGAGACGCGCGGCCGTTTTACCTTATGGGAAACGATTACGGTGGGAGGAGGTGGGGGGGGGGGAGAGCCATGGATTTAGCCGAGACTGGGTGCGAGCCCTTTGTGCAGCCAACTCTACCAGAGGAGCGCTCGGGGTGAGAAGAACCAGCAGAATTGTTCCGAATGGGCGCTGAAAGGGCTTGTCGTAGTGCCTTTTTTTTTAAATAGAGCATAAGATGTCCCAGGCATCGCCGGGCGCGTCAGGACCGAGTCCTTAGACTCGCGAAATGAGACCATCCGAAGCTTGAGCGGCCAAGATTTCCTTCTCAAGGAGATACCCTCCACATTGCTTCGAAGAAGCGGGGTGCGGCTCCCCGCACTTGACACACTTGGCCATACAGGATTTAGATGTATCGTGTGCTCCCTTGGAGCAACTTACACAAACTTCGGGTAAAGCCGACTTTGCATATCTACAAGAGCGATTCGTATGGCCGAAGCGGTGACAGTAATAGCACCTACAGGGTAGCGATACCAACCGGCACCCACCGACTCAGGGAGCCTGTCAAGGTCGAATGCGACGAAGAGTGTAGGGGTGGATCTCGAGGCTCTCCCTGTTTTCTCATTACACAGTCGACCTTGACCGCTCCATGGTAGATGCGGCGTCACACTCACCGAAGTACCATTAAGAGTCCAAAGGGTACTAATCATAGCCGCTTTAGAGGGATCTGACGCATTCGCCTGAAGTCTCCCGTCCGAGAAACGGGACACCTTCGGCTCTCTACCGATTAAACTAGCTAATGCTCTCCTCTGATGGATGCTGGCCTTGGCCAACATGCTGCCATCAGTGGCGCGAATAACCAGAAAGCGTTTGAAGCCAGCGGGCTCGAAAACGCGATAGTCGCTGAATTAGGGGCCGCGATGTAATCGAGGCTCCGCTCAACGCACTGACGACTTTGGTCTTGGTCTGGGACCCCGCACCCGGGGGCTCCTCCGGGCCGAACGTGGCGATCATAGCCTGGTCGCTTGACGAAACGGCAGCAGACCCGTCCTTTCCCGGAGCCACCGCGGAGTGAGAGGAACCTTTAGTCCTCTTCTTGCTTCTTTTTTTTAGGAGAGGCGGGCTGCCGGAAGGAGCCCCTAGGCAGGATTGAACGGCTTCAGCAAGATCCTTCTCCGAGATGGGAAAGGTCTTAGCTGTCAGAAGGGCACCTGCCAGGGAAGGAGATCTCTCTTCTCCTTCGAGTCCTCAGGAGTCCCAAGCTATCTGAAGATGAGTTTGCACAGGGTCGGAGTCGGGTTCGGAGCTTGGTATCGAACCCAGGTCCGACCCCATGCATGATTCTGCCACCTGGGACTGGGCCACCCTTTCCCGGTAATTTCCGTCACAGTCAAAGGGGTGCCTCAATTTCCCCGACACCTAGGGAAAAGGAGGAGGCAAATCTCCATGTGCTTTCCCACTCTTGCTTACAGTTGGCCCCAAGATTAGATTGAAAAAATAAAAAAGTGGCCTCATGGAAAGTAGATACTATGACCTCTTTCTGAGTGGGGAGGTAAAGAAAAAAGTCCCCATGTGATCAGAAATTCCAGAATATCATCATTTACACATAATCGGTCCCGGTCCAACGTTGATGGGCTTTCCTAATATAGCCCACCATTCAGGCAACATTGTCCTGTCACTTTGACCATAAAGGATGGTGGCGACGTAGCCACCTTATATGTGTACTGGGGGAAGGTGAGCAGAGTTGATTGCCCAGCATACCCCGTACCTAATAAATGCTCTAGCTAGCGGACTTTCGGCCCTTGCATCAGGTAGGTACATCATGGTATACACTGCCACTCGACTAAGGCTCATAAGAGGACGAAAGTGCGCCGGGCAGCCACAACCTCTGTGGATAGGAGAGAAAGGATAGAAAGGGGTAGGAGGGCATGTAATAAAGACAAATAGAGATAGTCGCGTCCACTAAATAGTAGGGTGGGTGATCACCTATTATTATCATACCCTGGTATTAGGTGATTCCAGGATAGCATGCAGTCCACCAGGCACCATGGCTACCTGACTGAACCCTGTACAGGTGGAAACACTCTTCCTGGTGCAGGGAGAAAACGTTTGAGTGGAGAGCCGTACTGATAATAGTAAATATTATCAAGGAATAAAATATTAATAATAATTAATGCTAATCATAATAAATAACTATAGTACATCATAATGAATAATTATAATACAGAATAGTATATAATGAATTATTTTTTTCTATAAATACTAATAAAAATGTTAAAAAACACTAAATAATAATAAAAATGATAATAACAATAATAATTCTAATAATAATAATAAAGGTAAAATAGTAGTTAGTGTGGGCAAGGGGAAAGCACACTAACAACCTTCCCAAGCCCCCTCAGAGAGTTCAAGTCAACTCAGTGACATCAGGGTTCCCTAATTTGCCCCCAGGACGGGAAGATGTGCAGCTCCTCCGGGTACAAAGTGGAACAGGCTACCCAAGGTACCCACTTGCGGGACCAAGGGGCGAAAGGTCCGGAACCCGTGTGATAAAGGCAACTAAACAAGGATTGAGCTTCATTTTGAATGTTGTTTGGTGAGAGATAGTTTAAGTGTGTGTGTGCGACGTTGACATTGCCCAGGGTGTCTGGTTGAGCAGCTCTGAGACCAAGGGGAAGGATGACCTAAACCCGCGGTGTAAATTGTGTGAGTGTGTGGGGTGGTCTTCCATTGCGAGGATGGAGGGGGCGGGGGGGGTGTTGCATTCTGGGTCATGTTTAGACCGCAGCCTGGCCCAGAGGACTCTGCACTCACGAGGGAAGATTCAGAAGGGTGAATGTCAGGGGGCCGTGCGTGAGGCCGGGTGTTATGGAGTGGCTGAAAAAGAGCGTGGAGTGAAATGGGTTTCTGGAAGCTGGTGTGAGGTGGAAGAGTCTACAACTTATCTCTAGTGTAGCATGTGTGGGCGGATTTAATCAAGATGTGATTTGGGGAAGGAAGGGGAATGTTATTGTACTGGGGGTTTCGTTTCGGGCAATGCAGGAAGTAGCGTTGATGCACACCAACCCAAACTATAAACAAAATTGTGGCGGGTTCATATGCACTCTCCCAGATCCACCATATAGGGTTGACATGGCTTGTGCTACCAGTCTCTTTGTTGTTGTTTTATTTCTTCTGTGTTCCCCCCTCATCCTTCCTTCATTTGTCTGATTTCCCATCATCCTTCCCGACCACCCGATAAACCCGACTCTCGCTGAAAGATGGCATTAACTTCTTCAAATAGGGAAAATGTGCTAACCTTTGTCGGCTTATTATCTGAAGGGTCCACAAGCATAGCTCCACGGTTGACGACCAAGGGCTGCTCCTCTTGTATTAAGGTCCCCGGAAAGTTCCTGGAGGGAAAAAAGACCACTGACAAGGATTCATACCATCGAAGCTCAATCCCTCGTCGTGTCACGCTACGGCCTAACCGAGCTGAAACACCGCTCCCAACCGACTGTGGGGCTGTGGCCATATGTCGCAAGGACCCGAGGTTCGAATCCAGTCCTCCACTTATTGAGAAGGTCCCAGGGATAGCGGCTTTATTAACTTAAAAGTAAGCCGCTATTGCGATATTTCGGACGAGATTCTGCCAACTGAATAATGAAATTTGCATAAAGATAAGAATCACAAACTGTTGAGCTCGAAGGCACTGGGGAACGGGCCTCGTTGAGGTGGCTGTCTTGGTAGCTTCTTTTTTTTATATATATCAAAGCAACGATCGTGAAACCATTCATGTCCTCAGGGAAAGAAGAGGGAGGGAGGCACCCGGTCTGGGTCAGGGTATATGGAATTGAGTACTGCATTGGCAGGGTTAAGAAATGGAGGAGAGAGTGTGAATAGTGGTGTGAAGACGAGAAGGGAAATGGTAGCCGTGATGTGATTGACGTGTGGAGCTACCTGCAACCTCGGGGCGGATAGAGTCAATGCATACACTCAAAAGGGGACCTTTCCCTCACATACCCTGAAGTTTTGCGGCCGTGCTCTACTGCTATGTCTACTGGAAGGAGGGAAGCAGAGTCGACGGCCAAACAGACCCCGTGCCTAATAATTGCATTAGCCGGCGAGCTTTCGGTACAAATTGCAGTTTTTTTTTATTTTAAGAGCTCATCTGGCGACTGCCTACTTGGGCATTAATCGCCGTATTCAACATTGCCTAATATTAGGCATCTTTAAGAGGATGCTAAAAAAAAACATCAATAAAAATAAAACAGAAAAAAAAGGCAATAGCAGGAGGCGAGCTCCGGCGTCGGGGGGAGGTCCCCCCCCCGGAACGTGCGACCTACTAAAATAACAAAAAAAAACTCCAAGCCCAACTAGTTAAATAAAGAGAAGGCTGGCCTTCCCCCAAAAATCTATAAGTTCACTAGTCAATGTGCACAAACTCGTCCCGAGTACAAGGGACAGGCGGTAGCGACCCCGCCCATCCCGGCACCGGGACAGGTAACGTCCGCCAAGATCTACCAGACTGGGACATTCAACAAGAATGTGCCGAACAGTCTGGGGGGCAACGCAGTCTTCACAGTAGGGCGCTGGCGAGCACTCCATGAACTGGCGGTGCGTCCCGCAACTGTGCCCAATTCGGAGACGACAGAAAGCAACTGAAGTCTTCGCGGCATTGGGGGGTAGGTTCATGGGAACAGTCGCGGCGCAATGGCACACAATTTTAAGTTTCCTTCGACCGTCTCCCATCTTCTTTGCCAAGCTGCCCGTATTGCTGCCATGTAGTCGGTGTGAAGAAGAGCGAAACACTGGTCCAGTCGCAGAGTCCTCGCGGACTCTTTGGCGCCCTCATTCCCCGCAATTCCTACATGTCCAGGAACCCCTCAGAAGATAATTTGGACATCCGCCCGGATTGCCAAACCCGTGGCGTCACGGATATCGCGAATCGGTGTTTGCGTTGATTCCAATGCCCCGAGAGCACTCAGGGTGCTTTGTGAGTCGCTATAGATCACAATCCGGTCTCCGAACCGGGCACGTCGCGTAATCTCCCGTACCGAGTGGTGTATTGCCACCAGCTCGGCCGTGAAGACAGAGGCACCGCCTGGCAGAGCCCCGCTAACTTCAAACAGAGGGGATACGGCGTGGAAGCCGACCCCAGTACAAATTGCAGGTAGATAAAAGGTTGAGTGGATAGTGGCAAAAAAAAAAAATAGTAGTGTTGGGAGCGAGCGAGGGGGAAGCACACAACAACTTTCCCAGGCCCCATCATAGAGTTCAAGACAACCCAGTGACGGGGCCTCCCTACCTTGCACTCAGGCCGGGAGGATGTACAGTTACTCTGGGTACCAAGTACAGCAGGTCACAAAGGGTAGCCCCTACAGTGGACAGTTCTTTTGGGTCGCCGGGTCATGATTGATGGGGTCCATGGCCGCAGAAGAAAGGGCCGACAAAAGGTAGAGAAAAGTGATGGACTAAAAAGGGTGGATAGAAGAATGGAGGTAGGGTGAAAGAGTCAGTACCAAAAGATTTGGTATGGGTTAGGGGTTAGCTGTAACCAGAAAGCATGCAGTCCCATCAGCATGATGGTCAGAAAAACACATCACCGTGCCCCTTACAGGTCCCTAAATGAAAAGAGACGATGTAACTCACTTTTATGCTTTTACAACCATTCATACAACCAACTTGCAACTTACTCATCTTCTCCAATGGTTTTGTATTTACAATTCAAGCCTTCCACAACAACCCAATTTCTTTCTTCTACCAAATAATTGATGATGCCATGCTTTCCTTTATCCTCTCCTTCCATAATTTCCACTCTATCACCCCTATGGGAAAAAGAAAAAATGATTAAGGACTAGAAGTTGTACATGGGTATACCATAACACCTAATGCTGAGAGGCATCAAAAGGGCTATCTACCAAAATTTTGGTCAAACCTAACTGATAAGAGTTTTTGGCCTATCATAGGCACATCCATGTACATAAACTTATGTGACCACACTCATGGTTGTAGGAGATAAAGTAAATGAAGTAAGAATTTGCATTACTTCATAATCTATTCCATGAATGCATGAAATGGCTTTAATTTAGGTTGGGATATTTGGGAGCCCGATATTCCTTTTGAGCTCCCATCTCTTGCACTTTTTTCAAATTCCACTACAGAAAATAAAGAGATAAGTGCTAGAAAAAGGTGGGTCATAGAGGAAAAAGGGTAGTGCACCAATTTCTCCAGCCATTGACAGTGAGTTCAATTCAACCCAGTGAGCCAAGTCTTCTCTATTTGCACTCAGGACTGAGGATATGACTTTCCACTGGATATCTGGTGTAGTCTACATAAGAGTCACCAGGGAACAATCATAACGGGGGGAAAAGCGAGAGCTATCAGAGCAGGTGTGAATGACAAAAGTGAGTGTGAAGAGTGGCATAATTCTATAGGAGCATATTTTGATACTGAGTCAGAGAGAAGAAGGATCAAGAGCAATACAGGAGCATATTTTGATACTGAGTCAGAGAGAAGAAGGATCAAGAGCAATGCTAGCTCAAATGGATAACAGAATTTGTATAAAAAGTTATATATAAAAAATGTGTAAATGAAAAAGGATATTAGTGAGTGACCGAATGGAATATTTTGAGAGTTTAAAACCTTTCAAACGAATGTACCAGGGGAGGTTAGTAAAAGTGTACATGATATAGCATGCATAATCTGAAAAGGGTAACTCAGACAAGAAGGTACACTGTGTGAATATGTGTACAAGAAATATTTCATGGCAAATCAGCATCTGTGTAGCAGGTGTACATGGCAGGATAATGATGACTTCCTGAATTCATCAACCTTCTTTTGTTTCTACCCTAAGGGATTAATGCATCACAACAAATAGCTGCGTTCAAGTGGTACCTTTTATAAATAATCAACCTACTTGAAAAATGGCCAGTCTATAATAGGTTCAGGATAAGTGCGTGGTAAATGTTCACCAGGTGGATTGTCCTGCAAGAATTCTTGTGTCCAAGGTCGATTGAGAGTAAATAAGAACCTCCTCCTCTTGATTACAGCTCCGCTGTATTTAATACCTTTCGGAGTTTTCCATTCAATCTAAGGAGAAGAATTAAAACTACTTGACACCATCAAGAACCATAAAACCCCCCCCAAAAAGTCAATGATACAACATATGATGCCTCGCACATCTACCAGTCACGAGGCTTTTACCCCTCACATCACTTGACTGTGTTCAGGTAAACCTTGCCTTGACACGAACATGCGCCAGATGCAACCAAAGCCAAGACAACATTACACACATCCTCATAGACTACCCAAACTCCCCACAAGCATGCACTATACACAACATCTCTTCTCTTAGGGACATATGTATCCACCCAGGTAATGTTGGCAAGTAAGTCATACTTAACATTAGGGATGCAGCAATATCCAATTTTTGGCAATACCATCAGTTACACTGCTTTACATCAAAGATTTTCCTGAGACCAGAGTAGTCATTTATTGAGTAATTTCTCCTGATATATTTTCATACTGATAAATCTAATATACTCCTCAAGATAGATCTAAATGGATTTTAACAGGTTGGGCACACAGCGTGTTTTGCACAACACTCAGAGTAACATTTAACTTCATTATTCACTCAGCAGTCATAGATAGGTTGTGCTGTTTAATTGTGTATTTTATATAAATATATGCGGGAAGTATATAGCATAAAATGATACTGCCTGCTTCTTATAGACCCCAGGGAAATGCCCTAGTTGACACCAAGGAAAATCAAGTTTGAGTTAGCCATTTCTAGCAACCCCCCCAAAAGGACATTCGAAATAGCAACCTTATACTCAAGATCTCTTGCTAAATACTTTTTGAAAATATGGAAAATTACAACAGATGGTGTGGTAAGTACAGGGTGGGCCAAAAGTCACTGAGGGGTTGCAATATGTGATCATTATGCCACTAATAGTTTTCTTTCTTTCTTTTTCAGGTATTTCATAGATTGTTACTTGGAAATTAATTATGGAGAAGTATAGCGTCACACAATGTACCCAAGTTGTGAAATTGTTCTATCAACATCAGGGGTCAATTATTCTAACACAAAGAGCATCGCAGGCATTTTCAAGTGAGAGATGCACCAACTGCGAACACAATTCTGAGCATAGTTCGTTGTTTTGAAGAACAAGGAGCAGTGAGTGATCTTCCACGAGCTGGGAGACCTCGCAATGTCATAACCAACGAGACCAGGGAAAGAGTGAGAGAGTGTTGAACAGAATCCTGGAACGTCGACTCAAAGACAGTCCGGACAACTTGGGATATCACAAACTTTGCTGCAAAGAGTTCTCCACACTCTCAACCTTTTTCCCTACAAGGTACAGTTCGTTCAACAGTTGAAACCTAAAGAATATGAACCTAGGCTCCAATACGCGCTGAGAATTCAGTGACTTTTGGTCCACCCTGTATATAGCACAATGTGATTGATACCAGGTGGTATCATTTTTGTGCTATATCTTTATTGCACCATCTGTTCGAATGTACTTGGAATCTGCCTTTCATGTTCCTGTGTGATTTTTGGCATTTAATGCTCTACTCACATGCTACCTTGTGAGTTTCTTATATATATTAATTGATTTTCTTAGTTAAAATTTTTTTAAAGCATTATAAATATTCATTGAGAAAATAAATTGCAAGCATGTAACACATTTTTTTATTGCATTAATTTTTTTTAACTGAATATTAATATTTTTAAGCTTTCATATTCAGGATTGTAATACTTAATTTATAAAAAGAGTTTATCTAAAAACTATTTGTTGTTTTCTGTTTCCAGATGTCAAGTATTTAACATAACATTTAATTTATTATTTAACTAATTAAAAAAAAAACTTTTGGCATACCTAGTTAATTATAATCATTAAATATGAAGCCTTTTAAACATGTGTAAAATCTAAGCAAGGCAGAATGTACAATTTGTGAAAAGGAAGTTTCCTGTGGTTCTAGAGATCCCCCCCAAAATGACTAGGTATATCCAATTTGAAAAGTCACCTGAAGAACCAGCACCCAAATATACATACTAAGATAGAAACTTTTTGAAAGATGCAGATTCGCAAGCTGATGGAGGTATATCATCCAAAACCAACACCAATACTAAGAAAGCAGAGAGACATATATTCTGAACCTTCCTCTACAGCCATATTCAATTGTGGAAAATGTTGGATTTCAGAGGCTGATAAATCACTTAGATACAAGATATAAAATTCCATCTAGAAGATACTTACTTTACTGACACAATTGTTCCTAGAATATATGAAAACCTTGTCAGAAAACTTGAAAATGTCTTACAAAATGTAGACCATTTGACTTTAACTTCAGACACATGGAGAACTGATCATAATTTGCACCCATTCATAAGTTGAACGGCACATTGGATTGAAGATGATTACATTATAAAAAAAAAGCAGTGTTGAAAGCTTCAAATTTTCCAGGAACACACAGGAGACAAAATTGCTAAATTTATTTGTGGAAGCATGAAACTCAATACAGCGTTATCACACAGAATTTCTCTGGCCAAGACAGATCAACGCAGCTGTGTTTAATTTAGGGTGCTTTATCACCGTCTTGCCCCCAGTTTGATAAAACTGTCCCGCTCCAAGGTAACAGCCGTGTCCATCTTCCCTCTCTTGGGGTAGAATGGAATCCCTCTTATTTCCCGTTTGCCTCATCGATGCCCAAAATTATCAAGGTTCATGTTTGCTTAAGCCACATCCGATATCCCCTTGGGACGCCGTCGCATATGCAGCCCTCTCTCAACCATGGCTGTGGCTCCTGATGTCTGCAAATCCTCAGCAGATAGAGAGAACCCGAGCTTCTTGCCATCCAGACCCTAGTATCTTGTCTCCTGTGAAGTGGTCCCCTCGCACTTGTGATCTCATCAGCAGATCGTCTTTGTGTAATCCATCCTGATCAGAGGAAGATTATGAAAACCTGTTATACCCCCTGAAGATTGTCGTGGGTTTCTCTCATCTCATTACCTTGGTTGAGACTTCCTGCTGCCCGCAGACGAATCTCGATTTTGTGATTGCTTCTCTGTAGAGCTGAGGTAATCTCAACCCCCTTCGGAGTCCCTCTGGATGCCTTTTCATCGAGACCCAATCAACAAAGACCTGGCTATTGGTCTTCAACATCCCCAGTTCATCCAGCAGAGGTAGCCAAGAGTCCTTTCCTCATCACTCCCTCCTCTTCAGTCCCAGTCCTAAGAAGAATTCCTCATTTGGTGTAACGCCAAAAGACTTGCTAAATCTTTCATTCAATCCAACTTATTTGATCACTTATATATTTTCCCAAACCTAGTTTCCTTAATTTTTGCCTGTCATAATATCCCTTTGTTGTACTGATTATTATTTAGATTTCCATATTTATATGTGTGCCTTTGTTCTTATTTGTATTAGTTTATTTTTGTAGAGGTGTTTATCTTTCAAATAACCCTTGAGACGAACCTGACAAACATATTCCCTTTTAAAGAGCTAACCTATAATATCACACTCTAAGTAGAAGGTCCTTACCTTTTCTCCAATTCAATTGTATCCGAGCGCAGTGTCGATAGTGGCTGTCTGACATACAGTAGTGTGTACCTTTAGAGACCTTTTGATCACACGCCTTCATCCCTCGACATTATTAAAGAGTCACTAAATCAATTCAAGATACCAAAAGAAAAGATTCACATGATCATAACTGATAATACTGCCAACATGAAACTTGCTATTAAAATGTGTGATTTTGATTAATTTAATGGAATAAGCTGTGCTATTCATACATTACAACTCTGCTATTCAGGATAAATTATTTAAACAACAACAGACTATTAGTGATATCTTGGGTATTGCAACATAATTGGAAAATTCAATCATTTGGCTTCTAATAGAGAAACTCTTGAAATGTTACAGAAACAGTTAGATCCTCCAAAGCATTGCTTGATTCAAGTTGTCTACACTAGATGAAACTCGACTTTTTACATGTTGGAAAGATTAGTAGAGCAGAAGAGAGCAATTATTCTATTTTGCGCCAAAAAGAAGCAATCTTGCTTAAGGGACTATCAATGGGAATTGGCTGAAAATTTTGTTATAGTCTTAAGGAATTTTGAAATTGTCACTTTAGAAATAAGTTTTGATAATGCTACTGTTTCTTTGATCATCCCTTTTATTGTGGCAATGCAGAATTACCTTGATTATTCAACTCTAACTATTAGTGGTATAAAGACAATTGTAAATGAAAGATTTGAACCCTGGTTTGGGGTTTTTTCAAAATAACACTTTTTTTCAAGAAATGAATGGTACTTATTATTTTATTCAAAATTCATATTTATGTTTATAATTTCAACAAATATGTATCAAATTACGATTATTTCTCTGATACTGAATCATAATTCATCTCTCCTTCTACAGGTTAGGCTATCATGGGTACCCAAAATTCTTGATCAGTGATCTGTTTTTACTATAATATAATTATTAAACTAAGTAATTATTAATATTATATAAAAATAGAGATAGCTATTCTTTTTATATATTATATAAAAATAGAGATAGCTATTCTTTTTCTATGTTATTCTAATGTTTATAGCATTTGGTTTTGAAAAAATGCAGAATAAAACCCAGGGTTTTTTTTTTTCAAAATTATACCTATTTTTTCAAGAAATGAATGCTACTTACATTATTTTATTCAAAATTTATATTTATGTTTATAATTTCAACAAAAATGTAGAAAATTAAAGTTATTTCTCTGATAATGACTCATAATTCATCTCTCTTACAGGTTATGGCTATCATGGTTACCCCAAATTCTTAATCAGTTATCCGTTACTGTGATTTGTTCTTACTATAATAAATATTAAACTAAGTAATTATTAATATCATATAAAAATAGAGATAGCTATTCTTTCTATGTTATTCTAATGCTTGTAGAATTTGTTTTTTGAAAAAACCCAGAATAAAACCCGGGTTTTTTTTTTTTCAGAAATGAATGCTAATTATCATTATTTTATTCAAAATTCATATTTATGTTTATAATTTCAACAAATATGTATCAAATGAAGGTTATTCTCTGATACTGACTCATAATTCATCTCTCCTTCTACAGGTTATGGCTATCATGGGTACCCCAAATTTTTATTCAGTGATCTGTTCTTCAATCAATCAATCATTTCCTGTGACACCCACAGGGATGCATAGAGCCTCAATGAACTCAAGCCATCACGCTCTATCTTTAGCTAATGCGTCAAGATCTTCCCAACAATCATCTCCTACTTCCCGCCTCATAGTCCTTATTAATGTCTCCCTAAGCCTACCTCTACCTCTTCTACCAGGGGCCACCAACCCTAGTGTATCCCCAACTATACCCTGCTTTCTATAAACATGACCTAACCATTTCTAATGGGAAAATCTAACAAACTCATCGACTGGTTGGATCCCTGTTATTTCTCTGATTCTTGTATTTGACACTATCCCACCATTTAACCTGTTCTTACTATAATATAATTATTAAACAAGTAATTATTAATATTATATAAAAATAGAGATAGCTATTCTTTTTCTATGTTATTCTAATGTTTATAGCATTTGGTTTTGAAAAAATGCAGAATAAAACCCGGTTTTTTTTTTCAAAATTATACCTATTTTTTCAAGAAATGAATGCTACTTACATTATTTTATTCAAAATTTATATTTATGTTTATAATTTCAACAAATATGTAGAAAATTAAAGTTATTTCTCTGATAATGACTCATAATTCATCTCTCTTACAGGTTATGGCTATCATGGTTACCCCAAATTCTTAATCAGTTATCCGTTACTGTGATTTGTTCTTACTATAATAAATATTAAACTAAGTAATTATTAATATCATATAAAAATAGAGATAGCTATTCTTTCTATGTTATTCTAATGCTTGTAGAATTTGTTTTTTGAAAAAACCCAGAATAAAACCCGGGTTTTTTTTTTTTCAGAAATGAATGCTAATTATCATTATTTTATTCAAAATTCATATTTATGTTTATAATTTCAACAAATATGTATCAAATGAAGGTTATTCTCTGATACTGACTCATAATTCATCTCTCCTTCTACAGGTTATGGCTATCATGGGTACCCCAAATTTTTATTCAGTGATCTGTTCTTCAATCAATCAATCATTTCCTGTGACACCCACAGGGATGCATAGAGCCTCAATGAACTCAAGCCATTACGCTCTATCTTTAGCTAATGCGTCAAGATCTTCCCAACAATCATCTCCTACTTCCCGCCTCATAGTCCTTATTAATGTCTCCCTAAGCCTACCTCTACCTCTTCTACCAGGGGCCACCAACCCTAGTGTATCCCCAACTATACCCTGCTTTCTATAAACATGACCTAACCATTTCTAATGGGAAAATCTAACAAACTCATCGACTGGTTGGATCCCTGTTATTTCTCTGATTCTTGTATTTGACACTATCCCACCATTTAACCTGTTCTTACTATAATATAATTATTAAACAAGTAATTATTAATATTATATAAAAATAGAGATAGCTATTCTTTTTCTATGTTATTCTAATGTTTATAGCATTTGGTTTTGAAAAAATGCAGAATAAAACCCGGGGTTTTTTTTTCAAAATTATACCTATTTTTTCAAGAAATGAATGCTACTTACATTATTTTATTCAAAATTTATATTTATGTTTATAATTTCAACAAATATGTAGAAAATTAAAGTTATTTCTCTGATAATGACTCATAATTCATCTCTCTTACAGGTTATGGCTATCATGGTTACCCCAAATTCTTAATCAGTTATCCGTTACTGTGATTTGTTCTTACTATAATAAATATTAAACTAAGTAATTATTAATATCATATAAAAATAGAGATAGCTATTCTTTCTATGTTATTCTAATGCTTGTAGAATTTGTTTTTTGAAAAAACCCAGAATAAAACCCGGGTTTTTTTTTTTTCAGAAATGAATGCTAATTATCATTATTTTATTCAAAATTCATATTTATGTTTATAATTTCAACAAATATGTATCAAATGAAGGTTATTCTCTGATACTGACTCATAATTCATCTCTCCTTCTACAGGTTATGGCTATCATGGGTACCCCAAATTTTTATTCAGTGATCTGTTCTTCAATCAATCAATCATTTCCTGTGACACCCACAGGGATGCATAGAGCCTCAATGAACTCAAGCTATCACGCTCTATCTTTAGCTAATGCGTCAAGATCTTCCCAACAATCATCTACTTCCCGCCTCATAGTCCTTATTAATGTCTCCCTAAGCCTACCTCTACCTCTTCTACCAGGGGCCACCAACCCTAGTGTATCCCCAACTATACCCTGCTTTCTATAAACATGACCTAACCATTTCTAATGGGAAAATCTAACAAACTCATCGACTGGTTGGATCCCTGTTATTTCTCTGATTCTTGTATTTGACACTATCCCACCATTTAACCTGTTCTTACTATAATATAATTATTAAACTAAGTAATTATTAATATTATATAAAAATAGAGATAGCTATTCTTTTTCTATGTTATTCTAATGCTTGTAGCATTTTTTTTTTTTTTAAAAACAGAATAAAACCCAGGTTTCATTGTGCTTTTTCAAAATTTAGGGGTTTTTGCCAACCCTGATTTAGGACACCTATTTCCAGCTCATAGATCAGGTAGGCAAGGACCTGACCACTGGGAGTGAATGAGTTGTATCCCCAGAGGATGTCTACCATTCAAATCCCCAAATCAGGAATTTATAAATACATGAAGAGACATCATGCAGGGTATAAATCGTGCATCCTCCTGCCTAGCCCCTATCCTGTGGTGGTGAGGTCCAAAACCCTTATACCGTGAGCAGGGAGATATACCCAGCATTTCACAGGAGTCCCCTGTGAAATGAAAGGGGGAGGGGGCTGCCACTGGTACTAAGCTAGAATTGCATAAGGGTGACTCCAAAGAAGGGGGTAAGGGAGAAACCCCTGAACTTTCAAGAAAGGAGAGGGAGAAGCGCCCTCTCCACTGAAAGAAGTTTGGAGGGGGCCCTGAGAAACCACAGGGAGGGGGGGGCATCGTTTTAGAGGTGGAGCTGCCTTGGGGCAGCTCAAACATGGCAAACAGGAAGCCCCTCCACCAGTCGAAGATGTGTGTTGTTTTACCTTGTTCTCTTCAACACCTAGGGAGGGTGAGGTCACAGTTAGAAAGAAAGTTGTCCTAGAGCTTTGACCATAAAGTATGAGCCAATGTAGCCCCCCTAATATGTGTAATGGAAGGTGAGCAGTCAATGGTCAACACAGGCTTTGCATAAGAGGACAAAAGTGTGCCAGGAAGCCAGAACCTCTGTGGAGAGGAGAGCAAGTTTGGAAGGGGGTAGGCGGGTATGTAATAAAGAGAAGTAGAGATAGGCGGGTCCACTAATGTGTATAGTGAGTGATCACCTATTATTATTATACCCAAGTGCTAGGTGAACCTAAGATGGCATGCAATCCACCAAGCCACCATAACTAGCCTTTTGCTAGTAGGCAAAAGGCTGAGGGAATAGCCATAATAATAATAATTAATAATACACAATAATATTAATAATACTAAATAATAAGAATGATGATGATGATGATAATAATACTAATAAATAAAGTACCGAGGGGGAAGGACACCAACAGCTTTCTGATGCCCCCATCAACCCAGTGACAGACAAGGCATCCCTAATTTGCACTCAGGCCTGAAGGATGCGCAGCTCCACTGGGTACCAAATGTAACAGGGTAGGCCCCTGCAGGGGATCATGATATAAAACAAATACTCTCATCACTCCCGCCTTGGTCACCACACACCAGCCCCCAGAAACATATCCACACATCAATCACTCACCACTCCATCCAATCAATCAAAACAATGCTCAGCTCAAGCTGAATCATCGCTCCCCTGTGAAAATAGTCCACCTAGGCTAGGCTGAAGAGTGGAGACACTACCCAGCCTTTTGGAGCTATGAAAAGATGTTGGATGATTCCAGTGTGGATGTTTGTGCATGCTACTGCCCAGAATTCCACACCATCAAACACAATGGAAAACTGCATTGCATGCAACCACACACACACCAACATAATATACACTTCATGAGGGCCTTGTGGAAAGCCTGGTCCAGGCCATGGCCTTTCTTACAGGCTTGGGGCTATTTGGCCAGGCAGACTGAGGAATGGCAACAACAACCAAGTTTCAAAGCATCAACAAATTTCTCTTAAGTATAACTAAAATAATTATAATTAGGTGCATTCCATCTAAAAATATAACTTTTAAAAAATTCATAATGTTATATTAAAACTACACACTACCATATTTCAAAACCATTAGGTATCAAACACCTCTCATCTCTTGAAGTATCAGTACAAATTAAGCAACTATTCCTAATTAACAGTCCATTTATCATTCAGTACCACATCATTATCGAGACAAATGCAATCCCTTTTCACCCACTTTTACAAAATTCTCTATTTATATTCCTACTCTTTGAATCATCCATCACAATCAATTCATTCTCTGAAACAAACTTGAGCTGCTTCTCTCCTATTCTAAACACTAAATTCAGTCTTAGCTCTTTACTTTATCAGCCTGACTTACAAAACAATTTTAAATATGTGCATATTTTTACTCTATCTTATCTTCTATAAAAATGACCCTAATATATACCCGGTAATTATCTTCATTTAGCTAAATCCTTAGTCAAAGATTTACTATCTTCAATCATTTATTCATGGTTCTCGGATGACAATTTCTATTCATTTCTTACTGTGTATTATAAAAACCATGAGTCAATTCATCATAGCCAATTAAAATCAGCAATAGGAACAGTTTTCTTTAAAGTAATAGTTTATATTATAGCCAATTAAAATAATATTCAATATATTGGTAAATAGAGTAAATACATATATCACATACCTGTTCCATAGCTCTTTTAATATATCTGTCTGGAAGATTTGATGCCTTCTTTGTTGATTCAGCAACATATCTACTGCAAGCTAGAGCTACAGTTTGCCTCATGTTATTAATATGAATAACAAAAGGAAACAGGCAAGCTTATTAGACTCCTTAAAAGAACTGAGAGGGGACATGATAAAGCTATTAACATTTATTAATAATAATGAAAATAGAACTTAATTATCAATAATGTTACAAATGCTGAATTATCGACTAAATGAAAAAAAATATCTCTGGGTTCAGTCCTAGTGAGAGCGGACAAGAAACTGGTGAATCATGGCAGGCTGTCCAAACTCATGCATACACAAAGGCAGTTTCATCCTTATACATCATCACACACCTGACTTCCAACACTGGAGTTATTCAATTTTTTCCTTTGTGCACATACAATGTATCACTTCCATCTCTCAGAAATGTGCTTAAGAGGTTTAGAGCCACAAAGGGTTCCAAATAGTAGCTGGCAGGTGTTGACAAATACTATTACTATTTTTCTCATCGTGGTGGCCAAGGGTTAACAGTGATTGCCATCTTGATCTTTATTTGGGTTTTATTATCCAGTCAAAGGAAGACTAAGAAAGAACCATGTCTATCTACTAATTTGAACCTGGTTTAGGCCCTTCCCTCCCCAAAGACCCGTATTTTTATAACAGTTCTCTTGACAGGCAGTAATGAGGATGGCTCAACAGAAGAAAGGAGGACAACTCAATATGTGGGTAATTTGAAACTATATTAAAAAAATGACAAGAAAAAACACTGAGTTGCTCAGGCACCATAAGGAATCCAAGCCTCCCTCAGTATAACAAGTGATCAATCAACAATCTGCCCCTCCTAGTGGGGTCAACATGAGGGGAGAGAAAGACCACTTTAGAAGAAGGTTCCGGTATCTCCACATGAAGAGAACATCTCACACCAATGTTGCCCTCAGTGAAACTGCATCCATTTTCCCTGCTTATAAGAATTTTTTTGGTTAAGATTCATTTTAACACAAATACGATTTAGTAATTTTCAGACAAATGTTTTTAATTCTAAAAATGATGCTCAGAGATGTTATTTTTAATTTTTGGAACTTAATACTAACATATTTATTCATTTTTCAAAAATATAGTTATTTTGCTAAGTTTGAATCTTTCTGTTTCATTTTTGGCCTCATTCCTTCAACTTTTGGCCTGATTCTTTCACCTAGACCTGGCTGTTTAGATCTGGAGGCGATCTTGCATGCACCTTTTGGTGATATTCGACCAATATCAGACTTTTTTATATCAGTATACTGCTTTCATAGAGGCAATTATTGTGAGATTAAGAGAGAATTATCATTGATTGACTGGGAGCAAATATTTGAAGGCAAGACTGTTGGAAAAGTATGATGTATTTGTTAATATATGCACTGAGCTAATAGAAAAATATGTGCCTAAAACAGAAATAATTATTGGTAAGCCTAAGGCTAAGTGGATGACCAAAGAAGTAAAAAATCAGATAATTGTCAAGGAAAGAGCATGGAAGAGGCTGAAGGCGAGAAAAACTCCCCTTAGAGCAGAAAGATATAGATAAGAGAGAAATAAAACAAATGCTATGGTTAAACTGGCCAAGATACTCTTTGAAAAGAAACTTGCACATGATATCAAATGTAACCCGAAACATTTTTGGAGCTTTATCAGAAGCCGGACCCAACTTAAAGAAAATGTGTTGAGAATAAAGAAAAGAAATGGGATGATGACAGTGAATGATGTTGAAACAGCCAATAAACTAAATCAAGCAATCCAAGGTGTCTTTGTGAATGAATCTGAAATAAATATGCCAGTTTTTGGTGAAGGAAATGACATGCCTATTTTGGAAAATATTGAAGTTACCTTAGAAGTTGTTTCAGATCTATTAAGAAAGACTAATGTTAATAAATCTATGGGACCAGACAAAATCCACCCAAAGTTTTTAAGAGAATGCCATGTTGAAATAGCAGTCTCAATAACAATGTTAATAAAAGACTCCTTGGAAAATCAAATTTTGCCCAACTTATGGAAAGTTGCAAAGAATTGTCCTATCTTTAAAAAAAGTGACAAGTTGGATCCTCTTAACTATCGACTGATATCCCTTATATGAATAGTATGTAAAATGTGCGAAACTATAACTAGAGATAAGTTAATTGAACATTTAGAGTCCTATGGTATTCTTAGTAGAAAACAGCATGGTTTTAGGAAGAAGTTTAGTACAGTAACAAATCTCCTGAGTATTTGGAATCACTGCTCTAAGCAGTTGATTTGCAAATACCCATTAATGTTAACTACTAGGACTGTAGAAAAGCTTTCGACACTGTGCCCCACAAAAGGCTATTGACTAAATGGTATGGTTACGGTATTAGAGGTAGTGTGTTAGAATGGATCAGGGATTTTTTTGCTGATAGAAAACAATTTGTAGAAGTCTGAGGTCAGCATTCCACTCAGCTAGCAGTAATATCCGGAGTTCCTCAAGGGTCTGTCCTTGGGCCAGTCTTAATTTTGTTTTTTTTTGTGAATGACTTGGTAGAAGAACTTAAATGCCCAGCCTTAATGTTTGCAGATGATGCAAAGAGTTTTGTTAAAATAAATTCTGATGAAAATATTGAAGCTATGAAGAGGGACTTCCAAAAACTTCAGAAATGCAGTGAGAAGTGGATGTTAGAATTTAATCCAGATAAGTGACTCTCAGATTAGATATTTAGATAGGAAGTTTAGTGCAAGCAAATGGAAGGGAGTGAGAGTTTGTTTGTCAGGTGCTGGTGTAAATGATGTGTCTGAGAGGTATGATAGTCTGGTGTCTGGGTGTGAGAGGGATGCAGTTGTGATTACGTATGAGGGAGTAAATGATGTAAAGAAGGTAGGTTCATGTGAGTTATGACAGAGGTACAAAAGGTTAGTTGAAAGGTTGAGTGAAAGGCGTTGGTTGTTTCAGGTGTGCTTCCGAGATTGGATGTGGGGGTGGAATGGTTGTCTCAGGCAATTGGACTGAATGAGTATGTGAAAGGCCTGTGTGAGGAGTCAGGATTAATGTTTGTAGATGTTTTGAATGGGTTTTATGGACATAAGGCATTGTTTGCATTGGATAAACTCCATCTAAGCCAGGCTGGGGTTGATATGTTGTGACAGTAGTTAGATAGTGTTATTGGGTCTTTGCAGGCAGGAAACTAGTTACTGATAGTGGTCAAGGAAATATAAGAATACAGGGTGGGGCAGGGAAAGGAAAATGATGCAGAGGAGATAGAGAGGAAGGTATATATTCTAAAAGAGGTGCTTCAGAGATAGGAGGGATGAGTTGTCTTTATACCAATGCTCGTAGTCTTAGAAATAAGAAGGAAGAGTTATTTAGTTATATTATTGATGAAGATATAGATATAATATGTGTAATAGAATCATCGGTTAATGAAAATAAATTTAATGACAACCTGAGTGAATTTGAACTACAGGGTTATGATATGTACATTAGTCAAAGGAGAGATAGGACAGGTGGTGGGTTGATTATTTATATCAGAAATAGCATTTCTTCAAATATAAATAATTCTATGAAGCAAGAAGAAGTTGAGTCACTGTGGATAGATATTAGAGTCAGTAAAAATAGGATAATACACTTGGGAGCCTTTTACAGACCACCCGGACAGACAGACTGTATTGATGAGCTAATGATCAGGAAAATAAGGAAAGGATGCGAAGTAGATACAGTTATTCTCGGTGAATTTAATTTAAATTCTGTGGACTGGGAAAATATGATAGGAAAGGATAGAGCAACTTATAAGTTTATAGAATGCTTTGATCATAATTTTTTTACTCAATTTGTTAATAAACCAACAAGGGGTACCAATATCTTAGATCTGGTTCTTTCAAATGATGATCACTTGGTTCAGGAATTGATTGTCGGGGAAGTATGGGAAATAGTGATCATCACATGGTTCATTTTAACTTGGGAATAGTGAAAGGTAGAACATCAACAAACTCCACAAAAACTCCAAATTTTTATAGGGGAGATTACGATAAATTACAAAACAAGCTAAATGAGATTAGGTGGGATATGGAATTCACGGGGAAGAATACTTATAGGATGTGGGACCCTTTTAAGACTATACTAAACATAGTCTAAGAGCAGTGTATTCCAATGAAGGCTATTAGGAAGAAATGTAGGAAGCTGTTGTGGTGGAATCAAGAGATAGCTAGGAAAATTTCTGAGAAGAAAAGACATACCATAGATTACAGAGAGAAAGTACTTTTGACAATTTAAATCATTATAAGTTGACCAGAAATCAGCTAAATAAGATTATTAAGAAGAGCAAAAGGGCAGCAGAAATTAATTTAGCTCAAAATAATAATAAAGATCCAAGAAAATTCTTTAGCTATTATAGAATTAATAACAAATCTAACAGTGATAAAATAGGGCCTATTAGATATGAAGTGGTTGTGAAAGAATCTGATGAGAAAATAATAAATGTTCTTAATGATCATTTTTCTTCAGTATTTACACAAGAGAATAAAGATAGATTAATTGATGATAATTCCAGGTCAAGGAAAGGAGTGTTGAATACCGTTAATGTGAACAAGGAAATAATTAAAGGGCTTATATTGGAGTCAAATACTAGTAAGTCATCTGGCCCAGACAACATTCATTCTAGGTTACTGAAAGGTGTAGATAGTATTGCAGTAGCTCTTGAGAAGATATATACTAGATCACTAGAATGTTACCTAATGATTGGAAAGTAGCGAATGTAGTGCCAATTTTTTTAAAGGGAAGTAAAGAGGACCCAAATAACTTTAGGCTGGTAAGCTTAACTTCTATCGCTTATAAAATTCTTGAGAAGATAGTTAAGAAGGAGATTTCGGACCATCTAGAGTGAGGTAGGTTAATAAATGATGCTCAGCATGGGTTTAGAAGAGGTAGATCGTGTTTAACAAATTTACTGGATTTTATGGATTATGTTACTAAACAATTAGATAAGGGAGACAAGGTTGATGTAACTTACTTAGATTTTAGCAAAGCTTTTGATAAGGTTCCACATAGGAGTTTAGTTCACAAATTAAAAATGGATGAGATATGTGGTAGAGTTTTGAATTGGATAACTGAATGGCTGAAAGACAGGAAATAGAGAGTTGTGCTGAATGGGGTGTCACAGTGGCATACCACAGGGATCCATTCTTGGCCCTTTATTGGTAATACTTCAGATTTGGGGCACACGGTAGGTGGCGCTGTTAGTAGGCTACAATTTTGGGCTACAATATATCTCTTATGACATCAGACGGTAGCTTCAGATGTGACCAATTACAGCATTATATTTTTTTGTTATTTTGGAGATTTGTAACTTTTAGTCTGTATTATTTACTAAATATCTGCGCCTCTGCTCCTTTATAGTTTTTTCAAAGTTAGGTAAGGTTTCTTGATTTTTTTTTCATATTTTTTGTTTCGCAGTGAATGATAACAGCTTCTTACTGGCAATGTCGTAGCTATAAATATAACCCACTTAGCATTTATTTCTCTTTCGTTATGGCTTTTTCATGCTATAGTTGTGCTTCTTCGTTATTCAAATTCAGGTTTATTTTGCATGACCGTGAAAAACTTTTAGATTATTTAGAGGCGCATAAACTAATCAAGAAACCTATAAAAGTAAGTATTGTTTGTCATTATGTTAGGTTTTTCTGCCAGTAAAATTCAAAGGGACTGCTTGTGGGGGAGATATCACTGCGGGGAACCACCCTGCGATGATCCTGAGTTTCAATCAATTGGGGGGTCTGGGGGGGCATATACTCATATACAAAAAAATAAGTTATTAGCTTGGGCTCAGAAGTGGCAGATGACTTTTAACCTTAAAAAAATTTAAAGTTCTTAACATGGAAAGGGATAATAGGGAATTTAGCTGAAATGGATGGGCATTGGCTGAATTCAGTTAAGGATGAGAAGGACTTAGGCGTAGTAGTAGATAGGTCACTGAAGTTTTCAAAGCTACAAGAGTAAAGAGGTTATCCTTAGGTTAAGTGGCTTAATCTGTTTTATGGGTGCTGAAAGCCTATAAGGATTATTGGCACTGTGAAATTACAGTCAAGATAGTCACCATCACCGACTCAGTCTAGGGACTCCACTCCTAGACACTCAAGAATAAAGAGAAAGGTGGAGGCTGTTAGTATGAGAAGATAAGCTGAACTAGACAGTGCCAACAGTTACACAATTATGTATACAAATACTCATATCTATATATGTACATAAATGGATATACAAACTGGAAAAAAATAAAATAAATAAATTAAATGTGTCTATATAATGATGTATCTCTTAGAAACTTTAGTACTAGTTCAAATGGGACTGAGGAATTTAGGACAGTAGCATATGAAAATCTTAGGTTGTTTTCCAAGCAGAAATTTAATAGGGGGTTATGACTTAAAGCATATTCAGGGCATTGAGTTATAGCATGTTCTTGGGTAAGTTGTGTATTGCATTTTCCACAAAAGTGGAAAAGTGATGGATCAAAGAAGTAGCCATGGGATAGTCTACTGCACCCTAATCTTAGTCTAGTTAGTACGATACTGTCACAACGTGACATTCTATAAGGTCTGTTATTGTTTAAATTAGGAATGATTTGGGGGAGAATACCATTATTTTGGGACCATTCATTTTGCCAGAGGATGAAGACTGAGGGCTGCAGCATGCCTATCATTTCTGATACTAAGAACCCCAGGTGTGTCGTATTAGCATTGTGTATTGCTGCTTTAGCTGCTGCGTCAACCACTTCATTATCTTTTATACCTGCATGACTAGGAACCCATAAAAAAACAGCTTCCAGGTTGACTTTATGTATATAGTTAATTATACGGTGGATTAAGTAGGGACTTTTTTGTTCTTTCATAGGTAGCAAACCTGATAGGGAGTAGTTTACAGTTGTCTAGCTTTTGATTTATGTACTTGAGTGAACTCAATATTGCATCTAACTCAGCAGTAAATATAGAGCAGTGATGGGGCAGTTTGAAGGTCTTTAGGGTTTCTCTCCGGTTAAAAGCACATGCTACTCCTTCATTACTTTTGGAAGCATCTGTGAAGGTTACATTAAAACCTGAGGATTTATACAACTCAATTAATTCTAAGGACAATGTTTGATAAATGCATGAAAGAGTTTTGTTCTTAGGGTATGCAGTTAATGAGAGGTTAAAGTGAACTTTAGTTAGTGTTATAGAGCAGTTAGATATTTTTATGGTGTTTAAATCAATGGGGTCATATCCTAAGTTCAATATATATTTTTTAATCCAACCGCAAAAAGGTTTTGGGTGAGGCCAAAGGTCATAGAAATTATACCAAAAGAATTGTAAAATACATATACGTGTGGGGTGATTTGCAATACTGAGTACTTTGATACCATATCTTAGCCCTAGGAATATTCTACGAAATTTAAGAGGCATTATATTAGCTTCTGCCTCTAAAAAATCAACTTTGGTACAATTTAATGCACCTATAGCTAGTCTAATACACTTAAATTGTATTCTATCAAGTTTTAATAGGTTGCTTTCTAATGATGTATGGTATAGGAAAGAGCCATAGTCTAATTTGCTTCTAATAAGGGATTTATATATATGTAATAGATGCATTCTATTTGACCCTCAGTTTGTATTTGCAAGATATTTTAGGAGCAAAATGCTAGATTTACATTTCTCTATTAATGACGTAATATGAGCTGCCCAAATTAGTCCCTGATCTAAGACCATGCCCAAGTATTTATGAGTTTGCATGTAATTAATAGGGTAATTTAATATTATCAGCTCTGGCAAGTTATGTTTCCTAGGGCATTTTGTAAAAACTATACACTTAGTTTTAGTAGGAGAAAAGGTGGTGCCCCATTTTTGTGACCAGTCAGATATAGAATCCATGATATTTTGCATCTGGTTGTGCATTTGATCCAAGTTTTCACCAGATAGCTACACTGCAATATCATCAGCGCACAAGGCATGGTTTATGTCTAAATTTTTGAATAAATCGTTTAACATGATTGAAAATAAGAGTGGACTTATAACGCTGTCCTGTGGTAAGTCGATTTGTACAGCAAATTTTTCTGAAGGGAGATTAGCTATCGAAACTCTTATAATTCTAGAGGAAATTAAATTTCTAATAAAGTTGGGGAGATGGCCATGTAAACCCATCTTGTATAGTTTTTTATAAAGACCATGGTGCCAAATGGTATCATATGCTTTTTCAATGTCCAGAAAGATTGCCATTACATATTTATTGCAGAGGAACGCTTCCCTTATGTCACATTCCAAGCGTACCAAACTATCCATAGCGTACCAAACTATCCAAACTATCCATACTTTTTTTTTTATGTACATATGTATATATTTTTCTAAGGAGTGGGAAGATTATATTTTGCGGTTGCATGAATGGACATAATCCTCTGGATGCATTTTATGTATATTGTAGATTAGATCTGACGAACTCCTGTAAAGGGTGACAATGTTGATGACTTTTCTCTGGTAAGAAATCTTTTGTGTGTTGAATGGAACAGGAGCTGCCAAGTGTAGGCCATGAATGGTCTTTTGCAGTCTCCTTCTTTTCTTATGTTCTTATGTTCTTATGAGAAGTGCTTTCTGAATCCACTTTGGTAGTATGATAAGTACTTTTTTTCATTAAGGTATTTCCGTAACCTAATGGTCAATATTCTCTCTAATGTCTTGCATAAGCAACTTGTCAAAGCTATAGGGCGGTAAGAAGATGGTTCCTGACTTGGTTTCCCTGGCTTTAAAATAGGGATGAGTAAACTCTCTTTCCATGTATCTGGATAGGTATTATTTAGAAATAGTTGATTGTAGAAATTTAAGAGATTATGTTTATTTAGGTTACTAAGATTTGCTAGGAAAGGATATATTATGTCATCCATGCCAGGAGAGCTTGACTTGTTTTGAGAAATAGCTTTTTCTAATTCATATAATGTAATTGGGCAGTTATATTCCTCATTGTTAGATACCCCAAATGAAATTTCATTAAATTCAGCCTCCACCATAGTGTATACAAAGGGTTCTATGTAGGAGTGAATACTGCTAATAGTAGCAAAGTGGCCAGCTAATATTTGGGCAGTCACAAATGGGTCAGAAGTAAAGTTACTGCCAGATTTTAATGTGACGAGTGGATGGGGTTTATGTCCTTTTGTAAGTCTCCCTATCTTATCCCAAACTTCTGCTGTATGAGTGTTATGATTAATAGTTTGTACAAACCTTCTCCAAGAGAGACGTTTCGATAATCTAAATTACCCTTCTGGCTAAGGCTTTAGCTTTATGATATAACAGTAAAGACTCTGGATTCATGTACTTCTTAAATAGTTTATAGGCTTTTTGTTTACTTTTATTGCAGATGCACAACTATCTATCATTCCACCAGGGATTGTTATATTTAGGGAATATTCTTGATGATGACTTTGGTATGGTTTTGGTTGCACATTT
Organism: Ceratothoa steindachneri; assembly: GCA_963969495.1. Taxonomy (NCBI): domain Eukaryota; kingdom Metazoa; phylum Arthropoda; class Malacostraca; order Isopoda; family Cymothoidae; genus Ceratothoa; species Ceratothoa steindachneri. The sequence goes on along the minus strand of OZ018329.1, from coordinate 136,878,756 downwards.
GGTGATAGCAGAGGTTACTAGAAGGCAAGCATCATTTGCATTAAGTGAAATATTGACTTTTGGAATTTGTAGCTCTTGATGAAATTTTTTTAAATTACCTTTATATAGCCATTTGGGCCTGGTATTATACTTCATTTCATACATCGTTTCCATAATTATGGGGAAGTGGTCACTATCATAAAGATCTGGTAGTACTTTCCACTCTTAAGTTTAGTTTTAAAGAATGGGAGCATAGAGATATATCTATATGAGAAAAGTATCCTCTAAATTCATTGCAATAAGTTGGGGCCTTTAAAACATAACATAACATAACATAATTACATGGATGACAAAAGCCACAAGGGCCTATCAAAGGTCATCCGCCTCTGTCAAAACCCACCCACAAAAAGCACCATCACCAGGGAAAGACAAAATCAAAGTCCCCCACAATATAATATAACAGATGACAAAAGCCACAAGGGCTCATCATAGGTCATCCGAGTCAAACGGCCTCTTTTTTAAGGCACCCACACTCCCAGGAAAACTACATCCAGAGGATTGCATCCAGAAACAAGGGTATCACCAATCAAGGCTTGTCAAGAACTAAATCATGCAGCTATAGATATATACAAACAATATTAATATATACAAAACTTAGGAACCATCACAACCTTCCCTTCCCATAAACTCATCCAACCTACTCTTAAATACATTTAGATTTGGACTACCTACTACCCTCTGCGGCAATTTGTTCCAGAAGTCTACCACTCTATTGGTGAAAAAATATTTTCTTAAATCCAACCTACACCCTTGCTTTTTAATTTTCAAGTGGTGACCTCTAGTCCGATTTCCATCATCTAACTCAAAAAACTTGCTAACATCCAATTTATCTATCCTGGAAAAAATTTTAAAGAGCTCAATCATATCCCCTCTCACACACCATTTGAACGAGAACATATTTAATACCCTCAGTCTATCTTCATATTCAAGGTGCCTCAGGGAAGGAATAATCTTTGTTGCCCTCCATTGCACTGACTCAAGAAGGTTAATATCGTGTCTAAAATGTGGGGACCATGCCTGTATACAGTACTCTAGATGTGGCCTAACATAAGAGTTATAGAGTTTAAGAATAACCTCCTTACTTTTGTAACTGACATTTCTCTTAATAAAACCCAGCACTCTATTTGCCCTATTTCTTGCTTGAATACACTGCTTAGAAAACCTTAATGACTTATCTATTACTACTCCTAGATCTTTCTCATCCTCTACTGAGCTCAGCCAATGCCCATCCATTTCATAGTTAAATTCTCTATTATCTTTTCCCATGTTAATAACTTTGCACTTATCAAGGTTGAAAGTCATTTGCCACTTATGTGCCCAGGATAACAATTTTTTAAGTCCCCCTGCACTTTAAAATTATCATCAATATCTTTAACTACAGCTGCTAATTTGGTATCATCCGCAAAAATTGACACTTTATTATTAACTGCCTCCCCAAGATCGTTTATATAGATGACAAATAATAATGGACCGAGAACTGATCCCTGAGGAACCCCACTGATAACATCCCTCCACTCTGACTTTACACCATTTAGCACTACCCTTTGCTTCCTGTCTTTCAGCCACTCAGCTATCCAATTTGAAACACCCCCACATATCCCAATCATTTTTAATTTATGAACTAGTCTCCTGTGTGGTACCTTATCAAATGCTTTACTAAAATCTAAGTAAATTATATCTACATTCTCTCCCTTATCTACTTGATCTGTTACAAACTCCAGAAAGTCTAGTAAGTTAGTCAAACATGATCTACCTGATCTAAACCCATGCTGAGCATCGCTGATTAACCCCTCCCTCTCTAGATGTTGGCAAAATCCCTTTTTTAACTATTTTCTCAAGAATTTTACAGACTTCAGGAGTTAGGCTAACTGGTCTAAAGTTATTTGGATCCTCTTTACTACCCTTCTTGAAAATGGGGACTACATTCGCTCTCTTCCAATCATCGGGTATTTCTCCATATTCCAATGACCTAGTATATAACTTGTCCAGAGCTATTGAGATACTTTCTACCCCTTCTTTAAGTATCCTAGAATGAATATTATCAGGGCCGGAGGCCTTGGTAGTATCTAAATCACCTATTAGTCCTTTTATCATCCTCCGATCCACATAAATGTTAGTAAACACCTCTTTTCCTGACCTATGAGTACTATACATAGGACTATTTAGTTTCTCTTTTGTAAATACTCATGCAAAATGACCATTTAGTACCTCAACTATTTCCTCACCAGTTTCTCTCACAACCCCTTCATATTTGATAGGTCCTATTTTAACTCTACCAGACTTGTTATTAATTTTATAGTAACTAAAAAACTTTCTAGGATCTTTGTTGCTATCCTGAGCTAATTTAATTTCTGACACCCTTTTGTTCTTCTTTATAATCTTATTTAACCCATTCCTAGCCATTCTATAATCACTTAAATTTTGAATATTTGTACCTGTAATTTTTTGTATGCCCCTTTTCTTCTCTGAAATTTTTCTAGCTATCTCCTGATTCCACCATAATGGTTTCCTACTTTTGTTCCTAATGGCCTTCATTGGGATACATTGTTCTTGGACTACATTTATTATATGCTTGAAAGTATCCCACATCCCATAAGCATTTTTACCTATGAATTCTATATCCCAGTCTACCAAATTTAGCAAGCTTCGAAGTTTTACATAATCTTCCTTATGAAAATTTGGAACTTTTTCAGCATTCTCAGTTATTTTACCCTTCTCAATTCCCAAGTTAAAATGAACTATCTGATGGTCACTATTTCCCAATGCTTCCCTAACAGTCAATTCTTGAACTAAATGATCACTGTTAGAAAGTACTAAATCTAATATATTGTCCCCCCTCGTTGGCTCATTAACAAATTGATTCAAAAAATTATCCTCAAAGCATTCTATGAACCTGCCACTTGTTCTATCCCTACCTATCATATTTTCCCAGTCCACAGAGTTTAAGTTGAAGTCCCCAATAATAACTGCATCTGTTTCACATCCCTTACTTATTTCCCTTATCATTAGTTCATCCATATCATCAGTCTGCCCAGGTGACCTGTAAAAAGCTCCCAAATGCACCATTCTATTTTTACTGAAACTAATATCTATCCAAAGTGACTCAACTCCATCCTGCTTTATTGAAGTAGTAAACTTGAAACAATGTTGTTTTTTATATAGATAATTATTCCTCCACCAATCCTACCTGTCCTTTGACTAATGTACATATTATAGCCCTGTAAATCAAATTCACTTATAGTGTCACTAAATTCTATTTCATTAACCCATGATTCAGTAACGCATAATATATCTATATTTGAGTTTAGGATGTAGAAATTTGCTTCTTCAATAAAATCTGTTATTTTAATTCCTCTCTAACAGCATTCTGATGAGCCCCACAGGTAGTGATGTCCATTCAAATCTCCAGATATTAATACTGGTTGAGGAAGTTGGTTATAAAGATTCATTACGTGTTGTGTAGTTAAAGGAAATCTTGGAAGTATATAGATTGAACAAATTGTGAATTTTAAAGATGGTAAATTAATTCTAGCTGCTATAGCTTCCAGATCAGAGGTGATATTTAAAGTTAAAAATGGTACCCAGGAGGCTATGTAGTAGTTTGGTTGTCCGCCTCCCCTCCCCTATGTCTAATCTCTTTCTTCTTTTGCAGAATGTGGAGGTGTGGATCGTGTGATCACCGTCTTTGCTTTGTGTGGGGGGACTCGATGGGTCTCTATCGTGCTCCCCCATTCATCTCCTGTTTTCTTTTAGGCGGATTCTTTCAGCAAATATTTTAGAAAGTGTTATAGTTTGGAAGTCATTAGTTGTGACTGAAGAAGGAAGAGCCGCCTAGACGGAAAATAGGTGAGTGAAAATTGTGTGAGTGGATATGGTTGAATGAGTTAGGAGTAAAGATGTTTGAGTGTGGCAGTGAATAGGTGACTGAATGTGCCTTCTCTTTTCCAGTTCTGTGGTACCGATTGTCACCGACATTTGGCTTTCGGAGACGGCTGAAGCCAATTTTGACTCTAAGGGACACATCGATTGGAGCCTGAGCCCTCGCACTTTCCGCTCTGACTGGAACCACCACTTTCCCGTCCTTGAGTGCGGATCATTTGCCTTGGCTGGAGCTGGACTCCCAGTCCCTTAAGAAAAAGAACCTCTCTTCCCTCAAGAAAGCGGGCCCGCCTCCCTTTTCCTCCCCCCCTCCCATACCGGTAATAGTGCTCCCAGAGCTGAAGAAAGTTGGACAGACTCACATGGTGGCACTGGGCAATCTGGTTGTGAAGCCCTAAACATTTCCTTGTTTGCGTGTGTGTGGCCAGGGTAAAGTTGTAAGGCCCACTATATATATATATATAAATATCTTTCGGTTCTGGTTAAAAATAGTCAATATTTTGGTAATTGGGTAAATTTACATTTTTGTTTACTGGGGTTGTGGTTGATCATTATTTTTTTTTTGTGTCTAAATTAAATTTAGAAAATACTCTCTCTCCTCAATACCCTCTCCCTGAACCACCGAGCGGACCTTGTCAGGGCAGCGGGAGTTTTTGGCTGGGGTCTCGCAAACCTGCCGCTACATATTTTTGGCGCCCGAATAGGGACTGCCCGGTGGTTTGAGGAAGGAGAGGAGTGAGAGCCTGTGTTTTTTGTCCCTAATGGAGGAGGAACAGATTGGGGCCATGAAGTTGGAGAGTAGAAGACTAAATGAGTTAGTGCGGCAGAAAGATAGAGAAAATGCACATTTGAGAGAAGAGAATGATAGTTTGAAAAGGAAAATGTGGGACATGGAAGTGAGAATGGAAGAGAGGATTAAAGACAGTGAGGTGCGAATGGAGGAAAGATTGATGCGAATGCTGAATGAGAAAATGGGAGAATCAGGTGCAATTGGTAGGGGTGTGGCCTCGACTGCACTTGGAATGGACATAATTGACAAAAAGGGATTGGCAGGCGTAAACGAACCCCGCAAATGACTAGGCACTGAAAAAAGAAGACCTCAAAGACTAGATGCCCAGACCGACAGGAAAGGACCCGACTGGCTAGTATTGACTCCTTGTATTACAGCTCGAATGAAGGCATGAGTGAAAGTGGGAGAGAAGCTAGTGATAGTGAAAGTGATGCTGAGTTTTATCGGAGTATATTGATCAGATTTTTGTTTTTTGTTCTTTTAGAGCCCATCTGGCCACTGCCCACTTGGGCATAAGTCGCCAGAAATACGACAGCCTAGAAATAGGCTACTTTAAAATAAAATTATGAAAAAATAACAATGATAAATATTGGAAAAACTTAACAATTAGGAAGCAATCTCCGGCATAGGGGGGAGGTCCCTCTCACCCGGGTGCAGGAGTGTGCAACCTACAAAGAGAACAAATCAAAAACAAAATAAAAACTACTTAAATAAAGGGAAGAAGCCCAGCCTCCCCCCCAAAAGTCAACAAGCCCACAAGTCAAAGTGCACAAACCCGTCCCGAGTACAAGGGACAGGGGACGGGTACAAGGGACAGGTAACGTGCACGAAGATCACCCAGACTGGGACATTCGACAAGAATGTGGCAAACAGTCTGGGGGACGACGCAGTCGTCACAATAGAGAGCAGGCGAGCGCTCCATCAAATAGCGATGCGTCACACGAGTGTGTCCGATTCGGAGACGACAGAAAACGACCTGAAGCCGTCGCGGAATTGGGGGATAGGTCCATGGGAACAGTCGCGGCGCAATGGCACGCAACTTTAAGTTCCCTTCGACCGTCTCCCATCTTCTTTGCCAAGCAGTCCGAAGAGCTGCCCGTATTCCTGCCATGTAGTCAGTGTGAGAAAGAGCGAAACGCGGGTCCGGTCGTAGAGTCCTCGCGGACTCTTTGGCGCCCTCATTCCCCGCAATTCCTATATGTCCAGGAACCCAGCAAAAGATAATCTCGACATCCGCCCGGCTCGCCAAAACCGTGGCGTCACGGATATCGCGAACCAGGGAATGCAGAGATTCCAATACCTCGAGAGCACTCAGGGCGCTTTGTGAGTCGCTATAAATCACAATCCGGTCTCCGAACCGGGCAAGTCACGTAATCTCCCGTACCGAGTGGTGTATTGCCACCAGCTCGGCCAGTGAAGACAGACGCAGCGCCTGGCAGAGCCCCGCTGACTTCAAACAGAGGGGATACGGCGTGGAAGCCGACCCCCTCTTGGGACTTGGAGCCATCCATATACACTGGCACGGTTACAGCGTGACACGAGGTGTGCTCCAAAAAGTTAGAACGCAATACTCCCGGCGCTGTACAAGCTTTGGGAGCAGAGGCGTGGCGACAAATAGCCAAATGTGGTACCCTCCAGGGTAGCATCCTGGGCAGAACCAGGGGCGCCACCCGCCCGAGAGCTATATCTACCTCTCGAAGGAGTTTCCTGGCCCGAAACCCAAAGGGCTTAGGGTATGACTGGCGTCTCTCGGCGGCATAGGCACCGTCGAGATCAGCTGCGGATGCAGTAAAAGCTGTTGGCGACTGAGGGAGGCGCCGGGCTCGCGCGTACAGGCGAGTGATGCACTGCACGCGGCGCAGAGCGAGTGGCATCTCCCCAGCATCGACCAACAGGCTCTCAATGGGGAAAGTGCGGAAGGCACCGGTCAAAAGGCGAAGGCCGGTGTGGTGGATCGAATCCACCTTCCGCAATAAACGCTCTGCTGCGGATGCATAAAACTCGCATCTGTAGTCGAGCTTCGAACGAACGAAGGATCGATAAAAAAGTAGGGCAGTAGCCCTATCAGCGCCCCAAGCGCTGAACGTCACGGAACGGAGAATATCCATGGCGCGGGTAAAGAGACCCTAAGGCTGCGAATATGAGCTTCCCAGGTGAGGCGTCGGTCGAATACAAGACCAAGGAAACAGTGCGACTCAACCACATCCAGGCGCACCCCATTAAGAAACAAATCTGGGTCGGGGTTGAGCCGTGGATGGCGGCAGAAGTGCATCACCTTAGTTTTGGCCAAAGAAAACCGAAACCTGTGCGCTTCGGCATAGCGAGAGACGCGGTTCAATGCCTGTTGGAGTCGACGCTCCAGAGTTGGCATCTGGGCCGCGCCAAAAGAGATCGAAAGGTCGTCCACGTAGAGCGTAGCGAGAACATCTTCCGGCAGCACCGAGGTGATGCCGTTGAAGCTCAGGGCAAAGAGTGTGACACTGAGGACACTTCCCTGCGGGTCACCCTCTTCCTGCTCCTTTGGGCCGGAGAGAGCTCCCCCCCCACCCGTACGCGGAAACGACTATCTCGCAAAAATTCAGATATAAAGACTGGGAGGCGTCCCCTCGCCCCCATCGTGTGGAGAGTCTCCAGACAGACAGACAGTTGGCTGTCTGGCTTTGTTCTGGAAGGTTGTCTTGCAGGAAGCTCTTGATTCTCATTGTAAGATTGGGATATAATACTGATTTGGGTGTATAGTTTTTCTTGTATTTATTTAATACATCAATCACTGTGTAATAAATACATTAGTGATTAATACTTTTGGGGAAGATAACTGGCAGCAATCCTGAGCAAGAATTTTTTTTAGTGAGTGTAAACTTTTTCCTTAGTAAATTTCTGAGAGTATGGCTGTTTGTATAGATGGTGAGAGCATGCCGTTTGAAAGTAGTGTGTATGTGGTGTGTGATGCATGTGGAGTTGAAAGGAGAGTGAATGTAACTGAATGCCGTGTGTGTTTTCTGGAAGGGGAGGTTAGGAGGTTGAGTGGGGAATGTAAGAGGTTGAATGATTTGGTGTTTGAGGTGAGAAGAGATGCAAGTGTGCGATTGAAGGGTGAGATTAGTGCTAAGAGGGTGGAAGATAGGGCTAGGACTGGGAACAGTGTGGAAGTTGTGAGTGATGATGAATGGTGGGTGAAAATGGATAGGATAGATAAGTTAGGACAGGTTAGGTGTGTGAATGAGAGGGACATAGAACCTGTTAGGTTGACTAACAGATTCAATGTCCTGAGAGAGGAAGAGTGTGAAAGTGATTTGCCTGGTGTGATTGTGGATGAAAGCAGGATGGGTGGTAGTATGACTGAGAGCAGGAGGGAGGGTAATGTTAGGCCAAGACAGAATAGGAGAATGACTGAGGTGCTAGTGATGGGTGACTGTCAGATTAGGTATTTAGATAGGAAGTTGAGTGATAGCAAGTGGAAGGGAATGAGAGTTTGTCTGCCGGGTGCTGGTGTAAGTGATGTTTGTGAGAGGTATGATAGGCTGGTTTCTGGGTGTGAGAGGGATCCAGTTGTGATTACCCATGTGGGAGTGAATGATGTAAAGAAGGTGGGTACATGTGAGTTACGTGAGCAGTATAAAAGGTTAGTTGAAAGGATGAGTAAAAGCAGGGTAAAAGGTGTTGTTTCTGGTGTGCTTCCAAGATTGGATGTGGGGGTAGAATGGTTGTCGCGTGCAATTGGTTTGAATGAATTTGTGAAAGGACTGTGTGAGGAGTTAGGATTGGTGTTTGTAGATGTCTGGGGAGGGTTTTACGGGAATAGGAGGTTGTATGCGATGGATGGGCTCCATCTTAGTCGGGCAGGTGTTGAGGTTCTATGGGGGGAGCTGGATAGTGTGATTAGGTCCTTACGGGTGGGAAACTAGAAGCTGTTAGAGGTAAGGGAATAACAGGAATAGAGGGCAGGTGTAGGAAATGGAAGGGATGCAGAGATAGAGGAATAGCTAAGGGAGAGGGCATACTGATGCGTTATAGGGGGACTAATGCACAAGTGAATGAGCAGATAACTAGGAATAGAAAAGCACGCTGCAATGAAGATGGGAATAATAAAAAAACCTTAAAAATATACTACACAAATGGTCGGAGTATAAGGAATAAGATAGATCTCTTAAGAGCGTTAGCGAGTGAAGAGAATTTTGATATAATTGCGATAACAGAGTCATGGCTTGATTTGGCAGGAAATCACTTTAAACCTGAGGTTGAGATTGAGGGCTTTAACATGTTCCATACAGATAGGAATAGGAAGAGAGGAGGAGGGGTTATTATTTATATTAAAGATAATCTCCAGTGTTGTGTAAACAGTACAATTAAATTAGATGATAACACAGAGTCATTATGGCTAAATGTAAAGGAAGGTAAAAACAAGCTTATCATAGGATTATTATACAGACCACCAAATCTTAGTAAGGAAGCTTCAAATCTTCTGTGGCAGGAGATTGAACGGGCATGTAGAAGTAAGCATGTGTGTATAATGGGCGATTTTAATTACAGAAATATAGACTGGGAAGCTCTTGTGGGTGATCAGGAGGCTGAGGAATTTTTGAATGTTGTCCAAGATAATTTTCTGAGGCAGATTATTAACGAACCCACTAGAGGTAATAATATACTGGATTTAGTTCTGACAAATAGGGAAGAAGTTATTAAGGATACTGAGATTGGAGGAAATTTGGGTAATAGTGACCATTGTGAAATTAGATTCAAGATGAAATGGAATGGTATTGATAGTAGCATGAACAATGTTAAAATTCCTGACTTTAGAAGAGCAAATTATAATGGGCTAAGGACTTACCTGGAGGCAGTTGTACAGAAACCAGGCAATGAAATCAATTCAGGAATAGATTCAATGATATCAGTTAGTGGAGACAATAATCACCAGGAGGAAGAGATTACAATTGAAGAGGAGTATGAAAGAATAATTGAGCAATTAATTACAGGTCAGATCATTAACATTCCTTATAAGGAGATTAGGACTAAAAATAATGACCCAAAATGGATGACAGATAAAATTAAGCATTATATTGGCATTAAAAAGGGCATTTATAGGAAAATAAAAAATGGAGAGGATCACTTAAGGCAGAGATATAATGAACTAGCAAGAGATGTTAAAAAGTTAGTTAGAGTAACAAGGAGAAATTATGAAATTAAAGTGGCAAATAGGGCAAAGCAAGATCCTAAAAGTTTTTATCAATTATACAAAACTAAGGTTAGAGATAAAATAGGCCCACTTATAGATTCCAATGGAGAATTAGTGAGTGATAGGGACTCAATGGCTGGAATGCTAAATGACTTTTTTCTCTCAGTATTTACACAGGAGGATACTCTAAATATACCCGAGGTGTCAATGATCTTTCGGGGTAATGATGAAGAGAAATTAAAGGATATCTTGATCACAAAGGAGATAGTGACAAAGGAAATTGATAAAATCAAAAGTAGTAAAGCACCCGGTCCTGATGAGGTCTTTCCTAGAATTTTGAAAGAATGTAAGGATGTGTTAAGTGAGCCCATAGCATGCATCTTTAGAAAATCATTGGAGAGTGGCATTGTGCCAGTGGCATGGAAGAAAGCCAATGTGATACCTATATTTAAGAAAGGGGATAAAACAAATATGTCTAATTACAGACCAGTAAGTTTGACATCAGTGGTAGGGAAAATGATGGAATCTATTATAGCAAGGAATATTAGGGATCACTTGGATAAGCATAAGTTGATAAAAGAATCACAGCATGGCTTTAGTAAGGGTAAATCCTGCCTGACTAATTTGCTGTCTTTTTATAGTAAGGTGTATGAAGCAGCAGATAATGATGAAAACTATGATATTTTATACTTGGACTTTAGTAAGGCTTTTGATCGAGTGCCACACTTACGGCTTCTGAGCAAAGTTAAAGCACACGGGATCGATGGCAGTATATTTAGGTGGATTCAGTCATGGCTTGGTGACAGACAGCAAAGAGTTAGTATAGATGGAGTTAAATCTGAGTGGGGGTGTGTTAGCAGTGGAGTTCCGCAAGGATCTGTTTTGGGTCCCTTGCTATTCTTAATTTATATTAATGATCTTGACATAGGTATAAGTAGTGACCTGAGTAAATTTGCTGATGATACTAAGCTAGGTAGGGCCATTAGGGCTGATTCTGATGCTGTTGTAATGCAGGAGGAATTGACCATTCTGTCCAATTGGGCTGAGAAATGGCAAATGAAGTTTAACATAGACAAATGTAGTGTACTTAGTATAGGTAGAAATAATCCACTGAATAGTTATAAATTAAATGGGAGAAATTTAGGGAGGACCGATTGTGAGAGGGACTTGGGTATTTTGGTAAGTTCAGACCTTCGTCCTAGAAAGCAATGCCTAAATGCTAAGAATAAAGCTAATAGGATATTGGGATTCATTAGGAGGAGTGTAAGCAATAAGAGTGCTGAAGTCATTCTAAAACTGTATCTGGCGCTAGTTAGGCCTCATCTAGACTATGCAGTACAATTTTGGTCACCATATTATAGGAAGGATATTGATTTGCTTGAGTCTGTGCAGAGAAGGATGACAAAGATGATTGGTGGGCTAAGGAACTTACCTTATGGTGAAAGGCTCAGAAAACTAAATCTACATACATTGGAAAGGAGAAGAGTCAGAGGGGGATTGATTGAAGTCTTCAAATGGGTAAAAGGATATAATAAAGGGGATCTGGGTAAGGTTCTTATACTTAGTGAACATGACAGGACACGTAGCAATGGGTTTAAGCTTGATAAGTATAGGTTTAGGAAGGAGATTGGGAGGAATTGGTTTACAAATCGTGTGGTAGATGAATGGAATAGGCTCACTAGACATGTGATAGAAGCCTCCTCTCTGGGTAGTTTTAAGAATAGATTAGATAAATATATGAATGAAGCTGCTAGATGGGACTGACTTTTTTATGTACATATGTATATATTTTTCTAAGGAGTGGGGAGATTATTTTGCGGTTGCATGAATGGACATAATCCTCTGGATGCATTTTATGTATATTGTAGATTAGATCTGACGAACTCCTGTAAAGGGTGACAATGTTGATGACTTTTCTCTGGTAAGAAATCTTTTGTGTGTTGACTGGAACAGGAGCTGCCAAGTGTAGGCCATGAATGGTCTTTTGCAGTCTCCTTCTTTTCTTATGTTCTTATGTTCTTATACCGTATCGCCATGCGGTATCATAGGCCTTCTCCAGATCGAAAAAGACTGTGGTGTAGTGCTGTCTACGAAGGAAAGCCTCGCAGACGGCATTTTCCAGTGGGAGCAGAGCATCCGACGTGGTGTGGAACTTGCGGAAGCCGCACTGTGCAGAAGACAGATGGCCTGCGCTGTCCAGGAAAAAGGCTAATCTAACATTTACCAATTTCTCCATCAACTTGCACACGCAAGAGGTTAGAGAGATTGGGCGGAAACCAGTCGGAGTAGAGTGATCTCTCCCCGGCTTGCGAGAGGCGAGCACAGTAGCGATTCGCCAGGAATCTGGGAGAAGACCTTCCACCCAGATCATGTTGAACAAATCTAACAGAAAGGCCATGCCTCGCTCACCCAGGTGTCTTATTAGCATGGCGTACGGGACATCGTCCGGACCATGGGCGGTGTCCGTGCACGAAGCGAGAGCGGAGGCAACTCACTCACAGTAAACTTGTCGTTGAAGGATTATCCGCCTTTGGAGGTAAAGTCAAGCCGGCGGCCTTCCGCGACATCACGACGTGCATTGAATGCTGGCGGAGCAGCATCCCGGCTAGAGAATGCGGAAAAAGCGGTCGCGAAGGATTCCGCCACGGACGCGGGTCCGAGATTGCGGTCCCATTCTCCTGGAGGATGGGAGGGGGGTCCTGCGAGAACTTGCCCCGAATCCTTTTGACTCGCTTCCACACCTCAGCTAAAGGGGTCTTCCCGTTAAGTGAAGACACGTATGCCCGCCAAGAAGAGCGGCGGGAGTGCTTCGAAATATACCGGAACCTAGCCCTAGCCCGACAAAATTCACCGGCAGTGAAATCGTTCGGGCGGCGCTTATAGCGCATGTAGGCATAACGCTTCTGTTTGAGGGCTGTCTCACAATCGGCCGACCACCATGGGAGTGGTCAGAGTGGAAAACGGCCAGACGTTCTAGGAATAGTAGTTTGGCCTCATCTACCGACCTAAACTCCTCGACTGAGATAGAGAATTCAGTCATTTCCCGAAATGCAGGCCACCGCGCCCGCGCCAAGCACCACCGAGGTGGGCTCTCAGGCGGCAGTTGCCCTGAAAATGATAATTGAATGGGAAAGTGATCACTACCATGGAGGTCATTGACCACCCCCCAATCAAAATCGGGCTGTGCATCCGAAGAGCACAAAGATAGGTCAAGGCAAGAAAATGAAGCAGTTCTCGGACAGTGATGCGTAAACTCATCCACGTTTAGGACACCCATCTCAAGCTTTTCGATCAGATCGGCAAGGACTTGTGCCCTGGGATTTATTGAGTAATCTCCCCAGGTATATTGATCAGAGAAGTGCCAAAGTTAAGTAAGTTTAGAGTGGAAGGAGCAAAAGATGTGAAAGTGTTTTTGAAAGAGTATGAAAGTTATTATAAGGAAAAATTTGGAGAGAATAATAGGTTTTGGGTGAAAGAGTTGTGCGAGTTTTTGGATGGGCGTATGAAGGATTTTTACCGGACGATTATGAGTGTGTGTGAGCCTAAGTAGGAGGTTATGAAAGAGAAAATAATAGAGCACTGTAAGAGGATGGAGGCAAGTGTGAAATATAAGAAAACAAATGGGTTTGAGGAAGCGAGAATGGGGAAGAATGAGGATGTGAATTCTTATGCGCATCGCTTAGAGTCCTTGGCACGAATGAGATTTGGAGATGACGGAATAAATGGGAATATGGAGCTGATGAAGAAGTTTTTAAATACGGTTCCGAATGAAGTGAGTGAGTATGTGATGTATACGAGGAAAGAAAAGATGAAATGGGCTGGTGAAAGAGGAAAGATTGCTATGGAAGGATGTACTGGAGATGTTAGAGGACTGTGAATTTGAGGATTATGGAAGGGAGGAGGCCCTCGATTCACACTGTGCGCAACTTAAGTAGAAGTAAGTTTCCCCAGTTCCGGTCGTATCAGGACGCATTGACAGAGAACCCGATCGAAGTAATGTCAAGATTTTTGCAAAATTATTACGGGCAGAATGAACAACAGAGTGTGTATGTTGGCCGCGAACTGAGAGGGAGTAAAAGTAGGAGTGAGAGTCGGAATGGTTGGAGTGGGGTTCAGAATGGTCGGAATAGTGGCTGCACAAATGGTAGGAATGACAGTAGATCTAGAGTAAATGAGCCTAGGTGTCTGGGGTGCAAGAAAGTTGGGCATATGAGGGCTGACTGTCGCTGGTCACAAGGAAGTTGCTTTGGCTGTGGACAAATGGGGCACATGATAAAAGATTGTAGTCCTGTGAGGGAAAGAGCGTGTTATGGATGTGGAAGAATGGGCCACTTGATACGAAATTGCAGGGAAGGTGGTCGAGTAAATATGAGTGGACCTGGAGTGTGTGGTAATTGTGGGCAGATAGGGCATTATGCCAGGATGTATGCCAGTCCAAGAGCTACCTTTTGGTAAATGTGGAATGGTAGGCCATGCAACAAGGTTGTGTAGATGCATGAATGAAAGAATGGATGGGAGTAATCAAGAGGATACGACTCAGGAAAACTAAGAAATGAGAGGGTTCCTTCTGGGGAATTCTCTAGAGTGCAAGTGATGAATGTGAGAGAAGGATTGTCAAATCGTGGAGTGAATTGGGGTCAGAGAGTGAATAGGTGCATGTGTGCTAAAATTAAGTGTGGAGAACGAGAAGTAAGTGCATTGATTGATACAGCATGTAAGGTGAATGTGGTGTACTATGAAACATATGTAGGAATGAAAGTAAGTGAAGTTAAGAATCGTGGATATCATTTGACTGGATTAGGTGAACAGGATGTGCCGATTGTTGCAAGGTTTAGAGAGAGTGTTTCGATTGCTGGTGTCCGGATGAATGAAGATGAATTTTGTGTAGTAGAAGGTGCAAACAAGAAGTATGACATGCTATTAGGTTATAAGTTTTTGAAAGCGAATGGTATCATGATTCATCCTGATTTAAAGATGATTGAATGTAAGAAGAATGGAAGTATGAAGTGTCAATGGTATGTAAATCCAGATGGAAGTGTGAGAGTGAACATCATGAAAGGTCTGGAGGTATATGCGATTGAGAGTGTGCCTGTCAAGCAGAATGAAACATTGAGTGTAAGGATTGGATGGAATTCGGATGTTGAGATAAGTGAGAATGATAGGAATATTTATGTCTTGGATGGCGAGTGGTGCATGTGTTTGATGGTATAATTGATATGAAAGATCCGCATGTCTGCATACAAGTTTGGCCTGATCTGCGAAGGAAGAGTCTTAGAGGAGTGCAAGTGGGAGATAAATTGGGTGTGTTAAATACAGTGGTGAATATGCAGAATGATATGCATGTGGTGAACACAAGTGTGTTTTCCATGAGTGTAACGTTGAATGTTTGGAAGTATGAAGATTTGATTGAGCAAGTGAAATTGGAAGAAAAGTTGAGTGAATGTGAGAAGCAAAAAGTTGACAGGACGTTGTGGAATAGGAGAGGTGCTTTGAGTCAAGGGGATGAGGACTTTGGCAGCGCTCGCTTACCTGAGTTCAAAATAATTTTGAGCAACGATATGCCAATTTATCAAAGGCCTCGTCATTTCCCTGCCCCTGTGACTAAAGAGATTGAGGAACAGTGTGAGGAATTAGAGAGAATTGGTGTGAATGAACGAACGTTGAAAGACAAGTTTCCTATGAGTGTTGTGTCTGAATGTGTGTACAGTATGTATGGAATGAAAGTATTTTCTAAGATGGATCTGGTACGTGGATACTACCAGATGCCTGTGGTTGAAGAGAGTAGGCCTATTACGGCGTTATCTACCTCAAAGCGCCATTATCAGTTCAGAAACCTGAGCTTTGGGTTGGCGAACGCCCCAGCTGTTTTTCAGCGTGCTATGAATATAGAGTTGAGTGGTTTTCCGTGTAAGAATGTATGAGTGTTTTTGAATGATATTTTGGTGATGAGTGAGAACATGGAAGAACATATAACCTTGGTGAATGATGTTTTAAGAAAGTTGGAAGAGGTTGGGGTGAAAGTGAAGTTGTCTAAATGTGTATGGTTTGCTAGTGAAGTTGAGTTTTTAGGACATAAGGTGAGTGTGGTTGGATTGCGTAAATCGGAGAAGTTCGTGGGAAAGGTTAAGAATTTCCATAAGCCTACCACAGTGAGAGAGTTGCGTGGATTTCTTGGTTTAGTTGAGTTTCAAAGAAAGTTTATGAAAGATTGTTCAGGCGTAATGAAACCGTTGAGTGTATAGACTGGGAAAAAGAAAAGTACTGTGATTAAGTGGAATGATTCTATGAATGCAGCATTTGAAAAGTTAAAAGCGGAAGTTGCAAAAGATGCAGAACTTGCGTATCCAACATATGGAACAAATGCAGGAATGCTTGAAGTGTATATGGATGCAAGATCAAGTTGTGAATGGGGTTGAAAGAAAGCGAGTAATTGCGTATGTTTCCAAGGCATTTAGTGTGGCAGAGCTTGCATATTCGACGATTGAAAGAGAGTTGGCTGGGTTAAGATTCTGTCTCAAGACGTTACGACCATTTCTGTATGGAGTACGGTTTGTAGTGAGAACAGATCACCAGCCACTAGTGTATTTGCAGCGTATGAGGTTATTTGATAGTAGGCTTGCAAGGACGATAAAGGATTTGAGTGATTTTGATTTTGTGGTTGAGTATTTGCCAGGTGAAAGGAATGTGATCGCTGATTTGATGTCGTTTGCCATGTAGTTTGAATGAGAGCGAGACTGTAAGCATCAATCCTGAGTACTTGCCATCAGGTGTAGTTGTTGGAAGAAAATGTAAGGGTGGAGGTGATTCTATGTTCGAAAGTGTGTTGTATGTTTTACAAGATTTAATTAAAGATGGATTGCTTGAAAAGGTGTCAGAAAGTGTGAATGCATTACGAAAGGTGGTTATGGAAGAAGAGTGTAAAAGACCAGAGCAATTGGGAATGGGAAATTCAAGTAGGTTAAGAAAAGAGTTGAGAAGTATGTGTATGCCAGGAGTGATGATATTTCAGGAAGTATTAGCGATAGTGAGTAAGTTGTTTGGTGTGAGAGTATATGTGCATTATGGTGTGGAGAAGCCAGTGATGTATCATGGTAAAGGTGTAGACCGAGTGAATGGGTGTGAGTTGCATCTGCAATGTTTGAGTGGTGTGCATTATAATCGGCTGATTGAGAAGAAGAATTATGTAAGAAGAGAGATTGACTACATTTGCGAAGGAATTGTTCCTGTTAGTGAAGATGAAGGTTTAGATGCTGCAGAAGTGTCGTTTGAACAGACTGAAGTGTTGAATGTAATGTGTGAACATGGACTTGAAGAGAGAGTGCAAGTTACCTTGACTATGAATGGGAAGAGCTATTGTGGAATGATTGACACAGGTGCACAAATTTCCTTGGTGAGTGCAAAAGTTGTGCATGATGTTGATAATATGAGTTGGAATGTTTCTAGAAAAGGTGTGACAGTTTCGATAAGTGGACTCGGAAGTGGACGTATTATGGCATGGGAGGAAGTGAGTTTGTCT
This sequence comes from Ceratothoa steindachneri, assembly GCA_963969495.1. NCBI lineage: Eukaryota > Metazoa > Arthropoda > Malacostraca > Isopoda > Cymothoidae > Ceratothoa > Ceratothoa steindachneri. Next base: position 136,861,359 of record OZ018329.1, on the reverse strand, counting down.
GTAAGCATGGGGAAGTTAAATGATATATTGCATGAATTTGTTGTGCTGAGCGAGAATGAGTTACCTTATTGTTTTCTGTTTGGGATTGATTTTCTGCGTAAGAATAGGATTTCAGTGGATGTATGTAATGAATGTTTAGTGAAAGATGGTGTAACAGTTGGGAAGTTGCAGAGGAGCTTGTAGGCTCAACTGGATTTGTAGGAGTGGCAGGTGTCGATTTGAGTGAAGAGCTGTTGACTGCTGAAGATATAGAGAGCATGCAAGAGTCATGTCCGATGGTGCGTGAATTGAAAGATAGCGTGATGACCAGTGTTCCTGTGAATGAATGGAGTTGCATATTAAGAGAGTTTAGAAGGTTTGCTGGAAAGTTTGTAGTGTGCAAGGGTTTAGTGTATTTTGTGCAATGTATAGATGATGAGGATGTATATATTCCAGTGTTTTCCGTGTGTGGCATGACTGGAATGGTGAAGATTGTGCATGATAGGTTTGGACATATGGATAAGACTAAATTGTGCGAATGTGTTAAAGGATGTATATTTAGTCCCTTTTTGAGAAAGATTTGCGTGGATGTAGAGACTATGTGTGAAGTGTGCCAGAAGAGAAAGTATCAGAGAGTGTATGTTGCCCCACCTGTATTAAAGTTGAGTGTGAATGAACCCTTTGAAATGGTAGCGATCGATTGTGTCTCTTTTGCGAGGACTGGAAGAGGGTATGTAGAAATGATTGTGATGGTGGATCATAAGAGCAAATTTGCGTATGCTGCACCTGTGACAAATAAATCTTCATTGACTGTTGCTAGAGAAGTGAGTGAGAGAATGTTGCCCATGTGCATGTGTAAGACTGTGCGAATGTTGAGTAACAACGGACCTGAGTTTGTAGGATGTGCTTTTGAGATGTTGAGTGAATGGGGAATAGATCATGTGCGAACGACGCTGTATATGCCTAGTGCGAATGGTTTGGCTGAAAGAATGATAAGAACTTTGAGTGAGATGTTACGATTGATGGTGAAAGATGGGAAAAATGGGATGAATGTTTGGGAAGAGTGTTTTGGGCGTATAACATGATGGTGCATAAGGTGATTGGAATGTCACCATGAAATTATTTGCTGAACTTTAAACGAATGATTAGGCCACATATGGGACTTAGTGAGAAGGATCGTGAGTTGTGGAGAAAAGGGAATGAAAGGTTTGAGAGTTAAAAAAGGTAGACTGAATGTGGATAAGTTGAAAGGTAAGTTTGAAGGTCCGTTTGTAGTAAGAAAGGTTTGGTCGAATGGGGTAAGTTATGTGATAGTTCGTGAAAGAGAGGATGGAAGTTTGGATGAGCGAAGAGTGCATCAAGGTCAGTTGCGAAAGTGGCGTGAACCTCCTGAATATTTTGTGCAACATCCCGTGAATGAATATCTCTCTGAAAGAATGGAAGACTGTGAAATGGTGGATGATATATCTAGTGCTTTAGAGGGGAAGCAGTTAGTGTTAGTTGAACATGGAAGGGGGTAGTGTAAGAGTAAACGGTTGAGAAAGGATGAATGGATGGAACAGTTCAGTGAGAGTGATGTGAGAGTTTTCTGGGTTTCTGCAAGATCGAGTCGGAGTATATGATAGAACGTACAGTATTTGTAAGTTTCCTTTGAATGAGTCTGAGTCTATGCTAGAGAGTATAAATGGGATAAGTGCGCAATTGGAACAAGAGTCGATAAATGCTATGAAAGAATGGGAAGGTTTGATGGATGTAGTAGAGAGGTTAGTTGAGGATTTGAGTGAGATTGGTCAGGGAATGTCAGATGTGTGTGTGGATGAAGTACATAGAGAATGGGCCATGGACAGACATGAGGAGACATTACAACAGATGACAGAGACAGTTGATGGACCTGTGACTAGGAGGAGAGGCAGATTGAAAGATGTCGAAAGCATTGTGAATGAATGAAGATGGGGATTGAGACATGGTGAGGTGAGGCGAATTTAGCTGGGAGGGATGTAGTAGTTTGGTGGTCCGCCTCCCCTCCCCTATGTCTAATCTCTTTCTTCTTTTGCAGAATGTGGAGGTGTGGATCGTGTGATCACCGTCTTTGCTTTGTGTGGGGGTACTCAATGGGTCTCTATCGTGCTCCCCCATTCATCTCCTGTTTTCTTTTAGGCAGATTCTTTCAGCAAATATTTTAGAAAGTGTTATAGTTTGGAAGTCATTAGTTGTGACTGAAGAAGGAAGAGCCACCTAGATGGAGAATAGGTGAGTGAAGATTGTGTGAGAGTGGATATGGTTGAATGAGTTAGGAGTAAAGATGTTTGAGTGTGGCAGTGAATAGGTGACTGAATGTGCCTTCTCTTTTCCAGTTCTGTGGTACCGATTGTCGCCGACATCTGGCTTTCGGAGACGGCTGAAGCCAATTTTGACTCTAAGGGACGCATCGATTGGAGCCTGAGCCCTCGCACTTTCCGCTCTGACTGGAACCACCACTTTCCCGTCCTTGAGTGCGGATCATTTGCCTTGGCTGGAGCTGGACTCCCAGTCCCTTAAGAAAAAGAACCTCTCTTCCCTCAAGAAAGCGGGCCCGCCTCCCTTTTCCTCCCCCCCTCCCATACCGGTAATAGTGCTCACAGAGCTGAAGAAAGTTGGACAGACTCACATGGTGGCACTGGGCAATCTGGTTGTGAAGCCCTAAACATTTCCTTGTTTGCGTGTGTGTGGCCAGGGTAAAGTTGTAAGGCCCACTATATATATATATATATATATATATATATATATATATATATATATATATATATATATATATATATATATATATATATATATATATATATATATATATATATATATATATATATATTTTATATATATATATATATATATATATATATATATATATATATATATATATATATATATATATATATAAATATCTTTCGGTTCTGGTTAAAAATAGTAAATATTCTGGTAATTAGGTAAATTTACATTTTTGTTTACTGGGGTTGTGGTTGATCATTATTTTTTTTGTGTCTAAATTAAATTTAGAAAATACTCTCTCTCCTCAATACCCTCTCCCTGAACCACCGAGCAGACCTTGTCAGGGCGGCGTGAGTTTTTGGCTGGGGTCTCGCGAACCCGCCACCACAGTGTCTTCTGAATTCATTGCAATAAGTTGGGGCCTTTGAGTTTAGGATGTAGAAATTTGCTTCTTCAATAAAATCTGTTATTTTATTTCCTCTCTAACAGCATTCTGATGAGCTCCACAGGTAGTGATGTCCATTCAAATCTCCAGATATTAATACTGGTGGAGGAAGTTGGTTATAAAGATTCATTAGGTGTTGTGTAGTTAAAGGAAATCTTGGAAGTATATAGATTGAACAAATTGTGAATTTTAAAGATGGTAAATTAATTCTAGCTGCTATAGCTTCCAGATCAGAGGTGATATTTAAAGTTACAAATGGTACCCAGGAGGCTATGGCAAGTAGGACTCCTCCTCCATTACGGCTTCTATCTTTTCTTATGATGGAATATCCTTTAAAAGAAATGTTTTGCTCTATTCCTAACCTTGTTTCTTGTTACATTACAATTGATGGGGAATACTCATTTAAGATCATCTGCAGGAATGGTAACCTTGTTGTATAACTGCGTATATTCCACTGACATATTCTAAAGTTCAGTATCTATATATAATTTAAACTATCAATCACCAAATAATATTCTGTAACCATCCCTTGAATCAATTTTTTTTTGTAAAGCCCATTTTATTAAATACTATACCCATTTTGTTAACTGCCTGTTTAGGAGCAATGTTTGCTTCCATGATTTTCTTATATTCTTTAAGGATAGACCATAGGTATTCATTTGAGACATCAACATTATCAACATTATGAGAGTTTTGTTTATCTTCATTATAAATACTTTTTGCAGGTAGAGTTTGTTGTCTAGTAATGGGTAGGTCCCATTGTGTTTCTTTTGTAGCTTTTTCAGTTGTTTTTTTTCTTGTTATTTGTATATATGTCACTTGCATTTATAGGATGATTTTTGAAATATACCTGTCAAGCTTCCAAGAAGGATAATTTTTTATCAATTTTTAAATGAATAATTTCTTTCTCTGTGATCCACACAGGACATTCCTTAGAATTTCCTAGATAGTTGGGAGAAGAGCAGTGAATACATTTAGGAGCTTCCCTTGGAGCGATACAATCCTGAGAATTATGTTGCTCATTACAATAAAGACATCTAGATTTATTTGTACAGGTCCTACTTCCATGTCCAAAATGCCAGCAATTAAAGCACATCAAGGGATTAGGGTAGTGGTTATCAATACTGAATGTAAGCTATCCATAATATAATTTAGAAGGCAAGACATTTCCAGCAAAAGTTAATACTAACAAGGGGGTAGGGATTCGGGAAGGGCCTTTATTGAGGCGTCTAATTTTCATAAGCGACTCATTTTGAATTTTTAATTTATTAAGTAATAATTCTTCATCAAAGTATAGTAGATCAGGTGCATATATGACACCTTGAATAGTGTTTAAATTTTGTGCAACTGAGCACTCTACATCATATTGTCAATTGATAATGGTTTTTGTATTTAAAAGGGCTGTTGTTTGATCTGAGGATTTTGTATGTATTAAGAGGGATCCTGTTCTGCAATATTTAACCTCGCTGACAGGGCCATGACAAATGGATTCAACAACTGTTTTAATTGTTAATGGACTTAATTTTGTCAAATTAACTGTTGGAGTACTTAAATATACCCAAGAAACAAATTTGGGATCAATATTCAATTTGGGGTCATTTTTGTTTATGGAAGTCACATTTATACTACCTGTATCATTGGTCTTACTTTGTGATGTTACAGGAGTTTTATTACTGTGCATTGGATTATGATATATAACAGAGTAATTCGGGTAGGTGTTTGATTTCTCTGAACCAGAGGTTGATGGCTGTGAAGAGAAACGTGAGACAGCTTGATCAGTCTCTTTGATCACTTTATGTAGTTGTTTTAGAGTAGGATCAACGTTAGGTGATTCGAGATCAGTATTAGAATTAGGTCATTTTAGTTTAACTCGAGATTTGTCCTTTTGAGACATCTCAAAGGAAGAATGCCCCTGTGCCCTAGGTTACTAAGGCAGTAGATATATGGAGATAACCTAAGTTAAGCAAAATTCTCACTAAAGTGCCTAACAATTTATCACTATATCAAACAAGATTTGGAAAGCGTGGAGCGATACAACCTTTCGGAAGAAAGTCAACAGAGGAAGTTTTGAGGTTATCCTTAAACTCTACAACTCATATGTTAGGCCACATTTAGAGTACTGTATACAAGCATAGTCACCACATTTTAGACATCACATCAACCTGCTAGAGTTAGTACCAATGAGGGCAACAAAAATACCTTCCCCGAAGCACCTTGAATATGAAGATAGACTGAGGGTATTAAATATGTTCTCATTTGAGAGATGTGTGAGGGGATATAATTGAGATTTTTAAAATCTGTTCTGGGATGGATGTTTTTTTTTTCTTTCGTGGAGGGGTTCACTCCTCTTAGATGGAGTATGTCTTCCCACCAGACCAGTATTTTTTATTTGTTCTTCATTAATTCGCATTTATTTTGGAGGTGTGTTAATGATAGTGGGTCTAAGAAAGTTAGACACTACACAGTTTGCTGCACTGTATAATTGGTATAATTATGAGTTTATATTATAATTAGGTGAGCTATTCATACTCTCTTTTCTTTCCTTTTTTTTATCTTATTAATTTATTTTAATATGTAAAATCTTATTGATTTCTCTTTTAAGGATGAATACCTGTATAAATAAGTTTAAAGATATTTATTAATTTTGAGTTACATCTGGTTCCTGAGATAATTGAAAGTGATAGTTATAGTTAATAGAATAGAAACCCACACCAATCTTCACCTATGGGGCTCCTCTCCATAGGGCTTCAGAAAAGAAGTGGAACCTTGTTAGTATCCTTAATATTTGAACCAGAATATGTTCTTGACTGGATTTGGTCAAAGGTAACATTTATGTAGGTATTTATAGACAAGTAAAATTTGTTAATTGAGTAATTAAGGTAAAATAGTGACTGATCAAGCAGACTTAGTTTATGGATATCGAGTTATTTATAGTTATTGTGATAATCAAGTTGGAGTATACTAGGTACCTATAATAGTAATATATTCATTATTTTTAAGCAGTTTAAGTTTTATAATTTTGATCATTTTCTACTAGAAGCAAGAAATTTAAGAAGTATTTTTTTTATCTTTTCTTGAGTATGTGGGCTGAAACCACCTCCTCCCCAAAGGGTTTTGAGAGTTATATTTTTTATATTCAGTAAGCTTAGATTGCCTATCATTTTTTGTCTTTTTATATTATAAGCGGGACATTCTAATAGAAAATGTTTTACTGTCTCAGGTAAATTGCAGTGATCACAATTTGGTGAGTTTTTTAACTTAATTTTGTTTAGGTAGCAATTTAAGCCTACATGTCCTGATCTCAGTCTGACAAGTGCAGTTTCGAGTCTCCTATGTTTATCAAATGACCATGCACAATGATTGAATTTGTTTTTTATTTCACCAAATTGAGTAGAAATTACAGATCTTTCCCAAATAGAGGAGTATTCTTTTTGTATCTTTTCTCTTAATAAGTTTACAATTTCGCTTTTAAAGAATGGAGTGGTTTCAATGTTATTAAAATTGTGGGAGGCTTTAGCTAATAGGTCTGCTTTTTCATTTCTCACTATCCCTATGTGAGAGGGTATCCATTGGAAATATATTTTATGATTGTTGCTCTGAAGGGAATACCACAATGATATTAATTCATTAACTAGGTTTGAGTATGTTTGGCTTGTCCTCTGGTCTTTTAATATAGAGGCTAGATTGTGAGTCAGTAAGTATAACAGCAGATGTGGCAGAGTAGTTTTTGCAATGACTAAGTGCCTTTTTAATGGCAAATAGTTCAGTGAAAAGTACGGTATGATCTCCATCCAATTTCCAAGAGTAACACTGACCAGAGTCTTGAATAAAGATAGCAGCTGAACATGAGTATTTATCGTTTAGGAGTACTTTAGATCCCTAAGATAAATATTTTTTTGGATTCCGGTAAAATTGTTGTTGATATAATCTTCTATTAGTGTTTTGCTAATATTTGACATTGATTTTGGGAAAGTTATTGGTAAATTTGATTGTATCGGTAATTTTATGTTTTCCCAAGGTGGTATATTACTGATATAGGATTCCCTATATATGAAGTGGTCTATGCCAAGTTTATTAAATTGATTGATAGCTCTATAGTAATAAGGCGGATTGTTTCGGGTAGTCCACATAACTTCTGTGACAGCTTTTTTGTGAATATTGAAGTTTTCTTTCAAAATATGGTTATTTGGTGATGAAAATATTTTTAAAAAGTACTTCATGCTAACAAAATCTCTCTGATACTGAAGTGGTAGCATACAAGTTTCACCATAAAGAGAGGAAATGGGAGAAGACCTCATTGCTCCAATGCTAATTCTAATTCCTGCATTAACAATAACATCGAGTTTCTTTTTTACAGATTGACAGCCAGAATCATAAACTTCACATCCATATTGTATCTTGCTGATAATATATGCCTTGAGAAATATAAGTAATGACTTTCGGTTAGCTCCGTATGATAATTTACTAAAAGATTTCAGTATATTCAGGCGTTTTTGGCAATTTATTATAAGGTAATTTATATGACATTTCCAGGTCAAGTAAGGTGCATCAAAAAAGAGACCTAGAAACTGATTTTCTTTAACATCTTTTATTCTTTGGTTATTTATTGATATAAATGGTGTTCTAAGTATTCTTTGATTTGTAAAATACATTAGTTTAGTTTTATTAAAGTTAATTGTAGTTCCCCATGTGTCACAGAAATCTTTTATTTTATTAACGGCTCTTTGAAGATTTTCTTCAGCGTCCTGTAGTGTGTTCCCACTGGTGTATGTTGCCTGATCATCTGCAAAACAGGATATATTGCAGTTTATTAATTGAGGCATGTCATTGTTGAAAATAGTGTATAGAATAGGTGACAATATTGAACCTTGTGGTATTCCTTAACAAAATTAAAGCTGTCTGATAAGAATTCTCCAATGGAGATTTTAAATGAGCGATTTTTAAGATAATTGACTAGAATAGTTAATAGTCTTCCTGTTACACCAGATTTTGCGAGTTTGTATATTAGGGCCAGATGTGGGACCAGATCAAATGCTTTTTTGATATCGAGGAATAGCGCTATAACATGCTTTTTTTGTTTTACATTTATCCTAATAAAATTTTCTAATTTCACTAGTTGATCAATTGAACTGTGTTTCTTACGGAAACCACACTGGAAGGATTTTATTATATTACTTTTTTCAAAAAAACAATAAAGTCTATTGTAAATCATTTTCTCAAAGCATTTTCCCAAAATAGAGAGTAAGGAAATTAGTCTATATGATCCTGGATTTGCAGGTTTTTTTATGGGTATCAATAATGTTTCTTTCCATGTGGATGGGAATTTACCTAGTGACCAGCAGCTATTGAATATTTTTAAGATTTTCTTTTTATATTCTGGTGGAAGATTTGTTAGGAATGTTTTATGTATTAAGTCAGATCCCATGGCTTTTCCTCCTTTTTCTGAGATGCTGATTAAGCTATCAATGTATTCTTCCCAAGTGAATTCCTTGTTAAAATCTTCTAAGTCTTTTGTAGCATCACTGATCAGTTTATTTTGTTGTTCATTTAAAATAACTGGATCTCCATCTTTAAGGATATCTTCAAAATTCTGTCCAAAAATATTTGCCTTTTCTTTTTCACCTAGCACTGGATTACCATTTTGAATAAGAGGAAATGTTTGTTCTCTATAAGTGCCTCTGAACTTTTTAAAAAAGAACCAGATATCTTGAATTGGGGTTCTAAAGTTTATATTAGAAATAAATTTTTGTAAAGATATTTTTTTGGCTCTTCTAATTGTCCTTTGTGCTATAGCTTTTTGTCTATTAAAGGCTATGGTGTTCTGAGGAGTGAAGTTTCTTTCATTAGTACGTTTAGCCTTCCGCCTCAGAGCCACCTGTTTGCTGCATTCTTCTGTCCACCATGGTTTGTTATATTTAGTGCTTTTAGGTTTAATACTAAGTTTGAAAGCTAATTTACTGGCTTCTATTATATTTTCTATTATTTCATCTAATTCTTCAAGTGGATTTTGAGATATGTCAGCTTGAATTGGAGTAAAATCAGTTATCCATTCTGACCATTTGTTATTTTTTATTTTCCAATCTGGTCTTTTTCCTATGTTAGATACAGTTATTAGTTCAGATAAATGGATAAGGATTGGGATATGATCTGAGCCGAGATCTCTACCCAAGTTTATTTCAGTTTTATCCAAAAGAATCGCCAATAGTTGAGTAAGAGTTATTTCTTAGGTCATATCTTGTTTTAAGACCTAGAGGAGTTGCTATAGTTAGATCTGATTGGGCAATATAATTATTGAAAGTGGTTGCTTGTTGCAGAAGTTCGCGCTTGAGATGATTATCCCATGCGGGGTGTCTTTGATTTAGATCACCACAAATAATTAATTTATTACCTAGTTGAGATGAATAGAATTCTAGTTCTTGTTCAATAAAATTGATTGCATGGGGATTATATAAATTGAGTATATCTACAGCATTATTATTTTTTAGATAAATTCTGATAGCCTGAGCTTCAAGGGCTTTGCTAATATAATCATTTAGATTTATTATTTTATAGTTAATGTTTTTGCGAATTAAGATCATTATACCTACACCCCTTCTATCTCTGTCTCTTATAAAAATTGCATAGTTAATAAAATTAACATTTGATTTGATGCCCAATCGTGTTTCGCATATACAACACAAGTGGGGTTTGTTAGCATATAAGTAAACTTTGAATTCCGATAGATGAGAAAATAAGCTCTGGCAATTCCATTGCAAAATTTTTATCTTGTTTGTTTTATTATCCATTTTACTTGGCTTTTTTATTTATAGGTTCAGGTGCACTACAAATGGGTCTTTTATTTGATTTGATTAGGTTTGGATTATTACAGAAATAGGTTCCAAGGCGATAGAGGTGAGGTCATTCAAGTTTCAAGAGGTGCTTCAGGGATAGGAGGGTTAAATTGTTTCTATACAAATGCTCGTAGTCTTAGAAACAAGAGGGATGAGCTATTTAGTTATATTAGCAATGAGGATATAGATATATTATGCGTTACTGAATCATGGGTTAAAGAAATAGAATTTAGTGACACTATAAGTGAATTTGATTTACAGGGCTATAATATGTACATTAGTCAAAGGACAGGTAGGATTGGTGGAGGAATAATTATCTATATAAAAAACAACATTGTTTCAAGTTTAAATACTTCAATAAAGCAGGATGGAGTTGAGTCACTTTGGATAGATATTAGGTTCAGTAAAAATAGAATGGTGCATTTGGGAGCTTTTTACAGGCCACCTGGGCAGACTGATGATATAGATGAACTAATCATAAGGGAAATAAGTAAGGGATGTGAAACAGATGCAGTTATTATTGGAGACTTCAACTTAAACTCTGTGGACTGGGAAAATATGATAGGTAGGGATAGAACAAGTGGCAGATTCATAGAATGCTTTGAGGATAATTTTTTGATTCAATTTGTTAATGAGCCAACAGGGGGGGACAATATATTAGATTTAGTACTTTCTAACAGTGATCATTTAGTTGAAGAATTGACTGTTGGGGAAGCATTGGGAAATAGTGACCATCAGATAGTTCGTTTTAACTTGGGAATTGAGAAGGGTAAAATAACTGAGAATGCTGAAAAAGTTCCAAATTTTCATAAGGGAGATTATGTAAAAATTCGAAGCTTGCTAAATTTGGTAGACTGGGATATAGAATTCAGAGGTAAAAATGCTTATGGGATGTGGGATACTTTCAAGCATATAATAAATGTAGTCCAAGAACAATGTATCCCAATGAAGGCCATTAGGAACAAAAGTAGGAAACCATTATGGTGGAATCAGGAGATAGCTAGAAAAATTTCAGAGAAGAAAAGGGCATATAAAAAATTACAGGTAGAAAATAATATTCAAAATTTAAGTGATTATAGAATGGCTAGGAATGAGTTAAATAAGATTATAAGGAAGAACAAAAGGGTGTCAGAAATTAAATTAGCTCAGGATAGCAACAAAGATCCTAGAAAGTTCTTTAGTTACTATAAAACTAATAACAAGTCTGGAAGAGTTAAAATAGAACCTATCAAATATGAAGGGTTTGTGAGAGAAACTGATGAGGAAATAGTTGAGGTACTAAATGGTCATTTTGCATGAGTATTTACAAAAGAGAAACTAAATAGTCCTATGTATAGTACTCATAGGTCAGGAAAAGAGGTGTTTACTAACATTTGTGTGGATCGGAGGATGATAAAAGGACTAATAGGTGATTTAGATACTACCAAGGCCTCCGGCCCTGATAATATTCATTCTAGGATACTTAAAGAAGGGGTAGAAAGTATCTCAATAGCTCTGGACAAGTTATATACTAGGTCATTGGAATATGGAGAAATACCCGATGATTGGAAGAGAGCGAATGTAGTCCCCATTTTCAAGAAGGGTAGTAAAGAGGATCCAAATAACTTTAGACCAGTTAGCCTAACTCCTGAAGTCTGTAAAATTCTTGAGAAAATAGTTAAAAAAGGCATTTGCCAACATCTAGAGAGGGAGGGGTTAATCAGCGATGCTCAGCATGGGTTTAGATCAGGTAGATCATGTTTGACTAACTTACTAGACTTTCTGGAGTTTGTAACAGATCAAGTAGATAAGGGAGAGAATGTAGATATAATTTACTTAGATTTTAGTAAAGCATTTGATAAGGTACCACACAGGAGACTAGTTCATAAATTAAAAATGATTGGGATATGTGGGGGTGTTTCAAATTGGATAGCTGAGTGGCTGAAAGACAGGAAGCAAAGGGTAGTGCTAAATGGTGTAAAGTCAGAGTGGAGGGATGTTATCAGTGGGGTTCCTCAGGGATCAGTTCTCGGTCCATTATTATTTGTCATCTATATAAACGATCTTGGGGAGGCAGTTAATAATAAAGTGTCAATTTTTGCGGATGATACCAAATTAGCAGCTGTAGTTAAAGATATTGATGATAATTTTAAAGTGCAGGGGGACTTAAATAAATTGTTATCCTGGGCACATAAGTGGCAAATGACTTTCAACCTTGATAAGTGCAAAGTTATTAACATGGGAAAAGATAATAGAGAATTTAACTATGAAATGGATGGGCATTGGCTGAGCTCAGTAGAGGATGAGAAAGATCTAGGAGTAGTAATAGATAAGTCATTAAGGTTTTCTAAGCAGTGTATTCAAGCAAGAAATAGGGCAAATAGAGTGCTGGGTTTTATTAAGAGAAATGTCAGTTACAAAAGTAAGGAGGTTATTCTTAAACTCTATAACTCTTATGTTAGGCCACATCTAGAGTACTGTATACAGGCATGGTCCCCACATTTTAGACACGATATTAACCTTCTTGAGTCAGTGCAACGGAGGGCAACAAAGATTATTCCTTCCCTGAGGCACCTTGAATATGAAGATAGACTGAGGGTATTAAATATGTTCTCGTTCGAAAGGAGGTGTGTGAGAGGGGATATGATTGAGCTCTTTAAAAATTTTTCCGGGATAGATAAATTGGATGTTAGCAAGTTTTTTGAGTTAGATGATGGAAATCGGACTAGAGGTCACCACTTGAAAATTAAAAAGCAAGGGTGTAGGTTGGATTTAAGAAAATATTTTTTCACCAATAGAGTGGTAGACTTCTGGAACAAATTGCCGCAGAGGGTAGTAGGTAGTCCAAATTTAGTTGTATTTATGAGTAGGTTGGATGAGTTTATGGGGAGGGAAGGTTGTGATGGTTCCTAAGTTTTGTATATATCTATAGCTGCATGATTTAGTTCTTGACAAGCTTTGATTGGTGATACCCTTGTTTCTGGATGCAATCCTCTGGATGTAGTTTTCCTGGGAGTTTGGGTGCCTTGAAAAAGAGGCCGCTTGACTCGGATGACCTATGATGAGCCCTTGTGACTTTTGTCATCCGTTATATTATATTGTGGGGGACTTTGATTTTGTCTTCCCCTGGTGATGGTGCTTTTTGTGGGTGGGTTTTGACGGAGGCGGATGACCTTTGATAGGCCCTTGTGGCTTTTGTCATCCGCGTAATTATGTTATGTTATGTTATTAGTTTTGCTGTTTCTTTTATTTTTTTTCAGGTTCAGAATTTAGGGGGGTTTTATTTTTACCTTTGAGATTAACTGCATCATTTGTTTCAACAATGGGAGGTGTTTGTCTACTTTTATCTGGGGCTACATTTTTATGAGGTATAGTGATGTTTAGTTTATTTTCTTTAGGTTCTGGAATACTTGTGTCTTGCCTGACAGTTTTGCCCTGATTATCAGCTTCAGTGAGCATTTCCTGATTTTTATTTCCTTTTTCACCTAATATTAGTTGAGTTTCATTATTAAGCATTGTATCAGCAGATTGAGAGTGTATAGCTTCTTGTTGCATTTGTTTTGCTTCAACTAATGCTTCTTCGAATTCCTTCTGTCCCAAGAGTCTTTTAAGCAAAGCAATTAAGAGAAAGTTGTAAATATGAGCATTGTTTGCATTATTTTGATGATTACTAATTTTGAGGGGGTCGGTAGAGGATGTATTTGAATTAGTAAGAAAATTTGGATTGCTTGTCTTATCATAAACAAGTGGATTGGGGTTATTAATCAAGGTTTGGTGTTGAATTGATTTGCCATTTGCTGTATTATTATTGATGGTTCTATCTTACAGATTAGTTTTCAAGATATGCGCATAGCTAGCTTGGTTAACTTCTTGTGGGTTTTGAATAATTGCAGCAGTTTCTTTGGGAATAGAGGATGGATAAGAGTTTATATTATAAGGTTTATTATTTTCTTTTATTTGTGTTTTAGCACTTTCATAACTGATATTTAACTTTTTTACTACGATTTCAACTTTCACAGCTTCCTGGTATACTTTGCATCCTTTGTGAAGGTTGATACATGGTTTAAGTTGAAATTTGCGCATTTTAAAGCGACTCTTGGGCAGTCTTTAGCTTAGTGGTCATTACATAACATAACATAATTACACGGATGACAAAAGCCACAAGGGCCTATCAAAGGTCATCCGCCTCCGTCAAAACCCACCCACAAAAAGCACCATCACCAGGGGAAGACAAAATCAAAGTCCCCCACAATATAATATAACGGATGACAAAAGCCACAAGGGCTCATCATAGGTCATCCGAGTCAAGCGGCCTCTTTTTCAAGGCACCCAAACTCCCAGGAAAACTACATCCAGAGGATTGCATCCAGAAACAAGGGTATCACCAATCAACATAACATAACATAACATAATTACACGGATGACAAAAGCCACAAGGGCCTATCAAAGGTCATCCGCCTCCGTCAAAACCCACCCACAAAAAGCACCATCACCAGGGGAAGACAAAATCAAAGTCCCCCACAATATAATATAACGGATGACAAAAGCCACAAGGGCTCATCATAGGTCATCCGAGTCAAGCGGCCTCTTTTTCAAGGCACCCAAACTCCCAGGAAAACTACATCCAGAGGATTGCATCCAGAAACAAGGGTATCACCAATCAAGGCTTGTCAAGAACTAAATCATGCAGCTATAGATATATACAAACAATATTAATATATACAAAACTTAGGAACCATCACAACCTTCCCTTCCCATAAACTCATCCAACCTACTCTTAAATACATTTAGATTTGGACTACCTACTACCCTCTGCGGCAATTTGTTCCAGAAGTCTACCACTCTATTGGTGAAAAAATACTTTCTTAAATCCAACCTACACCCTTGCTTTTTAATTTTCAAGTGGTGACCTCTAGTCCGATTTCCATCATCTAACTCAAAAAACTTGCTAACATCCAATTTATCTATCCCGGAAAAAATTTTAAACAGCTCAATCATATCCCCTCTCACACACCTCCTTTCGAACGAGAACATATTTAATACCCTCAGTCTATCTTCATATTCAAGGTGCCTCAGGGAAGGAATAATCTTTGTTGCCCTCCGTTGCACTGACTCAAGAAGGTTAATATCGTGTCTAAAATGTGGGGACCATGCCTGTATACAGTACTCTAGATGTGGCCTAACATAAGAGTTATAGAGTTTAAGAATAACCTCCTTACTTTTGTAACTGACATTTCTCTTAATAAAACCCAGCACTCTATTTGCCCTATTTCTTGCTTCAATACACTGCTTAGAAAACCTTAATGACTTATCTATTACTACTCCTAGATCTTTCTCATCCTCTACTGAGCTCAGCCAATGCCCATCCATTTCATAGTTAAATTCTCTATTATCTTTTCCCATGTTAATAACTTTGCACTTATCAAGGTTGAAAGTCATTTGCCACTTATGTGCCCAGGATAACAATTTATTTAAGTCCCCCTGCACTTTAAAATTATCATCAATATCTTTAACTACAGCTGCTAATTTGGTATCATCCGCAAAAATTGACACTTTATTATTAACTGCCTCCCCAAGATCGTTTATATAGATGACAAATAATAATGGACCGAGAACTGATCCCTGAGGAACCCCACTGATAACATCCCTCCACTCTGACTTTACACCATTTAGCACTACCCTTTGCTTCCTGTCTTTCAGCCACTCAGCTATCCAATTTGAAACACCCCCACATATCCCAATCATTTTTAATTTATGAACTAGTCTCCTGTGTGGTACCTTATCAAATGCTTTACTAAAATCTAAGTAAATTATATCTACATTCTCTCCCTTATCTACTTGATCTGTTACAAACTCCAGAAAGTCTAGTAAGTTAGTCAAACATGATCTACCTGATCTAAACCCATGCTGAGCATCGCTGATTAACCCCTCCCTCTCTAGATGTTGGCAAATCCCTTTTTTAACTATTTTCTCAAGAATTTTACAGACTACAGGAGTTAGGCTAACCGGTCTAAAGTTATTTGGATCCTCTTTACTACCCTTCTTGAAAATGGGGACTACATTCGCTCTCTTCCAATCATCGGGTATTTCTCCATATTCCAATGACCTAGTATATAACTTGTCCAGAGCTATTGAGATACTTTCTACCCCTTCCTTAAGTATCCTAGAATGAATATTATCAGGGCCGGAGGCCTTGGTAGTATCTAAATCACCTATTAGTCCTTTTATCATCCTCCGATCCACACAAATGTTAGTAAACACCTCTTTTCCTGACCTATGAGTACTATACATAGGACTATTTAGTTTCTCTTTTGTAAATACTGATGCAAAATGACCATTTAGTACCTCAACTATTTCCTCATCAGTTTCTCTCACAAACCCTTCATATTTGATAGGTCCTATTTTAACTCTGCCACACTTGTTATTAGTTTTATAGTAACTAAAGAACTTTCTAGGATCTTTGTTGCTATCCTGAGCTAATTTAATTTCTGACACCCTTTTGTTCTTCTTTATAATCTTATTTAACTCATTCCTAGCCATTCTATAATCACTTAAATTTTGAATATTATTTTCTACCTGTAATTTTTTATATGCCCTTTTCTTCTCTGAAATTTTTCTAGCTATCTCCTGATTCCACCATAATGGTTTCCTACTTTTGTTCCTAATGGCCTTCATTGGGATACATTGTTCTTGGACTACATTTATTATATGCTTGAAAGTATCCCACATCCCATAAGCATTTTTACCTCTGAATTCTATATCCCAGTCTACCAAATTTAGCAAGCTTCGAAGTTTTACATAATCTCCCTTATGAAAATTTGGAACTTTTTCAGCATTCTCAGTTATTTTACCCTTCTCAATTCCCAAGTTAAAACGAACTATCTGATGGTCACTATTTCCCAATGCTTCCCCAACAGTCAATTCTTGAACTAAATGATCACTGTTAGAAAGTACTAAATCTAATATATTGTCCCCCCTCGTTGGCTCATTAACAAATTGATTCAAAAAATTATCCTCAAAGCATTCTATGAACCTGCCACTTGTTCTATCCCTACCTATCATATTTTCCCAGTCCACAGAGTTTAAGTTGAAGTCCCCAATAATAACTGCATCTGTTTCACATCCCTTACTTATTTCCCTTATCATTAGTTCATCTATATCATCAGTCTGCCCAGGTGGCCTGTAAAAAGCTCCCAAATGCACCATTCTATTTTTACTGAACCTAATATCTATCCAAAGTGACTCAACTCCATCCTGCTTTATTGAAGTATTTAAACTTGAAACAATGTTGTTTTTTATATAGATAATTATTCCTCCACCAATCCTACCTGTCCTTTGACTAATGTACATATTATAGCCCTGAAAATCAAATTCACTTATAGTGTCACTAAATTCTATTTCATTAACCCATGATTCAGTAACGCATAATATATCTATATCCTCATTGCTAATATAACTAAATAGCTCATCCTTCTTGTTTCTAAGACTACGAGCATTTGTATAGAAACAATTTAACCCCCCTATCCCTGAAGCACCTCTTGAAACTTGAATGACCTCACCTCTATCGCCTTGGAACCTATTTCTGTTATGTGCCAAGTCCATTCTACTTTCAGTACTATAATGTCCTCTCATAATTCCCTGACCACTATTAGTATCTAGTTTCCCGCCCGCAAAGACCTAATAACACGATCATACTCCTCCCACAACACATCTACCCCCCTCCTACTCAAATGCAGTCCATCCATCGCATACATTTCTTTCATTCCAACAAACCTATCCCACACATCCACAAACATGACACCTTCCATCTCACACATCCTCCTCACATAATCATTCAGACCAATTGCACGAGACATCCATTCTACCCCAACATCCATTCTTGGAAGCACACCTGTCACAACACCTTTCATTCTACTTTCTTTCACCTTTTCAATCAACCTCTTGTACCTCTCACGTAACTCACATGCACCCACTTTCTTCACATCATTCACTCCTACATGTGTAATCACAACCGCATCCCTTGCACAGCCAGACACCAGTTCCTCATACCTATCAGACAGATCTCTCACTCCAGCACCCGGCAAACACACCCTCAAACCATTCAATCTACTTGCATTCAACTTCCTATCTAAATATCTAACTCGCGAATCACCCATCACAAGCACTTCAGTCAGACTCCTATTCCTAACCCCCACAGACCTAACTCCATCCCCACTCCTATTCTCATTCAAACTACCAGTCACTCGAACTCCACCCCCACCCCCATCAGTCATATCACTTCCAGTTACTTCCTCTCTTAGGGCACTGAATCTATTAGTCAAGCTAATAGGTTCTGTGTCCCTCTGACTCACACACCTATTCTCCCCCTGGCTAACCACCTCAACAGAGGCAACCCTATTCTCACAAAGAACAGGAGAAGCCTCCCTAGCTTCATGTTTCCTAACCACTCTCCACTGTCCCCCATCCTCACTAGGCCTATTTCTAACTAATCTAAGGGGGCTAACTTCACTATCACTAGAACTATCATATCCTACCTCCTCCACCGGCCCTCTACCTTCACCTGAAACATCTAACTGGCCTACCTCACCACCTAACCTATTCCCAAATCTAGGCCTAACACTAAGTTCCCTCCTGAGCTCAGCAACTAACCCCTCCAGCCTACATATCCTGTCTAAATCCTGCCTTCTCATCCCCTCTAAATCTACAATGCATTCACGCAGCCCACATACAACACATGTATACCCCTCACCTAATACACCACAACCAATGCATACATTCCGACACTCATGCTCACTTTCATCCCCAAACTCCATCACTTATTCAAACAAAGAAAGAATTTAAGTAGCAATAAGAAAAAAAAGAAGAGCAACTTAGCTTTGGCTGATTGTGGTGAGAAAAAAAACAAAAAACAAACAAACTATAGAAAAATCTGAAAAATAGATCAACAGAATGAGAGCTCTATAAAACACATGCTACCTGTTCGAAGGTCATGCAGCTATAGATATATACAAACAATATTAATATATACAAAACTTAGGAACCATCACAACCTTCCCTTCCCATAAACTCATCCAACCTACTCTTAAATACATTTAGATTTGGACTACCTACTACCCTCTGCGGCAATTTGTTCCAGAAGTCTACCACTCTATTGGTGAAAAAATACTTTCTTAAATCCAACCTACACCCTTGCTTTTTAATTTTCAAGTGGTGACCTCTAGTCCGATTTCCATCATCTAACTCAAAAAACTTGCTAACATCCAATTTATCTATCCCGGAAAAATTTTTAAAGAGCTCAATCATATCCCCTCTCACACACCTCCTTTCGAACGAGAACATATTTAATACCCTCAGTCTATCTTCATATTCAAGGTGCCTCAGGGAAGGAATAATCTTTGTTGCCCTCCGTTGTACTGACTCAAGAAGGTTAATATCGTGTCTAAAATGTGGGGACCATGCCTGTATACAGTACTCTAGATGTGGCCTAACATAAGAGTTATAGAGTTTAAGAATAACCTCCTTACTTTTGTAACTGACATTTCTCTTAATAAAACCCAGCACTCTATTTGCCCTATTTCTTGCTTGAATACACTGCTTAGAAAACCTTAATGACTTATCTATTACTACTCCTAGATCTTTCTCATCCTCTACTGAGCTCAGCCAATGCCCATCCATTTCATAGTTAAATTCTCTATTATCTTTTCCCATGTTAATAACTTTGCACTTATCAAGGTTGAAAGTCATTTGCCACTTATGTGCCCAGGATAACAATTTATTTAAGTCCCCCTGCACTTTAAAATTATCATCAATATCTTTAACTACAGCTGCTAATTTGGTATCATCCGCAAAAATTGACACTTTATTATTAACTGCCTCCCCAAGATCGTTTATATAGATGACAAATAATAATGGACCGAGAACTGATCCCTGAGGAACCCCACTGATAACATCCCTCCACTCTGACTTTACACCATTTAGCACTACCCTTTGCTTCCTGTCTTTCAGCCACTCAGCTATCCAATTTGAAACACCCCCACATATCCCAATCATTTTTAATTTATGAACTAGTCTCCTGTGTGGTACCTTATCAAATGCTTTACTAAAATCTAAGTAAATTATATCTACATTCTCTCCCTTATCTACTTGATCTGTTACAAACTCCAGAAAGTCTAGTAAGTTAGTCAAACATGATCTACCTGATCTAAACCCATGCTGAGCATCGCTGATTAACCCCTCCCTCTCTAGATGTTGGCAAATCCCTTTTTTAACTATTTTCTCAAGAATTTTACAGACTACAGGAGTTAGGCTAACCGTTCTAAAGTTATTTGTATCCTCTTTACTACCCTTCTTTAATTACTACATATTAAGACATTTTGCTCTTGATCGACAGGAATTAAATGTATGTCCATATTTTTGACATCTGAAGCATTGTATCGGTAGTGGAGTAAAATCATTTACATGGAAATTTGTATACAGTATTTTAATTATAGTTAGCTTATTTTCTACTGAGAAGTCAATTTTAATAAATTGTGTTGGAGTGTTATCTTTTTTATTCTTTTATTGATACGAGACATTGATAGAATAGGGTAGCCTTTAGATATTAGTTCATTCTTTATTTCAACTACATTCTCATTTAGAGCAATTGGGCCAATGACCCCATAGGATTTTGGAAGATCTGATAGTAATTTACAAGTTACTTTCCACTCACCTAGTAAGAAACCTGCACTATCTAAGAATATATTTTTAATCTTAATACTGGTACTAATAATGCAATTTTTTGTGCGACCAGTAAAAGTTACGTCATGATGTTGGATATCATTAAGTAAATTACTGTTTTTAAGGGCAATGCTAAATTGAAGGGGCTTGTCATTAAATTTATCATCTTCTTTTACAGGTACTATTAAGTATTTTAATGGAAGATTTATATTATTAGGAGGAGACCCATCGGGGTCATCCTCCATTTCAAAAGGCCTACCGGAAATCAGTAGGCCTGTATAAGCTCCCAATTATAAATAAGTGCAGCAAACCTTAATTACTACAAATATATATAGAAAGATTTAGTTAATGAAATATTAGTTATGCGGAGCTAATCAGATACGTCAACACCATCTGCCTGGGATGGATGTTGGATTTTAGCAAGTTATTTGAGTTGGAAGGTAGTAATAGAAGTAGGGAGGCCACCACTTAAAATTTTAAAAAAAAGAGATGCAGGTTGGATGTTATAAAATATTTTTTCACCAATAGAGTGAGAGATTACTGGAATAGTTTGCCATCTGAGACAGTACACAGTCCAAACTTGAATATTTTCAAATGCAGATTAGATGATTATATGGGAAGGGAGGGTTAATTTGGGGGTAGCCTGAACTCATTCCTGTAGATGGTTTTTATTATTGTATATTACGATTGATTTGGATTTTGACGAGTCTTGATGATGATGCTTTTTGTTTTTGACACTTTAAATTGTATATTGTAGGTGCATGATCCGATACAATGCTATGGATGCATTTTGTGGGTGGGTTTTGACAGATGAGGATGACCTTTGATAGGCCCTTGTGGCTTTTGTCATCCGTGAAATTATGTTATTATGAGCACAGAATCTACACGATATTATACACTACGAACTGAAGGTAATCTTAACGACTCGGGTGCTTTTGTTGTCAGATCAGATCAAAGTTAATGTCGGCACCTTGTTGTGTTCCGCTCCAAATTGAACGTTCATCTGCACCAGTTGATGATGATGTATATAGAAAGAACATAGAGGGATCACTGTGTAACACAGGAGATCGAACAGAGAGGGATCAGGGTGTAACACGGTGATCAGGTAGTCGTAGAGGAAAAGGGTACGGAAATAACGTGAAAGTGGATAGGAAGAGTTGATAAGTCGGGGGCTAAACACCGATGCGTGGTGTAATTGGGTGAGTCTCGGGGTGTTCGTGACTGGATGACGGTTGGGGGGTGGTAAGGAAGGAGATCGTGACTACATAGTCGGAAACGCGTTATTCATGATGCTCTTAACTTATGCGTAAAACGGTATGGGTTGCGGGGTATAGCAGTGCCATCGCAACATACCGTCTTGCGTGTAGTGCGGTGTATATGGAGTCTCTGGCGAGTTTCTCGAGTCTAGTGCATGCGTATATGTTGATAGGTGCTAATTTGTTGTTGTCATGTAGAGTAGACATTCTCGCGTGCAAGGAAGAGCGGCAAGCGCGCTTCAGGGCAGAGTTCTGAATGCGCTGAACCTTGTTCTGCAACATGACACTCGCGGCTACGAGTGACAGAGGGACGTATGTGAGAAGGGGTTGCACGAGTGTTTTATATAGGTGTAACTGTAGTTTTTTGCCTGCAGGCTAGAAGCCGAAGAGTGACATCTGTCTTCTGAGGATTCGTGGCAATTAGCCATATTTCCTCGTATTCTGTCTTTTTCGTCTAGTGTTATTTGTGCCTGGTGCGCGACCTAGTCTGGTCCGCGGCCACTGACGAGAATGGTCTCGTCATCAGCGTAGGACACTGTGTATGTGTGACAGCAGTTTTCGGGTGGGCGTGGGGTGAAGTTTGTGTACATTATGAAAAGTGTGGGTGCCAGTACGCTTCCGTGGGGAATGCCTGAACATAGTGTGAAAGGTTGTGAGAGGGTATTGTTGTATTTCATGTGGCATCTCCATTCAGTGAGGTGGTGGAGATGATCTGCCAGGTGTTGGATCAAAAGTAGTAAAGCACCCGGTCATGATGAGGTCTTTCCTAGAATTTTGAAAGAATGTAAGGATGTGTTAAGTGAGCCCCTAGCATGCATCTTTAGAAAATCATTGGAGAGTGGCATTGTGCCAGTGGCATGGAAGAAAGCCAATGTGATACCTATATTTAAGAAAGGGGATAAGACAAATATGTCTAATTACAGACCAGTAAGTTTGATATCAGTGGTAGGGAAAATGATGGAATCTATTATAGCAAGGAATATTAGAGATCACTTGGATAAGCATAAGTTGATAAAAGAATCACAGTATGGCTTTAGTAAGGGTAAGTCCTGTCTGACTAATTTGCTGTCTTTTTATAGTAAGGTGTATGAAGCAGCAGATAATGATGAAAACTATGATATTTTATACTTGGACTTTAGTAAGGCTTTTGATCGAGTGCCACACTTACGGCTTCTGAGCAAAGTTAAAACACACGGGATCGATGGCAGTATATTTAGGGGGATTCAGTCATGGCTTGGTGACAGACAGCAAAGAGTTAGTATAGATGGAGTTAAATCTGAGTGGGGGTGTGTTAGCAGTGGAGTTCCGCAAGGATCTGTTTTGGGTCCCTTGCTATTCTTAATTTATATTAATGATCTTGACATAGGTATAAGTAGTGACCTGAGTAAATTTGCTGATGATACTAAGTTAGGTAGGGCCATTAGGGCTGATTCTGATGCTTTTGTAATGCAGGAGGAATTGACCATTCTGTCCAATTGGGCCGAGAAATGGCAAATGAAGTTTAACATAGACAAATGTAGTGTACTTAGTATAGGTAGAAATAATCCATTGAATAGTTATAAATTAAATGGGAGAATTTTAGGGAGGACCGATTGTGAGAGGGACTTGGGTATTTTGGTAAGTTCAGACCTTTGTCCTAGAAAGCAATGCCTAAATGCTAAAAATAAAGCTAATAGGATATTGGGATTCATTAGGAGTGTAAGCAATAAGAGTGCTGAAGTCATTCTAAAACTGTATCTGGCGCTAGTTAGGCCTCATCTAGACTATGCAGTACAATTTTGGTCACCATATTATAGGAAGGATATTGATTTGCTTGAGTCTGTGCAGAGAAGGATGACAAAGATGATTGGTGGGCTAAGGAACTTACCTTATGGTGAAAGGCTCAGAAAACTAAATCTACATACATTGGAAAGGAGAAGAGTCAGAGGGGAATTGATTGAAGTCTTCAAATGGGTAAAAGGATATAATAAAGGGGATCTGGGTAAGGTTCTTATACTTAGTGAACATGACAGGACACGTAGCAATGGGTTTAAGCTTGATAAGTATAGGTTTGGGAAGGAGATTGGGAGGAATTGGTTTACAAATTGTGTGGTAGATGAATGGAATAGGCTCACTAGACATGTGATAGAAGCCTCCTCTCTGGGTAGTTTTAAGGGTAAATATGTAGATTAGCGGCCCGGCCGGAAAAAAAATTTGTGTGTAAATATTATCGGTCACTCATGTCAGAATATTCATGCGCGTTTGAGTCCTTTTCGAATTATTATTCTATAAACAATTAGGATTATATATTGGGGGCTGTGCCCCCCAGACCCCCCAATTTAATGAAACTCAGGATCATCGTAGTGTAGGGTCTCCATTGTGTTTACTCCCACACGAGCCGTCAACTTAAATGTACTCCAAAAACGTGAAACATTTTGGAACACGTACAAAATAGTACATCCCATCGTTGGCGCCGATAATCTACATATTTACCGTTTTAAGAATAGATTAGATAAATATATGGATGAAGCTGCTAGATGGGACTGACTTTTTTTTATGTACATATGTATATATTTTTCTAAGGAGTGGGGAGATTATATTTTGCGGTTGCATGAATGGACATAATCCTCTGGATGCATCTTAGGTAAATATGTAGATTAGCGGCTCGGCCGGAAAAAAAATTTGGGTGTAAATATTATCGTTCACTCGTGTCGGAATATTCATGCGCGTTTGAGTCCTTTTCGAATTATTATTCTATAAACAATTAGGATTATATACTGGGGGGCTGTGCCCCCCAGACCCCCCCAATTTAATGAAACTCAAGATCATCGTAGTGTAGTCCCCCCATTGTGTTTACCCCCACACGAGCCGTCAACTTAAATGTACTCCAAAAACGTGAAACATTTTGGAACACGGACGAAATAGTACATCCTATCGTTCGCGCCGATAATCTACATATTTACCGAAATCTTTTGTGTGTTGACTGGAACAGGAGCTGCCAAGTGTAGGCCATGAATGGTCTTTTGCAGTCTACTTCTTTTCTTATGTTATGTTATCGGTCGGACTCTATAGTCCCCGACCATCCTGTACTCACCGGGGGCCTTCTTGGGTACCAAATGTATCGGTGAGGCCCACGGTGACTTCGATGGCTGGACTACTCCTTCTTTTAAAAGGTCCTCGATTGTTTCCTTTGCTACTTTCAGCTTTCCGCCGTCAATTGCCTAGGCCGCACAAATGTAGGTGGGGCCCTGCCGGTATCAATATTATGCTCCACTGATTGGTCCATTGCCGGTATCGTTTGAGCGGGAGCTGGCTGGTCCAGACAGTGCGCCATATTTTTCCAATATGTTTCAACATAATTCGGGGGTAATTGTGAAGACGATGGCCGGATCCTAGGCCTAGCTTTTTTGGGCTACTTTTCGTTGTTACTTTTTTAGAGATGAAATCGAAGAATTTTATGACCCCCGGACACCCCCCCCCCCCCAAAAGGATTGAAACTCAGGGTAATTGCAGTGTTAGCCCCGCGGCGAGCCGTACCCAACAACGAACCGACGCTCAAAATAATCGCATCTGGCCATCGTCTATACAATTACCAATTCGGGTACATTTTGGAGGTCTGTTCTTATCAACGCTATGGATGATTTTCCGGGCGCAATCCACTATTAGATCGAGGGAACTTCAAGAAATCCATTCCCAGGATGGGTGCGGTGATGTCTGCTACAACGAAAGACCATCGAAATGACTTTCTTAAACTTGGAATGGCCAAATCCACACTCATTTCCTCGTGGATTTGAATTTTCCCGCCGTTTGCGTTTGAAAGATTTATGCAACTTTCTTTGATGTTGTTATTAGCAATGCTGCCTGGGATGATTGAAACACTCGCCCCCGTGTCAATCAGGAAGTCTTGTTGTCGATTTTTGCGGCTAATTTGAAAACGGCCGGCATGCCCGCTGCCCCAGTGGCTAAGACACGCCTCCTTAGTTTTCCGGTGACGATGGTCTAGATGAGGGCTGAATTTGTAGATCCTCCCTTTTCTTTGTCCACTTGCACCACGGCTTACACCACTTTCCAGGGTCGCCGTAATAGAGATGTGAACGACACACTATTGGCCTCTGGTCCTTCTTCAATGGAGGCACGTTCACTAGGCTGAAGTTTAATTTGCCACCATGATTTTGATTACCACTCCGCGCCGCACTAGCAAATTGTTTCTCGCGCATTACCGCCGGACCGCACGTATTTTCCGCACTATTCACATTAACGCATTGTTCTTTGTTAAAAATTATCAATTCGTCCGCGAGTTTACCGATTTGGGTTAACGAGAGGTCTTTTTGAGTAGCAATTATCGGTGCAATGGTGGGAGGCAATGATTGAATAAATTTATGCCTCACAAGCTCCTCACCTACTCCAAGCTGAAAGGCTGTGGGCCTCAGTTCCTCCAAGTTTCGCGAAGGACGGCCAGTGAAAGTCGATGAAGCTGTTATTCTTTTGAATAATTTTGGCTTAGTCTTCTCGAATAGACTTACGACTTCAGCCTTCAATCTCTCGTAGTTTTTATCTTCAAAAAATGTCTTTCAGGCAGGCGGTTCACTGTTTAGCGGGGTAATGAGGCCAATATTTGGTAAAATTTTGCTACCTCCTTGGTGATTTTTTAATTGTAGAATTGAGCCTCTATAATCCTAAACCAACCCGTAACTGCAGCGTCGTTGAATACTGGAGCTTTTATCGTCACGGCACTTACTGACTCACCTTGCCTCATCTGGTTGACTTCCATTCTCTTTCCTCTTCCTTGTGTTTCCTCAAATTCTTCAATGTTCTTCTGCTTCTTGTTTTGTTTAGTGGAAAAACGGCACTGGTTGCTAATAATGGACGGTTCCTAATGTAAGGTCGATAGTTATGGGGGGCTCTTGAAGGTCGTCCCTAATTATGGGGGAACCTTGAAGGTAATCGTGAGGCCAGCCCAGGAGCCCTGGAAGGGGGACGCTAGTTTCCAGTAATGGTGATGGATTACCAAGTTATCGCGTAATCTTTTGGCAAGGCCTCCGGTTGATACAGATGTTCCAGTTGGTTTGCGTTGTCTTTCCTTATTTTCCACAAGAGTGATTTATTGATCGTTATGGGGTGCCCTAAGTCGAGGAGTGGTCTTATTCTAGCGACGGGGTCAAATAGCCGGGAGGATGGGGATAAACCACACCAGGGTAGAACACCGGTATTTCGGGAGTTATGTAATCGCGAAGAATTGCGATTAACGAGGAGAATGCGCAACGGTTGTTTTCCCGATTAATAGGGCCTTGAAGCAGGGAGATGAAGGAACGTCAGGATACTGAAGTCACCAAAGCAAAAATAGAATCATTATTAAACTATGTAGATCTCATTGCACTTTTCAAAAGTTCTTTAATTAAGTTTTAAGTGATATGTTATGACATAAATTAAGTTCGAGGTCAAGTGCGAGCAAAGTCTAAAGGAGGCCGGACGAATAGAGCCTTTAAGAGGTACACCTTAATGTCTGCGTTATGTACACGACTATATACAAAGATAAATTACGCAAATTAGAGAGATCGTACTGAACGATCTATAACGCGATATATTGCTATATAAAAATAATAGTACTCTTCTTTGTTCTGGCTTCAAACAGTTATATATTCAATTTAAACCACGCCCTACAGGTTTCCCGTCCAACTAAGCCACACTTCCCTCTTATGTGCCAGCCTGTTGATTGGTCGGTATTAACATAACTCGACTCTTGATTGGATATTGCCGAACATATCGATAAGGGAGGCACTCCGACCATTGGGTCAAATTCTCTGTGGGCGGTGACATGTTGTCATGGAGACAGCTTCCTAATCTCTCTTCTATTTACTTAATCGTGATAACTATCCGGCTTATTCTGGATTCTGTTTTGATTATAATGTTTGCCTAAGATTGCCTCGACCCCACCGATCGTAGGAGGGGTACAGAGGGAAGGAGTAACCGCGAGCCGTACCTTATCTCCCCCCCCCGCCCCCCCCAAAAAAAAAATCCGAATGACTGTTAAAATTTTCGTGTTATGATTACTTCTCTCATACATTGTATTTGCAAAAAGAGGCAAAGTCCAACGAAAAATGATAAACGCTCCCCGAAGATTTTGTGTGAACCGTTTATCTTTCACACGAATGTTTACTTGGTTCGACCCCCACAGTACTACGGGCCGAGAAAACGGAGTTTTTAATACATAATTAATATCTAAGCCTTACAATTATCAACGTATATATATATATATATATATATATATATATATATATATATATATATATATATATATATATATATATATATATATATATATATATATATATATATATATATATATATATATATATAACAAAATTAACCCACAGGAAAATGAAAAGATGAAACCAAGCACTTTCGAACTTTATTTGCAAGTTCATTTTCAAGGAATAGCATGAAAATGAAAAAGACAACCTTATATAGGGTACAAAGATACGAAGGGAACGACCATCACATAATACAAACCAATGGAAAAACACAATAACAAGACAGAGAAATACCAATAAAAAGATCATTAGGCAACTAATAACAGACATATGCATCCCCTAAACGATATATGTATACACAACAACGCCGTGTATATGAATGAAAATGGTGGGGGAAAAACAAAAACATTTTAAAGGATTATCATTAGAACGAAAACATTTAGGGCTAAAAGTTAATCCACGATCAAAGCAGAGACACGTGGTGGGGGAGGCAATGCAAAGGAAATTACACTAATAAAGAGTGAAAACAGGCTGCATTATGAAGTTATTTCATTTAGTACAAGTATTTTTTAAAACAGGGTCGAGTTTAAATAAGCCAGGGGAAATATTTATATTAGGCAACATGCCAATTAATGAACACTGACAATATTTATTTTTGTGAAATCAGCGGAATGATAAAGGAATTTTGCAGAGTTCCAGTCAATGGGGTGATATTTTCGGATAAATGTAAAAATAAAGCGCTGTTTAGTTCACCTCTTCTAATATTATACTTATATGGGAAATTCTAGTAGATAAAGATTTACCAGTTTGCTCGAAGTAAGGTAAATAGCAAATAGAACATTCTATAGAATATACTCCACCTTTTTTCCTTGTATCATTGTGGACTAACATTTTATATAAAGTAGATTCATATCTAAAATTTACAGAGATATTTAGTTGCTTAAAAATACTGGTGAGACCAAAAAATGGTTCAAAGTATGGTAAGATAAGACAATTTTTATAACTGAAAACCGGTGGGTTATCAGTTCTATAAAAAGTTCTCTTATCAAAGTTTAATGAAGTGTGCAAAAAGTGACGAGGGTAACAAAGTTTTTTTTACTTATTTCAAAGATATTGGACAATTCCTTATCCAAAAATTCCGGACTAACAAGGCGTAATGCATGCAGAAACACAGAAGTGAATACAGATCTTTTAATTTTAACACTGTGATAAGAATAAAAGTGAATATATGAACTGGAGTTGGACGGTTTGCGATAAACAGAGAATTTAAAACCTGACGGCGTCCTATGTATTAAGAGTTCTAGAAAAGAAAGAGTCCGATTTTCTTCAATTTCAAGGGTAAATTTAATAGAAGGAACTAGAGAATTAAGATTACATAGAAAATTGTGAATATCTTTTGAGGAAGGCCAAATACATATAATCTCATCAATGTAACACGGTGCCATAATCCTCGATTTTCCTATTGTATGGTACCATTACATTGATGATTTACGAGGGGCGGTCAATAAGTTTTGCGAATCGGTATGGCAAAACAGAGGATATGGGATGGCTGTTTGTGGGGTGTTAGGACAAATTATGACAAGTCAGGACCTGCAGCCGCACACTCCTGCCTCATCTATTTAAGAAGCAGTAGCTGATCACAGATCGTCAGTCACAAATTTTTCAACACTGGAGAAGGTTGAGCACTGCGCAGTGATCAAATTTTTAACCCAGGAAGGCAAGAATGCAAAAGAGATCCATGAACGCATGGTTGCAGTGTACACCGACACCGACCCTTCTTATGCAACCATTGCTCCCTGGAATAGGAAGTTCCGCCATGGTCGTGAGTCCCTTGAAGATGACCCCCGTCCAGGACGCCCGTCAGACGTGACCAACGAGAAAAATGCGACCCGTGTGGAGAGGAGGATCCTCGAAAATCGACAGGTGAAGGTCGAAGAAATTGAGCGAGAACTTGGAATATCACATGGAAGTGTTATAAACATCCTCCACGACAATTCGGCCATGACCAAGGTCTCTGCCCGTTGGGTCCCTAGAAACCGCACGCTCCATGATCGACTTCAACGTCGTCAAAGTCCACAAGGCGAGAGTTGCACAAGCTACCCTACGCGAGTGCGGATTCAAGGAGCTCAACCATCCCCCCTACAGTCCAGATCTGCCCCCTAGTGACTACTTTTTATTCCGTCAGCTCAAGGCTGCACTGCGTAGACGGAGGTTTGGGGACGATGAAGATGTCCAGCTCGCCGTCCAGGAGTGGATTGAACATCAGTCGGGAGATTTCTGGTTGTCGGGAATTCAAAGCCTCAGGGACAAGTGGCGCAAGTGCATTGAAGTCGAGGGTAGTTATATTGAAAAATAATATAACACTTTTCCTCATATCTGGTTTCCTTATATCCGAATTTCAAAACTTATTGACCGCCCCTCGTATTAGTGTAATATCACTCGCATTGCCTCCCCCACCACGTGTCTCTTCTTTGATCGTGGATTAACTTTTAGCCCTAAATGCTTTCGTTCTAATGATAATCCTTTAAAATTTTTTTGTTTTTTTCCCCACCATTTTTATTCATATACACGGCATTGAGGTGTGTACATATATCGTTTAGGGGATACATATGTCTGTTATTAGTTGCCTAATGATCTTTTTATTGGTATTTCTCTGTCTTGTTATTGTGTTTTTCCATTGGTTTGTACTATGTGATGGCCGTTCCCTTCGTATCTTTGTACCCTATATAAGGTTGTCTTTTCCATTTTCATGCTATTCCTTGAAAATGAACTTGCAAATAAAGTTCGAAAGTGCTTGGTTTCATCTTTTCATTTTCCTATGGGTTAATTTTGTTTTATATATATATATATATATATATATATATATATATATATACAAATATATTTTAATATGCTATGGTTTACTGTGAACCAATTATAAAATTTCCTAAGACTTCAAAATGCTCCTCTTTGAGGTATTTTTGAGTCATATTCGATTTTATAATGTGGTTCCAGCACCGCAGGAGTTCCCTGCGAGAACGTGGAGTGTGTTAACATATTATGAATAAACATAGAGGTACTTTAAATCAATTCGGAAGTATGTACTTTAGAGCGTTTGGGCGTAGAAACTGCAGCACTTAAATGCGAAAAAATATGTTTGCGTGCGTGTGTGCGCGCCACAACTTTATTATGCCGTTCCTTTACTTGGCTGCAGTATAAGTTAATTATATTTCTAAGCATACCTACAGCTTTGTGCGCGCCCACAACATTAAAATACTTCCGTATTTCATTTTTTTTATTCTTGACTGCCTAACATAGATTTCAGAGGGTTCAGCAGTTCTGAGATTCTTTGTATAACCTATGTTGTGCCAAGCGATTTAACAACATCGATTAAAGCGTTCCGCAAAAGTAGCTGCAGTTTCTCGTCGCGAACATAACCTCTTTTATGTATGTTACTTTGTGTGCAGGCACCAAACCACTTTCCCTAATTTAAAAGAATTAACTTTATATTGATGTCTACACACGAATTTTTGTACACACCCAAAATTACTATATTATTCTCATTACTGGAACCTTGATTTTTCACTATTTACACTTTTCATTTTTAAAACTAAATAGGCACTGAATATACACTATTAAACTTATTTACACTAGGATTTTTTTACAATATTATGGTATTATTAATTTTTAAACACTTTGCGTTTCTGTCCGAAGGAGAGAGGAGTCCTCCGATGAAAGGACTGTAGCTTGAAGTAGATCGACTGTCTCGAGAGGTAATGCAGCAAAGATATCGTAGAATTTTGTGTCCTCCAAATTATCCTTTGGATGTGGAATTGTGCTTCCACAGTTTTGAATCCCGCCACCGCAGTTTCATTGAAGACAGGAGGGCTGATTGTGATTGAGTTGGCACACTCCACTTTATGGTGTATTAAATGAGCAGCTTGTTGATGCATTGATGCGTCGCCTAGCGAATCTATTGGGGTGTATGATCACGTTTAGTTCGACAAAGAGGGGTCATCAGTTATAGGGTCTCGGTAACGAATTCTCTCTTGTAGTTTCGTAGGCTGGGTGATGTGATCAGAGAGCTTCCTTAGAATAAAGGAATATATATGCCGATGAATAGGCCGAGGGGTGGTTGGAGTTTTCCCCGACTCTTATACTCGTATATGTCTATATCATATTTTCCCGAATGCGGAGGAGTCGTCGTACTACTCCTTAAACTTCGTTCAGCCCGTGCCCTGAATGGGTTTATTGACTCAGAGTGCTTAAAGGTTGGTAGGGGAGGGATTGGAATGAACTTTGCCAGCAAGCGACCCAAAGGAAGTTAGATACACAACAATATGAAAATAAAGTTTTAGTGAACACTAAACAAGAATATATATATATATATATATATATATATATATATATATATATATATATATATATATATATATATATATATATATATATATATATATATAAATATATATAAGGTGCTTTGAGAGATAAATTAATTAGTGAATCTCGGATATATCACTTGGGTTGTAAATGACTATTCACCATACAAATCCCTATACACTTGTAATGCTGGTAAGCTTCGCGGTGAAGTCGGGGAATGTGAAAGGGAAGGGTTACCTTGCAACCTGATGTTGGGGTAGCGCTGGTGAGTGAAAGTGGTGAGGTAAGGAGTGGAGACGATGAGGTAGGTTCTCCAGGGACCGACCTGATCCCACAATTCCGTCACGATTCTGCTGGAAGAAAGCGGTGACGGGAGCGTCTTGTTACAGAGGGCCCCACGCTCGTGAACTCCGAGGAATCTTGGTGCCTCTGTGAATGGCGGGGGCGGGGGAGGGGGGGGGGGGGGCGAAGTGACCTATCGAAGCGTAGGGTCACGGAGAAAAGCCGGGAAGTAGATTTCTCGCTTAGGGAACCAGAGTGAGGCTGTTTGTATCTTCGGCTCTGAACGTGAGTACGAGCTTTGGTCCACACTGGCTTGCAGACCAACGGGGTAAGGAGCCTCCCTAACTGGGACCGAGCTCCTCTCTGAACACTTGATGCTTCGATGATTTACTACTACACCGATAGATGGCAATTACGGCCCCGCCAGACGCTATGCAAGCTATACTGCCGAGGGTTAAAAGAATTCATCTTTTATACTCGAAACTCGGGAGAGGATCTCAGGGCGCCGGGAGTAGGTTAGATGTCAAGCTACTCCATTTCCTCCTTTATGAACTTCCGGCAATCATCGGAAGCGAATATGGGCTCCCATCTATCGATAACCAGTTGAGGAAGGGACTCGGTGGTTAAGTGAAATGGACGGCGGTTTCTTCCGGCGGGAGACCATCAGATATTGGGCCGGAAGGGGAAGGTTTGATAACCCGGCCCACCCGGAAGCAAGTGAGAAAAACTTGGGAGCATTATGCTATTCTCCTACAATATATATATATATATATATATATATATATATATATATATATATATATATATATATATATATATATATATATATATATATATATATATATATATATATATAGAGAGAGAGAGAGAGAGAGAGAGAGAGAGAGAGCGAGAGAGAGAGAGAGAGGGAGAGAGAGAGAGGGAGGGGGGGAGAGAGCTGGATTCTTTATTCCTTGGTAAATAGCTGGAATCAGCCTTGAAATGGCAAACAGTAATGACAACTTTTCTTCTAATGATAACTCTTTCTGTACTCCCTTTTCTAAAAAAGTACACCTATATAAATAGTCATTGCATCTACTCGTAATACTACAAAATTCAATCAATCAGGATTGAGATGTATTTAATCGTCATACTTATGTTCATTTTTGGAATAATAGTCCTTAGCGTTAATACATTGACCAATCAGCTTTTAAACATAAGCACTGCAATAATTGTCCAATTTGCACATAAACACGGCTGAAATACATTTTCCGAATGACTATTAAAATTTTTGTGTTATGATTACTTCTCTCGTACATTGTATTTGCAAAAGGAGGCAAAGTCAAGTGAAAAATGATAAACGCTCCCCGAAGATTTTGTGTGAACTGTTTTTCCTTCATACCAATGTTTACTTGGTTCGATTCTTTTTAAAGCTGACACTATTTACTAGGGAGGTCACCTCTGTCACTGGGCATCACAGTGGGCATGGGTGGGTGGAGCTCGTAGCCATGACAATCAGTTCAGCTAAAAGAAGGATGACTCTTATTTCAAAACCCTGGAGCCACAACCATAAGTGCCTCTTCCAGAAAATCCTCTTTTAGCATCTGGCAGAGAAAGATAACCCTCAGGTAGAGGGCAATAGTGTAGCCCATATAGGGAAATCAGAACTAAGGGTATGGTTGACCTGAAATGGATGTTGAATAAAATTAAAATTAACATTAAAAAACTGAACCTAATAACTTTAAAAAAATGTAATCACAACCGAGCACATTTTTGCAAATCGATCTATATAGAATTTTTTGATAATTTTCAAGGAGAGTGGTGCACGATATTTTAGCAGTTTTAACATTTTAAGTTAGTTTCTAGATTGTTAGTTTATATACGTTTAATATAAATTACCTAAGTTGAAAAACCCTTTAAAAAGCTAAAAACAGCTAAAGTCTAGCCGCTCCCCCTCCCTAAAATATTGTGCGCCGCTCTCTTTGAAAATTAGCAAAATTTTTGAGCGCCTGAAATTACACATTATTATAATAAAAGTTTGGATTTCCATTTTTTTTTTCTCTTTCTTAATTGTAATGCCACAGTGGAAAAGTATTCTGCAAAAAAATGGCAGTGATGCCACATTGGCTACATAATTTTGACTTTTTTTTTGAGGGAGCATATCTGGCGACTATCTGCTTGGGCATAATGTCGCCGTACATGGAACAAGCTACTACTAGGCTATATTAAGAAACAAATAAAAACAAATAACCAAATACCCAGAAAACAAGCAGGAGGCGCGCTCCAGCGTCAGGAGTAGGCCCGCCTCCCCTCCTGGCGCAGGAACATACAATCTACAACCCGCCCCCCCCAAAAAAACAACAACAGTCAAATGAAGGGGAGGAGGCTAGCCTCCTCCAAGAAGTTGTAAAGTACACAAGTCATTGTGCACGGACCGTCCCGAGTACAAGGAGTAAGAGGTAGCGATCCCGCTCATCCAGGTAACATGAGCGAAGATTGCCCGAACTGGGACATTCAATAATAATGTGCCAAACAGTGTGGGGGACAATGCAGTCTTCATAGTAGGACACATGCCAGCGCTCCATCAAATGGCAGTGCATCCCGCGAGTTTGCCCACTTCAGAGATGGCAGAAAGCAACCTGTAGACGTCACGGGATTTGGGGTAGGTTCATAGGAACAGACGCGGCACAATGACACCCAACTTTAAGTTCCCCTAAACTATCTCCCATCTTATTTGCCAAGCTGCCCGTATTCCTGCAATGTAATCGGTGTGAGGAAGAGCGAAACGCTGGTCTGGTAGCCAGTCCTCACGGACCCTTTGGCCCCCTCATTTCCTGTAATTCCTATATGTCCAGGAACTCAGCAAAAGATAATCTAGACATCCGCCCAGCTCGCCAAAACAGTAGCGTCACGGATATTGCAAACCAAGAAATATGCTTTGTGAGTGGTTATAAATCACAATCCGGTCTCCGAACTGGGCACGTCGCGTTATCTCCCATACCGAACATTGTATTTCAACCAGCTCGGCCGTGAAGACAGACGTAGAACTTGGCAGAGCCCGGCTGACTTCAAACAGAGGGGATAGGGCGTGGAAACCGACCCCCTCTTGGGACTTGGAGCCATCCGTATACACTGGCAAGGTTCCAGCGTGGCACGAAGTGCGCTCCCAAAAGGTTGAACGTAATACTCCCAGCGCTGTAGAGGCGTGACGAGGCGTGTGGAGGCGTGGGAGCAGAGGCGTGACGACAAATAGTCAAAGGTGGCGTCCTGGGCAGAATCAGGAACTCCACCGGCCCAAGAGCTATACTTAACTCTCGAAGGAGTTTCCTAACCCTAAACCCGAGGGGCTTAGGGTATAACTGGCTCCTCTTGGCGGTATAGGCACCGTCGATATCAGCTGTGGATGCACTGAGAGCTTTTAGCGATTGAGGGAGGCGCCTACAGGAGAATAATGTACTGTGCACAGCGCATCGCGAGTGGCATCTCCCCAGAATCGACAAGTAGGCTCTCAATGGGGGAAGTACCGAAGGCAGCGGTCGCCAGGCGAAAGCCAATGTGGTGGATCGAGTCCACCTTCCGCAATACACACTCGGCTGCGGATGCATAAAACTCGCATCTGCAGTCGAGCTTCGAACGAACAGGGGATCGATGAAAAAGTAAGGCAGTCGCCCTACCAGCCCCCCAAGCTCTGAACGTCATGGAATGAAGAATATCCATGGCACGTGTACAAGAGACCTTAAGGCTGTGAATATGAGCCTCCCAGGTGAGGCATCGGTCAAATGAAAGACGAAGGAAATGGTGTAGTCCACCACTTCCAAGCGTACCCCATTGAGAAATGAGTATGGGTTAGGATGGAGCCGTGGATGGCGGCAGAAGTACACCACCTAAATCTTGGCTAAAGAAAACCAAAGCCTCTGCGCTTCGGCAGAACGAGAGACGCGGTCTAATGCCTGTTGCAGTCGACGCTCTAGAGCTGGCATCTGTGCTACCTTAAAAAGAGATCGAAAGGTCGACCACGTAGATCGTATCGAAAACATCTTCCGGCAGCACCAAGGTGATGCCATTGATGCCCAGGGCAAAGAGTGTGATACTGAGGACACCTCCCTGCGGGACACCCTATTCCTCCTCAATTGGGCCGGAAAGGCCTCCCCTTCACCCGTATGCTAATCGACGATCTCGCAAAAATTCAGATATAAAGACTGGGAGGCGTCCCCTCATCCCCATCGTGTGGAAAGTCTCCATGATACCGTATCGCCATGAGGTATCATAGGCCTTCTCCAGATCGAAAAACTCTGTAGCCTAGTGCTGTGGAATTTTTCCGTTGGAGCAGAGCATCCGATGTACAGTAGAACTTGTAGAAGCCGCACTTTGCAGAAGATAGATGGCCTCGGCTGTCCAGAAAAACAGCTAATCTAACATTTACGAATTTCTTCAGCAACTTGCACACACATGAGGCCATGCCTCGCTCACCCAAGTGTCGAAGCATGGCGTACGGGACATAGTAAGGATCCCGGGCAGGGTTGCACACGAAGCGAGAATGGAACGCAACTCACTCAGAGTAAACCTGTCATTGAAGGGTTCTCCGCCTCTGGACTTAAAGTCCAGTCGGCAGCCTTACGCAACATCCCAACGTGTTTTCAATTCTGGCGGAGCATCATCTCGCCTAGAGAAGGCGGTCGCGAAGGATTCCGCCATGGATGCGAGGTCCGAGATTGCGGTCTCATTCTCCTGGAGAACGTTAGGGGAGTCCTGCGAGACTTCCCCTGAATCTTTTTGACTCACTTCCACACCTCTGCTAGAGGGGTCTTCGCGTTAAGTGAAGACACATATGCCTGCTTGTCGCCCAGAAGAGTGGCAGGCGTGCTTCGAAATATGCCAGAACCTAGCCCTAGCTCGACGAAATTCACTGTCAGTGAAATCGTTTGGGCGGAGCTTATAGCGTATGTAGGTCTCACGCTTTTGTTTTTGGGCCGTCTCACACTCTGCTGACCAACACGTGTTGGTCTGCGTGCAAAACGGTCAGATGTTCTAAGAATAATATTTAGGCCCACAGCGATGAGGTTTCCCCGGAGAAGAAATCAACGGCCTTATCTACCGACCTAAACTCCTCGAATGAGACAGAGAAATCAGTAATTTCCTGAAATGCGGACCACCGCACCAAGCAAAACCTAGGCATGCTCTCGGGCAGCAGCAGCCCAGCAAATATTTGAATGTTAAAGTGATCACTACCAAGGAGCTCATCGACCATCCCCCAGCCAAAATTAGGCTGTGTATCTGTAGAGCTCAAAGATAGATCGAGACAGGAAAATGAAGCGGTTCTCGGGTAATGATGGGTAAACTCATCCACATTTAGGACACCTATCTCCAGCTCATTGATCAGGTCCACAAGGACTTGACGGCGTTCGGACAATTCGGTCCTAGACAATTCGGTCCCGGACAATTTGGTCCTGGACAATTCGGTACTAGGAAAATTCGGTACCAGGATAATTCGCTCCCTGTTTGCTCATTAAAGGAATTAAACCTCAAAATAATAACTTTAAAACACAAATATTTATTTATTTGGGCACATATATTAATTATGTAGATTAAATTATATTTATTAAGCTTCAAATTTGTTAAAACATGTTGATGAGATTATTTATTAAGCTTCAAGTGTGTTAAAACATGTGTATTATTAGATTATATTTAGCAAGCTTCAAATTTGTTAAACATGTAGATTATTTATTAAGCTCAAATTTGCTAAAATATGTAGATTAGATCAAAGCTTTAAATTGTGTGCAACACCAGACAAATATTTTTGCTTTCGGGAGGAATCATAGCGTTGGAAGAGAGTAATTATGCGCTTGTTTGGGTCTCTATACTTCTTCTTTTGTAGAATTTGTTCTCCTTGAAGGAATATCTGCACTATGTAGTTTGAAAGTTCCTCTTCACGTTTGATGATTTTAATCAGATTCCAGATATTAGGATGATATGCCGTTAGAGCGTGATTTACAGTTCCATGGTAGGCTTCCAGACTATTAATATGCCTGGCATTCCTATCAGACATCTTTCATAAATATTCCAAAATGCAATGGGAAATGTTGGTTCAAGTCGTCGCCTTCTTTGACCCCTTCCTCTTTTGTATAATTTTTTCTCTTTGAAGGAATTTCTGCACTTTGCAGAAACGTGATATTGTATAATTAGAGTCAGAATATGAAAATAGAGCCACTGTAAGATAACGATGCCACTCTCATGGTTGCTCGGCACATACCTTCCGCAATATAGCCTTGAGATTACCATTCAGCCTCTCGTACATACCACTTCCGGCAGGGTGAAACGGGGTGGTAAATAAGGGCTCTAACATACGCAACTTGCCCACCTGCTCCATCAAATCGGATGAAAATTGATGGCCACGATCAGACAATACTCCCTATGGTAATCCGACACGGGAAAAAATGGTAATAAGGGCTTGGCACAAGAGATGCTGTCGATCTTCTTGAGCGGTACAGCCTGGGGGAATCGGTTGGCAAAATCAACCAGAGTGGGTACTTAGCTATGGCCCTCACTGGACGGTGGGTGGATTGGTCCGATCAAATCAATTGTCACACGGGATAAAGGTTCTGAAATTATTGGGCTCTTCTGCAATGGGGCCGGTTTAACTGGTCCCTTAATAGAAGTTTTCTGACATATGTCACATGATCGACAATAGCGCAAAATTTCATCCGAAGCTCCGGACCAATAAAAATACTTGGAAATTAGTTGGGCACTCTTCGTGTGGCTAAAATGACCGGAGAAGAGACTGTAATGTGCGGTTTGCAAAATAAGTTGAACATGAGAACGGAGAATATATAATGTTCGGGACTCCTTCTGAGCATATCCGATAGAGGAGGTTGTTCTTAACGAGGAACGAAATTACTTTGTTACATCTAATAGACTCTGGTATCTTATTTTGGGCCTTAATCCAC
This sequence comes from Ceratothoa steindachneri, assembly GCA_963969495.1. Classification (NCBI taxonomy): domain Eukaryota; kingdom Metazoa; phylum Arthropoda; class Malacostraca; order Isopoda; family Cymothoidae; genus Ceratothoa; species Ceratothoa steindachneri. The sequence continues at coordinate 136,821,615 of OZ018329.1, read as the reverse complement.
AGAGGGCGAAGGGATTCAGAATCCTTCTGTTTGTTAGCAATGTCTTCGTTCACGATATTGCTGTTCTAAAGCACCGGGAGTTCTCAGGACTGCAGCCGCTTCCAATTCTTCCTTTGCTTATGAGTGGGTGATCACGGGTAGAGCCACAAGGGCTGTGAAAATCTTGAGACTCTGACCAATAAGAACAGCACAAAATTTGATGGGTGCTGCTACGACTCTGGCCCAGCCATTAAAGTAGGCACAGTCGATATGGCACTTAACGATGGGGAACCGATTAGTACGCCACAGGTAGTCGTGCACAATTACGAACCTGTCGTGATCCGGAGCTACAGGTGGGAGTAGTTTATCCGAGACCACGATAAACGTACAACCTGTATATCGTACAAGTGTGGAGATACGGCAGCCGTTTACCGCTCCAGGTTGAATTGGAGGCCCACAGGGGGGCTTTTGTCAAACCAAAAGTTCGCCTGGTGGCGGCTGGACTCAATCCGTTTGAAGGGATACGAGTTTCTGGTGCAGACGGGGTTTGAGAAGCTGTGGCACTTACATAGTGCACCTGGTGGGGATGATTATTCCTCAAGTGAGAAGGCAATTAGTTCTTACGTGGCCGTCGACCCAACAAAAGTAGCAAACGATAATCCTCCTGGGCAACGCTGATGCAGGGGGATTATAGGACAAAGGCTGTATTTCACGTTTGATGGGCGATGGAACAGATTTATGTTTAGAATGACGTGTTATCTTAATAAATTTGTCCTTGTTGTGAGGAATGAATTTATGTTTGTTTACTTTAGATTTGTGAGATGATGGTTCTATTTCCTTTCCTTCTTTAGGGTAACAATTGTGGCTTGCTGAGTAAACATCAGCTTCTTCTACCCATTCTTTAAAAGTGATGCATCTCCTGTCCTTGACGAAAGATCTAATTTCTGATGGGAGCGACGCCGAGAGTTGATCCTTGAGGATGAAATCGATCAAAGCATCGTAGTCATGGGGTACTTTGGATCCGTAAAGCCAGAAATTAAAGTGTCGTTGCAAGGTATAACCGAACTGACGGAAGGACTGATTTAGCTGAATGCGGCAATGTCTAAACTTCGTGCAATAAAAATCTGGGGTCCTGTTGTAAGCGGCAAGTAACTCGGCCTTCAATGTGGAATAATCGATAGTTACCTCTGACGGGAGTGAAATAAAGATATCCCTTAGTTGGGTGTTAAGTAGGGGCAACAATTTAGCTACGCCGTCTGTTTCGATGTCCCAGTGATTTACTTCAAAGATTTTTTCGAAGTGGGTTAGATATGAAGCGAAGTCTCCGGCTTCCTTGAAGACAGGCAGTTTGATAGATGCGGGTTGTTGTATCTTGGTCCCCGAATCGAAAGAGAGTATTTCGTTCTTTGCCCTTGTCATTTCTAATTCGTGCAAACGAATTTTCTCCCTTTCTTCCCTTTCTTCTCTTTCTTGTTCCTTTTCGCTTTCTTTCTCTTCCCTTCTTTGCGCTCTTGCCGTTCTCTCTTCTTTTTGAATATAGGGCATTAGGTCTTTTTCAGTCAAACCCAGAGATTTTCCTTGTGCCTTAAAGGTTTCGAAAGATGACATGCTGTCGTATCAACTGTTCACATATAAAAAAAAACTCACAACAAAAGAATGTCGTGGGTTTGTCGAACCCGAATTAATCGTGTTTTACCTGAACGCACTTAGAAACACTGAAGAAAGTTCAACTGGGGTATACATGACCCAATAATGAATAAAAAAAACACACGCGAAATAACTCACTTATTTCGCACGATACGAATTCTGTGATTGAGACGAAAAGTCTCGGCGCCTACCTCAGGTACGCCAAAACAAATCGGAACAATACAATTCTTTCTGAATCTTTTAAAGGCAGAATATGAGAGACCAAAAGATGCAAAGATAAACTCCCTTGAGAAAACTAGTGATGCAGTCACCAAAAATAATAAACACAAAAGTAAATAAATTCAAATAGTCACTGAGATCGTGAATCAAAATTTTGTAAGTAGCCTAGCAAGAAAATTATTGTTTCACAGTTTCCTTGATAGCCAGAACCAACAATCTTATCAAAGCCTTTAATACCATTAAAAAAAACTTAAAAACTGACACCAGTTTAACAATGAAGTATAAATATATATTCTATGTCATAGGTCACGTATGAGCTCTCTGACCTTTCCTTGCCTCCCTAGGTGCGTGGAAATGAGTCGACAAGCAGGGGTTGGGAAATGCCCCTTTTTGGCGTGGGTCACAACGAAATTATATACGAGTGCTTATTCTACCTTTGGCCGAGTTCAGTCAAATGGCTATGTGGTTCTGGGGATCAAACATGGGAAACAAAAATATTTTTTACTACTATACAAACAATAAAATTTAATAAAAAGGAGACACTATGGGAAATGCACCAGACTAATTGGAAAGCAAAATTGATTTAAATGAATGCTTCGGCCCGCGCCTCGAGATGCACAAACAACTAACCGAAATAAAACGGGAGGAAGGGGGGGGATCATGGGTGAATCTTCGAGGTCGAATAGCGTCGCGCCTCTGCGAAGTTGATAGAGATAAAATGTAATTGTTTTACAATTTCCGTGGTGAGCCTCGATGGTGTGGATCGAGGGAGTATTCTCGCCGGAAGGAACTGAGTTGGTTATTGCAGAAGGACGAGTCTTCATGTTGCTTGACTGTCGTTAATTCTGAATAAATGTTACTTGCCTGCAAGCCCTTGGAATACGGGAGTCGCTTGAGAATTTTGCGCGTCGTGTCCTTGGCTGATTCGGGCGAATACTAGAGAATACTGATTTTCTCACGCCCGTGCTGGGAATTATATACGGGGTTGCCGGAAGCGATTTCGCTGGCCGGCGGAATCGGGTCCCACTTCACCTGAAGGAGCGCGGCGGACGTGAACTTCGCACCCTTTCGCTGATATTTTATCAGGCTCCAGTTTGGCTCGTCTCAGCTCGTCTTATCACCCCGGAAGTTAACCCAAAGACGCCGATTTAAGGTCGTCTGGTCTGTGAGATACTCCCTAGGTCTCTGCGTCCGCGTGACTCTCTCTCTGACAGAAGGACTTAGGCGTAGTAATACATATATAGGTTACTGAAGTTTTTGAATCAGTGTATTTGCTTTTTCTCTAATAACATTGTAACTATTCCGCCGATTCTAACGAAATTTGAAACCCTTATGTTGTTTTACATTCTCTTTCGTATGACACAATTGCCAAAGTCCTCCCAAGGTTAGCCCATGAATTATTTTGTTTTGTCAATAACATTGTAACTGATCGGCTGATTATAACGAAATCTGAAACTCTTATATTGTTTTACATTCTCTTTCAAATGAAAAAACTTCTAAGGCCCTCCTAAGGTTATTCTTTGAATTATTGAAAGTTTTGAAGGTCGTAAGGTCATAAATCAGAATATGTAAGAGCACGCGACTTTTTGGTCATCATACCTTGTTACTTTTTTTAAGTTTTGACCGAAAAAATTGATAGGCCGTCATCTTGGTGCCATTAGCCACATCGTTAATTGGAATTACATCATATTATATATAATTTTGAAGGGATTTTCTTTCTGAATTAGAATATGATGTGGGCATTTCATATTAATCAATTTTAAGGAAACTATGATTAATTTAAATAGCATTCGGGGGGGAGGCTAGACCCGTAACAACCACCCCCCGACCCCAGGCTGAGGAGGGGGGCTCGCCTCTTGAAGGGGCCCCGATGTGGTAAAAAAATTATTTTATTAATGAAAATATAAATTTTTTGAATACACATTTTCTGTAAGTATTCCGCAACATTGGGACTGCTGAGAATAATATTTGTCGTGCCTAGCACTACTTGTAAATGTAGGATATATTGTTGGGGGGAGGGGGCGGAACTAGACATTGAAACGGCTCTGGGTGAGGCTTATATGCCTGTCAAGGAGCGCGGTAGAAAAACTAGAGGCCTAACGATCTTTAGCAATCACCTTTTGAATTCAAATATAATGTTAGGCTTTCGAATTGGGAATATTACGAATTTATGTAACAAAATGCAGGGAGTGTTCATCCCCATTTCGAAATTACCTTAAAAAAGATAATTTTTGCTGGAAATAGCCTAACGTAGGCGGCGCTATAGTCGTCTCAATTGTTTTTATTATAGACAGTTTTTCTTGGTCAAATTTCACAAAAGTGCCTTTATGTTGTTTTTGGTAGGCTATTGTAATCGCATCATATTGTATTATATTTTTAAGGTTATTTTTGAAACGGGTCGTTCTCCCATAATCCCCCCCCCCGCCTTTTAAAATAAAATTGTAGTATTCCTAATTCGACAGCCTATCATTAGAATCAAATTCCCAGGAGATTGCGAGATGTCGTTAGACCTCTAGTTTTTATACCGTGTTGCTTGATTTAAGACATATAAGCACCGCCTTCATATGCTATTTAAGTCAATCATATTTTATTTAAAATTGATTAATATGAAATGTCCATACAATATTTTTATTTAGAAAAAAAATCTCTTCTAAATGATATATAATAGATATGATACGATTACAACTAACAATGTTGCTCCTAAGATGTCGGCCAATCTATTTTTCGTCATAACACCATAATTAGAAATTTGTCCGCCTTAATTATTGAAACTGCTATATAGTGTATATCTATGATATACACTATATAGCTTTGCGTTTTTTTTTTGTTTTCTTTTAATAGAGATATTTAGGTATAACATATCACCCACAAAATTTGAGGGCAGGTATTTTCCGAAATTTCACCTATCATTTTTAAGGTAATTTCGATTTTTTTTTTTTTTATTTAAGGGGCTATCTGGCGACTGCCGACTTAGGCATAAGTTGCCATAAACAAACAGCCTAGTTCTAGGCTACTTTAAAAAATTGAACAGGAAACAACAATAAAAAGAAATAACAATAACAAAGCAATAACAAAAACAATAACAAAAACAACAACAACTAAACCGGATTAAATGAAAGGGAGAAGGCCAACCTCCCCCCAAAAGTCAATAAGTCCACCAGTTAAAGTGCACGCACTCGTCCCGAGTACAAGGGACAGGCGGTAGCGACCCCGCCCATCCCGGTACCGGGACAGGTGTCGTGCGCGAAGATCACCCAGACTGGGACATGCGACAAGAATGTGCCGAACAGTCTGGGGGACGACGTAGTCGTTGCAATAGGGCGCAGGCGAACGCTCCATCAATTAGCGATGCGTCACACGAGTGTGCCCGATTCGGAGACGACAGAAAGCAACCTGAAGCCGCCGCGGCATTGGGGGATAGGTCCATGGGAACAGTCACGGCGCAATGGCACGCAACTTTAAGTTCCCTTCGACCGTCTCCCATCTTCTTTGCCAAGCAGTCCGAAGAGCTGCACGTATTCCTGTCATGTAGTCACTGTGAGGAAGAGCGAAACACTGGTCCGGTCGCAGAGTCCTCGCGGACTCTTTGGCGCCCTCATCGGCGCACTCATTCCCCGCAATTCCTACATGTGCAGGAACCCAGCAGAAGATAATCTCGACATCTGCCCGGCTCGCCAAAACCGTGGCGTCACGGATTTCGCGAACCAGGGGATGCGGAGATTAAGGTAATTTCGAAATGGATACGCCCCTTTAATTGTGAAGGGTTGTACCTCCCATACCGCTATTTATAAATAAATTAGTAGTATTCATAATTCGAAAGCCTAACATTAGATTCGAATTCAAAGTCGATTGCCAGATATCGCTAGACCTCGTTTTTATACCGTGTTTCGTGACTTTAGACATATACGCCTCACCCCCGAATGCTATTTAAACCAATCATATTTTATTTAAAATTGCTTAAAATAAAATGTTCATATTATTTTTTAATTCAGGAAAAAAACTCCTTTCAAAATGATATATAACACAATATGATGCGATTCCCACAGGTGGGCGTTATCGCGATAAATTATCGCGATAACGATATCGGGTTATCGGTTATCCGATATTTTTTTGCGTTATCGATTCATCGGTATCGCCGATACTTTGGGTTCCAAACTAGCGATAATCGATAATTTCAGTTTTTGATTCCAGTTTAGCACACGGGCGAGCCGCGCGTGCCTTGGAGGCAGAAATAGGTAGGTCCTAGCTGGGAACCAGCTATAAATGTATCGCCAGTTATCGATTATCGGTTATCACCGATAAGGTTATCGTTATCTATTTATCGGTTATCGTGATAAATCTGTTCGTTATCACGCTGACCTATGGCGATTCCAATTAACAATGTTGCTCCCAAGACGGCGGCCAATCTATTCTCCAGAACTTACAAAAAAGTAACAAAGTATCGATAAACTTAATTTCAACAAAATTGCACCAAGAACAGGTATTCCTATGTAATTTAATGATCTGAATACCATTTCTTCAATGACTTTTATTGATTAGAAGGCTCTAAAATCCTGGGAATGACGGCGCTATCGTCGCCTCATCTTAGCGACTTAGGATGTAGTAGTAGATAGTTCACTGAGGTTTTCTAAGCAGTATAATGAGGCAAAAAATTAGCGTAGTTTTCAAAGAGAACGCAGCACGATATTATAGGCGTTTATTTTTGCTTGATTTTTTTCGCTAGATTTTAGCCGATTTTAGCTTTTTAAAGCTTATTTCAACTTATCCAATGATTACTCATAGATCTGCAAAGGTCACCTAGATGCTAACTCTAGAGATGAATTTTAAATTTAAAAATGCTAGGGTCTTAGGGTCATCAGTTATGGTTGCTTATGCCGTAGATGTATATCTGATCCAAATCAATGTTCGAGATGCCCTCACTAGTCATCCACCAACCTATTTCTTAGCATTGTAAGGAAATTAGAAAATGGCGGGTTTTTCAGGTTTATTCTTGGTCTTATGGTTGGCCCCTGCTTCTGACAAGTGAAATCGCTGAGTTCCTATAGGTTTGTCGTATGCCCACGTCCCTGTATCTAGCTTTCGGTGTTGACTGTCTTAATGTCTTTGTATGAAAGACTGTCCCCCTGATATTAATGTTGGCCTCAATCTTGTCAGTGACTACTCTTATGTGTGACTTGATTTGACTTGTTGTGTATAGAAAGAACAGAGAGGGACCGCTGTATGTGATACGGCAGTCAGATAGTCAGAGAGGAGCGTTGCGGAAAACATTTACGAAAAGGACAGCCAGAGTTTATAGGTCTGTGGCTATACACCGATGCGTTGTGTTGTTGTGAGGGCGTAGGTTATGTGGTATTGATTGGGCGAGGGTTGGGGGCAGGTCAGGAGGGAGAGGCTGACTGCTCATCCGGAAACTGGTTTATGCGAAGAACGGTACGGGCGGCGGGTGTTCGTGGGCCGCGGGATATCGCGGCGCCATCGCTTACCTTCTCACGTGTAGCGAGGTGTATAGTGGGTCTGTGGTGAGTTTGTCGAGTTGTTTAGTGAGTCTAGTGTGAGCGTAAGTGTTGAGAGGAGCCAGTTTGTTGTTGTTATGTACTGCGTCCATTCTCGAGTACCGCGGTGAACGGCAAGCGCGCTTCAGAGCAGAGTTCTGAATGCGCTGAGCCTTTCGCTTCCACGTGTCGCTCGCAGCTACGAGCGACAGAGGGGCGTACGTGAGAATGGAACGCACGAGTGCTTTATATAAGTGTAGTTTTAGTTTTTTGCTCGCAGGGTAGAGCCTACCCCACGATGTGTTTGTGCGTGAGGCTCTTGCTTGTATTATGTTCTGGTATAAATTGAACCTGAGGGATTTGTCGAAAGTTACCCCCAGGATTTTGGTGCGTTGAGTGTATGCGAGCCTTGTTGGGTTTTGGTGGATCCTGTCTGGTGTGTGTGAGTAGATTTGTAGATGGTGCATGAAGTGATCTCTAGCGCCGTAGAGTGTCATCTGTGTCTTCTGAGGATTCGTGGCAATCAGCCATTTATCCTCGTAATCTGTCTTCTCGTCTAGTATTCTTTATGCGTGGAGCGCGATTTCTTCAGGGGCCCGGCCGCTGACGAGAATGGTCTCGTCATCGGCGTAGGCCACTATGTAGGTGTGAACGCAGTTTTCTGGTGGGCATGGGGTGTCGTTTGTGAACATGATGTAGAGTGTGGGTGCCAGTACGCTTCCTTGGGAAACCCCTGAGCGTGGTGTGAAGGGTATTGATAGGGTGTTGTTGTATCTAATGTGGCAGCACCGTTCAGTGAGGTAGTGCGAGAGGAGCCTTCTGGTGCAGAGAGGTAACTCTGTGTTGTTGGCGAGTTTCCAACGGAGTCCCTCGTGCCACACCTTGTCGAAGGCCTTCTCCACGTCCTTACTGACGGAGAGAGTCTTTTGGTGTATCTGTCGTTTCTTTTGTATTCTGTCGTGAACGATGGTCACGGCCGCCTGAGTGGACCTGCCTCTCCTGAACCCGTATTGACGGGGGAAGAACCAGTCCCTCTCTTCCAGGAACTCCCGTAGGTGGCAGTTAACCATACGTTTAAGTATTTTGCCTAGGTGCTCTAATAGAGCAATAGGCCTGTCTTTGTTTGGGTGTTTCAAGTCTTTGTGCTGTTTATGTAGGCGTATGTTGTGAGAGACTTTGAATATTTTGGGAAAGTGGCCTGAGGCTAGTGAGGCGTTGAATAGGTGTGTGGGTGTGGGGTATATGTCTGCGGGGAGGCTGGGTATGAGTGTGGCTGGTAGACCGGAGGAGCCGGGGGCGTGTTTTGGTGTCGTTTTTATATAGTGTTTCGTTTCCTCGACGGTGATTGGAGTGGTTAGTGTGGACGTGTAATCGAGCACCTCCATTCGTATCAGGGGGGCAGGCCTTAGCTCGTGAGCGTGAGCCCGACACCACTCCTGGATTTCCTGGAAGTGCTCCTGCGTATGTGGTTGTAGGTGGGTTGTGCGTGTAACTGTGTCCCAATGGGACCTGAATGCGTCGAGGATGTCGTTAGTGTCTGTGAGTGTGTGGTTGTTTATTTTGAGTGTGATCGGTTTGCATGGTTCAGTACCCAGCATCCTTTTTACGTGCCGCCAGGAGAAGGAAGGGTCCGTGCAACGGGTGTCGTCCGCAATGCGAAAGACCTCACGCCACTGCCGGTTCCTGTCTAGCTGCACGCACTGAAGGATGCGGGCACGTAGTTGATTTATGTTGTGTTGTCTTGGGCCTCTGGTGTAGTGGTTATTGTACTGTGTGATGAGTCTCTGTGTGTGTATTGAGAATGTGAAGTGTTTTATGCAGGTGTAGTTTTTTGTGGTGAGTGTAGGTTTCGTGCGGTGGTGATGGTGTCTAGAAGTGAGCACCAGTGGTGGTCTATCAGTCCTGGATTGGTGTCCTCCAGGTCGAGGTTATGTGGTGTATTTGTGGATATGTGACTCCTGAATTCTACCCAGTTCGTGTTCTTGTAGTCGTATAGAGGTGATGTAGGGATTAGTATGGGAGATGTGGATATGAGAAGGCATATGTGTGTCTTTTACAAGCCCTTTTATCCTATTGAAAGATTAGGGGCATGCCTCCGTTTCTCCAATCCGATCACTGGGAGGAGCCTATTTGGCTGGAGAGTAGGTGCGTAATCTAGTGTAGACGCATGTACACCGAGAGAGTGCTTGTATTTGGAAATCTGACAAATATCTTGTCGGGCCGACATTCATCCTAATATAAAGTTCACAATGGAGAGTGAACATGAAAACTCTATTTCTTTTATGGACATTCTAATTAAAAAAAAAAAGACCTATTGGTTTCTGCACGTCCATCTTTAGAAAACCAACATATTCTGGATTAGGTCTAAATTTCTTTATCTTTTGTGACAAAAAATTTAAAATGAACAGTTTGTATATTTTGATACAAAGAGTCATGCGGCTTTGCTCCTCCTACGCTTTAATGCACCTTGAATTAGACGTTCTAAGAAGTTTTTTCGTGTCCAACTTATTCCCCCTAGATTTGGTTAACAGAGTCATAGGCATAGTATGTATACAAATTTTCTTGCACTGGATGTTCCCAGGGAACATATATTGGTAGTACTATTCGCTCGTTACACTCGAGGGTTTGCGCACAACTCGGCATTAGTTGCCGAACAGGAAAGTCTCTCTCTAGTATGGAAGTCTCGCCAATCAGAGATCACATTATAAAGTGTAAGCTGATGCAAACATCAATAATTTTAAGATTCTGGGCTCTAATCCTAACATCACCCAGCTCAGAATTCTAGAATCTCTCTTCATAGAAACACATTTGCCCACGTTAAATTCAGACTTGACCTGCCACCCATTATTGGTAAAAGCCACAACCAACCAGCTTCAGACCTGTTAATATTCTACCGACAACAAACTATCCATAATCGTGTCCGATTTTGGGTAAATTCCTTAGTCATTCCCCTGACTCGCTTACAGCAGGTATGAATTTGTTCCTCTACTTATCTGTATATGTACTGTACTTGCAATTATTAATACTTTTAATTTTATAGGTTCACTATCTAAATTATTTTGCTTTTGATTTGTATCTAGTTTATGTTAACATTTGTTCGTCTCACAAATTGTGTTTATTCCTTTAGCCTGATGATGGATTAGGTAATCCGAAACGTTACTTGGAATAAATAAGAATGTCGCTGATGGTCGTATCCTTCCTACTGCACAGAACTAGTTTCAGCTGTCACAGCAGCTATTCTCAAAAGTGTAATCAAATACGTAGCTAGCACCATCTAGTATAAAAAGCGAGTAAAAAAGAAGAAACAAAAAGAAATCAGAGAAAACAAAACGGGAAAAACATGAATATTTAGCGTGGTTCCGGAGTGAATTAAAAGACTAAACAAAATGAAACCAGAGGAAGCAAAAAGGGTAAACATAAATATAAATATTAGGCGTGGCACCGGGGCAAAGAATGGGCATAATGAAATCAGAACTGGAAATATAAGCATTAGCGTGAAACCGGTGCAAATATGGTGAGATGGTTCGGGCGGTTTATAAATAAGTTTGGCAACATAATTCGAGATATATTTGTTAAATTTGTATTGCCCTACTAACACCACTTGTTTTCACATTTTAACTTTATTTGTATGTATTTAAAAACAAACAAATACTTTATTTAATGAAAAAATACAATATTACCAGTACCATGTACATTATATATAATTGTCATGTACATTATATGTGGTATGGTCCTCAGAATTATCTACTCATACCTATAAAAGAAAAATGGACAAACAATAAAAAATCAGAACATGATTACCCATTGAACATAGTTCCTTTACAAAAATAAAATCAAACTGGTTCAAATTTGTTTTAAGAGTATCTATTGACTCAGCATTTATACAAAATGTCGTGGTATGACATTACATTATATCAATACCATATTATATCTATGGGGGAGGGACCAATAACTTAAAGGCGAACCGAAAAGGGACGGAACGCCACGAGTTTCGACGCGCAGAACAGCGAGAAAAGAGTGCAACGAGGTCAGGTAAAATTTGGGCAATGGCAAAACTCAAGGTTATTTAAAGAGGAATGTACAAAAATATAGTTTTATTTACATAAAATAAGAGAATTAATGGGCAAAATTACATCGGTAAACGAGGGGGAATTACAGAGTTATGCATCAGACTCTGAAGTTAGAAATTAATGCGTTACAGGAGACTATTCAAATGGAGAGGATTAACTCAAATAGTTTGCTGAAGGGGGAGAGGGGTTGGCTTACGGAGGATTCCGGGTGAGATTTCAGGGTAAGACTTCACGGATGTCTTTTGCAGGCAATAAACGTGAGGGCGAGGGCGCTCGGAGCTTCTGAGCGGGAAGTTGACGTGATGACGGTTTTCCAAAGGGGGGGGGGAGGTAACGTCCGGTCCAGGGGTGAGTATTTCGGCCACCCGAAAACGAGGAGGGAACCAGGAGGGCTTCGACAGTAGTTGATTAGTGGAGTCGGAAAAATCGCTCGGTGGCGATCGTCAAATGTAATTAACTCACTGGCTGGGGCTAATTCCAACACACAAAAAGTTCAGCTGTCACTTTGCTTTGGAACTAGGAACTAGGGAAATCTTCTTGTGTCCAGGCGAGACTCCTCAACTCTGTGTCTCCCCCATGGAAGACGAGCCCTATATATATATATATATCCGAGGCTCCCCCCACAGGGGTGGGGGAAACAGCGCTACTCTCGAATGACCTCGAATCTTCACGTCGAGGCGATTCTAACCCGCGAAGAGGTGTTTCGAGGTGGACGCGGTTCGAGGCTACCGCTTGTGGATGGTGGGGGTGGGGGGTGGGGCTTACCAATTTAAGCCTAACCAAGTTCTAGAACCTTTTCCAGCGCATGGACGTCACTTCCGTGCTGGAAAAGAAATTCCACGTGGAATTCCCCCACACAAACTGCTGACATAAATTTCAAACATCAATGACTGGGCTAGACCAAAATCCCTTGCGAAGAATAGTACAGCAGAGGGGTTTGTATAATTTTAAGTTATGACCTCTTTTAAAATTATTACTCAAATTAAGAAATGCTCTTACTACTGTTAACAAATCATTTGAACATTATTTGATTACGCCTATTATAAAATATCTTTTACGTAAATTTCATCAAAACTTTGCGTACTTTTGCAGCTGAAAATTCATCAATTAGTTTTTTGGGTGCCAATTTTACGTAATAAATCACTTTCAATGCACCGCCGTTGCTGGTTCATCGTTGATCGTTTCACGTTTTTAATTCTTTTCAGATGAGAAAAAGAACGTTCCCTGAACAATTTGTAGCCATTGATGATAAGTAAATTCGTAGTGCTTGTTCCATGTTTGGTAAAGCAGAAGAGACATCAGTGGTGCGGAGCATGAACACATTTTTTTGTGCACTTCCAGTTGATGCTATTTTATCGTCATCGCGTATCTGCTCTTCCTACCAGCATATAAATTAATGAAATTCAGGAGGGAAATCTAAACAAAGGTCATTCGAATAAACAACGACAAGTCTTGTAATAGCAGCATCGATACCTTCATCAGACATAGTCATACTGAGTCAATACACCAATCCTTTGTAGCACTGTAGAATATGCTGAATATGTTTCTGCACTACACTCTTGAGTTGATCGATGATGACATAAAAGGTGTTAACTTTAAAATTTTCCAGTCATCCCTTCTAGAACATCTGTAGCATCCAGATCATTAACATTCTTCTTACGTTTAGGCACTCGCCGACGTTCAGATTTGTATGCGCTGCAGCTACTACGTTTACTTGCCTTTTGCTCGTAATATTCAAACTACTCTCGGGATTCATCTAATAATTTATCCAAGCTCTTTAGAAAACCAATAGTGGGCGTTAATTTGATGGTCCATCTTTGCAGTAATTTACTACAGAAGTTGAAACGCTGCAAAATGTCGTTCCATAGTTTACACATTAAAGCAAATTCACTGGTGTCCATGTAGTTGGCCAGTGAACCTGCTTCATTTATTGTGCCGCCGTTCTGAATAGAATCCTCTGAGATCTTTGGCAGAGTACTTCGAAACTCATAGTACCCCATCAAAAGTGCTTTTGTGGCATCAGACCGAGCAGACCATCGCGTATCCTATGGGTATTTTGGAACTAGGCATTACTGGCATTTTCGTAATTCTGACCACGGCAATTTTCAAAGTAGATTCCCTGATCCCGTGAGTATTGAAGTAGAGTGTTAGCTAAATTTTGTCGTGTGTGACTGGAGATTGGTATATAAGTCAGAAAACGCTCAACTGGCTGGTGATCCACCATATTTATGTAGCACAAAATGATGGTGAACTGGTCAAAATGTGTAATATCTGGAGTAAGATAGTGAAAAAGATAGTGATTTGACAGTCTCATCCTTGATGACACTAAGAACTCGCTTACCCATCATAGTAATTTGTTCTTCGCAAATTGTTTTTGACAGGCAAGATGTGTGGCCACGTCCGCGATTGACATGGACACGAATATGTTGGGACGAAAACAAACATCCAACTGCCCAATGAGCTCTAAGATGCCCAAATAATTGCCGCTATCTTTTGATCCACCAATTTCATTACTACCTCGAAGAGCCAGGCCTCTTTCACAGAGAAAAGTAATTGTTTTAACACAGCGTGGCAGAATGTTTTTCCAGTAGTTGGTCTGTTCCAGCTTATTTTGATGCAACTGCTCATCAACTCGCCCAGCATCAACATTGCGCTGACATAATGTCAGAACTGACTTGATATGTTTTTAACTGGTTTCATGCGCTTTTAAGTACTGAGCCATATTCTTCCAATCTGCAAATCTTTGCCCAGAATGCTGTACACGGTCAGGCGAAAACATAATGCAAGGAAAACAGAAAACCAGTCACAATCAACTCTCTCATCATTCGGTGGAATCCGTTTAAAGGATTCCAGAGAATTTCCACTTTGTTTCCGGATAGCTGTCTGCCAAGTTTCGAAAATGGTTTGCTCCCAGTCTGATGAAAATTTCACGTAAATGCTCTGTTATGTCACCAAAAACCCCCAACATCATTTGGAATTGTTATTGAAGCGAGTTTAGCCCTGACTTCGACAGTGTCAGATGGTCCGGCTTCAACAGTAGGTTCCTCTGGGTTCCCGTCCCCTTGTGATGAAGGCGAAACACCGATATCGGTAGAACTAGTAGCATCTTTCTCACTGACATGAAAATATGAATCTAATTTAGGTATCTTTTGAGTTGCTTTGCTTCATTGTGCTTCTTCTCCAACTCCTTTGCTCGCTCCCAACAACCTTTGCTTTTTGACATTGCTGTTCCTGCAAGTAGAAAGAAAGTAACTTAATCAATAATGACTGACTTACTAATGATATTACTGTCAGTAAAATAATTATAATATATTCATAAAATATTTATAGGAGACATAGTCCAAATCAAATTTCAGCTCTGAGTACTGCTATTTGAGAGCGTAATTGGTGCCTCTCTTTTTCAATCTAGATAAATAAAACAAGTTTTTTTCCAATTTATTAAAACAATTGAGAAAATTCTGATTACAAAATGTAATGTAGAACATATGGAAGCAAATATTTTTATTTTAAATGTTATAAAAATATGTTGTGCGAATAGCTATAAAAATATTAATACTTATGAGCAAAATGAATCTAGAAAATTTAGTTAAATCATGAAACAGTGACAATTGAAGAAAAATACATAGGATAAAATCTCATTATAAATATGGAAAGAAAACAGGGTGTGTACACACTTCAATCGGTGTGCGTCAAGGATATTCACCAACATCTCGGATTCGAAAGTCAAACAGAGGAGTCGAGATGCTGCAGGAACGACTTGATAGCTATTGGCGGTAAGACGCCCTCTGGATCTACTTCCAGTAAATTCTCGATGCCCTGGAAAAAATCCAGCTTCAGGAGTTAAAATATTCTTAGCGTATTCCAAAAATCACAAAAATAAATAACTAATTATCCTTCCACTCATCCTTCACTGAAGATCAGGATTCCAGAAATTATTCTTATAACATTATTACTCTTAAAGGAAAATTTAACTTAATTTTAAACTCCAATATAGATTAAATTCCTATAATTGTTTACCAAATTTAACATATTTACTCCACATTTACAAATTGAATTGCAATTCTTGTAATCATTTACCTATAACCTTAAGTTAACACATGAGAAATAACTATGCACGTAAAATACAATATTTAACTATAGCTATATCTAATAATATAAGACTAAAAACTCATACTTATTGCTCATTATACTTCATTATAATGAAATCTAGATAAGCAGTGAACTTCGTGGATTTACTCCCATGTTATAACGTCTATAAATTATTTCTAAGAGCTCGTTCACCTTATGGGGCACTTCAACTTAGGCAGGCTTGAGTAAGGTTCTGGTGAAGATACTCGTGAGTTTCTTGTAATATGTGAACAGTTTCTGCTTCTGGTATAGATAATTTCTTTAATTTTAATATAATAATTAATTCCTGAAATGAAAAGAAAGGAGAACTTAACATTAAATTTCTAGTAGACCCTCATGAGGAAAGGGCATAGAAAATGAAATTTTCCTACAACATGTAAGGTAGCTAGAAGCATTTGTAATAAACAAGGACACTAAGCTTCAACATGATGGTTTCAAATTTTTTTAGAATCAGCCGAATAGTTACAATGTTATTACCAAAACAAAAAAAGCAAAAGGGGACCGACCAACAGACCGAAAGAGCGAGATATAGGAGTCGCACGGGACTAAAAATTAGACAACGAAGAATTTTGGAAATGGTAAAGAGGATGAAAAGTTTACAAATGTACCAAGATAAATCAAAACAGAAAAAGAAAAAAATGCACAAATATTCCTTTTAACATTGTAAAATATATATTTAATATAATAGAATAATCGACGAGTTAAATGTAAATATTCACAGGACACATCTCAGCCACCAAGTGGATCGAAGGAGGAACTGGATGATAGAGGATTGGGCGCTAATTACAATAGATGAAGTAGAAAGCGCCCTCTATTCTTTCAAACAGAAAGTACCGGGGTACTCGGGACTAACTAAATAATATTGAGGCCTCAAGGTCCATTCTTAAGTGAATTAAAAAAAAAATAACTCATGAATTAATATCGGCTAAAATTATCTTAATAACCAAAACGAAGAAATCTCTCACGAACAAACAAAGCTACCGTACAATCTCACTCTTGGAAGTTGCCGGGAAGCTTTTCGAGAAAATTCTTAATCTAAGGCTCGTGGAACATCTGAAAGAGAACGCACTATATAAAATGAACAATACAGTTTCAGAAAAATTGAAAACACAGATATGGGGATCAGTGTAATAACTGAGTAGATCGCCCAAATTAAAATAAACGGGAGCTACGTGGACTTACTATATCATGATGTATCCGAAGCATTTAGAAACTTAGAAAAGATCATCTATGGCTACCTCATAGAGAAGAACGCCTGTGCAAATATAAGATCGACGGAGAGACTGAAATTCCTTCTCCGGGACAAACTCTCTTAAATAGATTGCCTAAGTCCAACTCTGTATTCAAATGCAGGGCAGATATCCCAGCAGAAAGCAACATATCCAGCTAAACATAGAGTGAGAATTCGTTACATGCAAAATCCTTCGACAAAAGAATAAAATGAAAATCTAACTTGGGATGATGAGGCGAACGTTTGTTTACTCAAAATCTACTCTTTTTATGCATCTCAAAAACACAGACACTAAATATACAGAAATTGCAAAATAAGGGCCCATATTTAATTGCAGGTAGAAGAAGAATGGAGAAGAGTAGATACGAAGATTTACATCAAGAAACGAAACTAGACCCAATAAATAAAGTATTAGAAAAAAGAGCAAGGAAAAATGAAAGAAAAAATAATGGAAAAGAACACTTTTACAAAAGAACAGAATAGGTGCCAGCCATGGAGGTTTACCAAGCTGCACGAAGAAACTAGAAAGCGATGAGAAGCAGCCTTTTAGGCATAAGAAGCGAGTCCAAATAAGAGATAAAAACAAGGAGACCAACATACGAGGGGCGGTCAATAAGTTTTGCGAATCGGTAGGGCAAAACAGAGGAAGGAGGATGGCTGTTTGTGAGGGTGTTAGGACAAGTTATGACAAGTCAGGACCTGCAGCTGCACGCTCCTGCCTCGTCTATTTAAGAAGCAGTAGCTGATTGCAGATCGTCAGTCACAAATCTTTCAACAATGGAGAAGGTTGAGCACCGCGCAGTGATCAAATTTTTGACCAAAGAAGGCAAGAATGCAAAAGAGATCCATGAACGAATGGTTGCAGTGTTTCCTGACACCGCCCCTTCCTATGCAACCATTGCTCGCTGAAATAGGGAGTTCCGCCATGGTTGTGAGTTCCTTGGAGATGACCCCCGTCCAGGACGCCCGTCAGACGCGACGAACGAGGACAATGTGGCCCGTGTGGAGAGGAGGATCCTCGAAAATCAACGGGTGAAGGTCAAAGAAATCGAGCGAGAACTTGGAATATCACATGGAAGTGTTATCAACATCATCCACGACAATTTGGTCATACCAAGGTCTCTGCCCGTTGGGTCCCTAGAAACCTCACGCCCCATGATCGACTTCAACGTCATCAAAGTCCACAAGGCCAGAGTTGCACAAGCTGCCCTGCGCGAGTGCGGATTCGAGGAGCTCAACCATCCCATCTACAGTTCAGATCTGGCCCCCAGCGACTACTTTTTATTCCGCCAGCTCAAGGCTGCACTGCGTGGACGCCGGTTTGGGACGATGAAGATGTTCAGCTCACCGTCCAGGAGTGGATTGAACAGCAGTCGGGAGATTTCTGGTTGTCGGGAATTCGAAGCCTCAGGGACAAGTGGCGCAAGTGCATTGAAGTCGAGGGTAGTTATATTGAAAAATAATAAAACATTTTTCCTCATATCTCGTTTCTTTATATCCGAATTGCAAAACTTATTGACCGCCCCTCGTAAAAGGAAAGACCCGTAAAATCAAACGTGACAAAACAAATAGTAATTGACCCCGAATTAGATAATAAACCGTATGCATAGGATATAATAGATTTCCACTTTGCACATGTCGGGTTCATACATCACAACCCATCCAAATTTCAACATTTCTTCCATTCTTTTTAAATTCTATCCAGTCATCGAAGGTTACTTTAAATGAACTAGTTCCTCTTTATAACTCTCATCTTCTAATCCTCACTTTATTTGGTTTGGCAATTTTATGTACTTTGGATAATCTTATGCTTATGTATTTTTATTCGTTTCATTCTTTTTTCTCGCTCTCATTTTCCTCTCCATTATATTTTTAGATTTTACTAACTCTACGACAGATTCCTAGACTTTTGAAACCATTGATGTTGGGATGATTATAATATCTGTATGTAGACCATGGTAGATTTCTCTGTTTCCACTCCCTTCCCGTTTATATTCCATTTTATGTGTGTAAGTGGAGAAGATAGAGAGATAACTGAAGGACAGAGAGGAACAGAGACGTGACGGATAAAGAGAGAAGAGGGCACAGTTAGATACAGAAGAGAAGGGTCGGCTGAAAGAAGAGAGAGAGAGAGAGAGAGAGAGACAGATAGAGAAGGATAGATGATGGATAAACTCTTATATATACATAAAAGAAAGGACATGATGTAATATATATATATATATATATATATATATATATATATATATATATATATATATATATATATATATATATATATATATATATATATATATATATATATATATATATATATATATATATATATATATATATATATATATATATATATATATATATATATATATATATATACATATACAAACATACACTAAATCACAATTTACACGTGACACGGTAGATGCTCAATAACCCATAAGAATAAGGGAAGACTGATTTATAAATTGCTAGCATAAAACTCTTCATTGTTAGGGGATAGTTTCTATTGATTTCGAAAGGGCTTTCGAGAATGGAACAAATTGGATTGATAGTTTTGGAAAAGTTAAATGTATTTTCTAGATATGCTTTGTTAGAATTGAGTTCCAAATTCTCTAGTTATTTGGTAGTTGCTTATTTAGAAGGGGAATTTCGATATGAAATTTGATATTTAGGGGTCCTTTCTCGAAATTTAAAAAATGTAGTATAAAGAGCTCGAAAGGAAAGTGGCTCTTCTTAAGAATTTGACGTTGTAAAATGCCATATCTACGAGAAGAACCTCATCAGGCCTCAGAACACGCATTGCTCCTGGGTTTGATTTGCCTAAAAGTTCAGCCGCACTATTTTCACATACATGGTGAAGATAATGACCCTCCCTTTTCCCAGTGTGTTTATTCTGAGAGACCACGAAAGTTTTTCTTTTGTGAGAGCGTGATTTTAGCTTTCCTTTGTTGGTATCCAACGAAATAGCCAATGGTTCAGACGTGGTGAATATTTGAGATGAAGTTTTGATAGGAACCCAAATAAATCCAAACTCCCTCACCAATCCAAGGTCTCCAATAAAGGTAGGAAGCAGATATTTTATATTAAATTTAGTTGGAGATTTAGAAGACTCAACAGATTCAGCCACCGACCCCAAGGCCATCACAATTCCCTTATTTGATCTTGAGGTTTGACATTTGATTGTCAATGGGCCGTAGTATGCGTCTTCACTTCGCTAAAGCTGCAAGGGTGAGATAAGGTAAAGCGCCCTCTGTAACAAAGGTCAACGAAAGAGTGGCGTCCTCCAAAGTTTAACAGGAAGAATTAATTTGAAAAGAGGTTTAAGAAGTTACAGCTTGAAAAATAGTTGAATGATTTGATAGTAAGTACAAGGGAAATAACTTTTTCTGCAACACAAAATATTTGACAATAAATGGATAAAACACGACAAAATAATGAATTAACACCTAACTCCTTTCCATAATGTGACTAAATTAAATTACCGTTAATATATGTAAACTGAAACTATTGAATATGTATCCTTAAGAGGCGAGAAGTTAATTTGAATAAGTGAGGTGAGAAGTACAAAAGAACATAAAGAAGGCGACGCTGTTACTTCCTTCTAAGCGTGCAAGATGCTGCGCACCAAATCACGAGTGCGTGCTCCCAGTAGTACCTCATAGCCCTCTGCTTTCTAAAAATGTGTTGCTGAAAAAAAAGGAAAGATATTCTGTGGTACCCCACCCAAGAGGGGGTGGGACAATATCGAGGGAACACCCTTCCTTATAGCACATTAAATCCACCCTCCCCCAACCTCACTTAGTGGACGGAAGTCGCTAAAGTGTCCATAAAATGCCACATCCGCACCCAGCTTCGCTGAGGGTCCAATAATGCGGGAGAAGAGGAAAGGGGAAAACTCCACAGGTCAAAAATATTTTTTTGAAAAAGTGGTTTCGTCGTATTATAAGGCCTAACAAGGTTCAAACATAGTTTGAGAGAGAATGAAGACATATCAAATGGGATAAAATAATAAAAAAATCTTGTACACGTTAATGAAAATGAAAAATATGTGGGGTTCGAACCTTTTATCTAACAACTAAGCTACATTTAACACCTCGTTTTCTCTTTCTCCTTGTTTGTTAATCTATGTTTGATCCTTGTTAGGTGTTAAAAAAAGACGAAAGCAACGCTTGCGAATTCGACTTTTTTATGGATTATTCAGTATATATATACAGTACTGGAAAAAATATTATGGATTTTTGCAATTTTTGGTATTTTTATATATAAATATATAAAGGTCAAATCAACTAAATTTATTTATTGACAGATGATTTATTTCCTATTATTTATACAGAACTAGTATTTTAGTAGTTAGTTTGCCACTCTTTAGCAGCATTAAGCGCTTGTACACGACGAAGCATGCTACGAATTAGTTTTTTGCAAAGATCCTTGATGTTATCCGAATGGAACCAAGCTTCTATGAGGCGTTTAATAAGCTATATTTTCATTGTAATAAGGAATTGATGCATTTCATCTTTCAACAGAGACTGTCGAGGAACGAAGGCGCGTTACCCAAAACTCTCAAAAAGGTACACACGTCTGTAAGCCAGGCTGCCACTGTCGGCGCTGGGATCGGGTACAATTGAATTTGGGGATGGTAAATACCTTCCAACTAGAGTGCACTATTATTAAGGTTGGCTCTTTGAATGAGCATACGTTTGCCGGGTTCGGCTCAAGGGTTATTCGAAAGAAAAACAGCTCTACAAAAATAAACTTTAATACAAATTAGAGTAAGAACAAGGGCACAAATAAATATAGGAATCTGAATAATAATTAGTACGACCAAAGAATACTATGACGGGCAAAATTTAAGGAAAGTAGGTCCGGGAGAGAATATATAAGTGATCTAATAAGTTGGATTAAAGGAAAGACTTAGCAAGTCTCTTGGCGTTACACAAAATGGGGGAATTCTTGTTAGGACTGGGAACGGAGAGGTGGGACTTACGAGGAAAGGACTCCTGGCTACTACTGGTGAATGAAATGGGGAGATTGAAGACCAATGGCCAGGTCTTCGTCGATGGGGTCCCGATGTGAAGGTGTCGAGAGACTCCTAAGGGGGTTGAGATTACCTTGGTTCCAGGGAGAAGTAATCACAAATCGAGATTCGTCTGCGGGACGGCAGGAAGTCTCAACCAATGTAGTGAGACAAGAGAAACCCAGGACAATCTTCTGGTGGCGTAAACGGGGTTTTTGTAATCTTCCTTTGATCAGGGCGGATTACATGAAGGCGATCAGCTGACGAGATCACAAAGCTGAGGGGATCACTTCACAGGGGATGAATACTTGGATCTGGACGGCAAGAAGCTCGGACTCTCTCTATCTGCTGAGGCTTTGCAGACATCACCTTAAATAAGAGCCACATCCATGGTTGTAAGAAGGCTATGCGCAGCAAGGCGTCCCAAGGGATATCGGACGCGGCTTAAGCAAACACTATCCTTGATAAATTCGAAGCATCGACGAGGCGAAAAGGAAATAATTGAGATTCTCTTCTACCCTAAAAGGGGAAAAGATGAAGACAGCTGCTGAGCCTCAGAGCGGGACGGCGTTATCAAACTGGGGGAAGACGGTAATAAAGCACCCAAAATTAAATAAAGCTGCGCTAATCCGTCTCGACTAGGGAGCTTCTGTGCGATAACGGCTCGTATTGAGTTTCATGCTCCCACAGAGACCATGCACTCTCAACGGGGTTCATGTCAGGTGAATTTCCTGGCCATGGTATCACCATTTTCGTCGCACCGCTTCTGTACCGATTTTGCTGTATGGCATGGGAAAGAGTCAGGTGGACAAATCCAAGGCCTATACTCATACCATTCACTTACTTGTGGTAGTAGACGGCTTCTAAGTACCTCTATATACCTCTCTTGGTTCATAATCGCTTCAATTATCTTTGTGCGACTAGTTCCATGGATACAAATTGCCCCCAAACCATAATCTTTTGTGGAAATTTTACCGTTTTTTTAAGACAATCTGGTAGAAATTCGTCACGCTTTGCACCCGATCATCCAGTACTGTTATTGTGGATTCGTCAGAAAAGACCACCTGAAACAATTGAAAACCATATTTGACCAATAGGACATCCAAAACAAGTGACTGTTTTAGTCTATGGCAATCAGAAATTAAAATTCATTTTTAAATTATTCTTCATAAAGTTAGCCTGATGATTGAAATCAATCCTAACATGTTATTTTATCAATAAAGGTCATATTTTATCAATCATACAATACATAAAGACACTAAGCCACTAGTTTAGATGGTCTTACCTGATCTCATTTCTCAGAAGTCCATGCAATATGATTTTTACCCCATGGAAGGTGCGCCTCCACCATCGTCGGGGTAAGCTTAGGTTTTCTCCTTGGACAATATGCGTTTAATCCATTTTCTAAAAGTCTGTTGTTAATTGTTCTACAATGCACAGTGATGTTATCTTCCATTAATTCACGGGAAATCTTACTACAAGATGCTCTCCTATTGTTGAGAGACATTCTTTTTATTTTTCTATCAATCTCAGGGGTTGTTACTCGCTTACGACCAGTTCCCAACTCTTTTTGGCAACATATCTTTGTTATTTTCCAATTTTCTCTTAATTGCACTAATTGTCTGAGTTGAAATAATTAGTAGTTTCTTTGCAATTTCTACCTGTTTAAATGTGGTTTCATCCAAATACACTTCTATTTGTTCAAAACTGGACTAATAACACTATTTTACCCATCTCGACCTGAGATTGAAATAACACGTTACTTACATTTTGAATGAAATTTAATCAATGAATTTGTAATTTATACAACACAGAGTGACTAAAAGAGGCATTGGAACAAAAACAAACACCCTACACCGACCTCTAATGGGTTATAACTGAAGGAAACGTGGGCTGCAGCAGTTTGATCGCATGGTAAAATTTAATATTGCCACATAACGACGGCTCGTTATTGCCAGATGTCACTAGAAACTTGCTAAATGGGGGCAAAGTGACTACTGAATACTAGTTCTGCATAATTAATAGGAAATAAAAGAAGATAAAAGACCTAATGCACACCACAGACTTAGATGTGCACTGATATTTTAACAATAAGACAGAAATATAGTTTTAATATAAAAATTACTCACTTCATTTTTACATGAACTTTAGTCGTCTTGGTTTGATGGCGAACTCGCATAATATCCTGTCGTGTAGCTCCTTCTTCTTGTGCCAAGTTTTTTAAAATGCTTTTTCCAAATGGCTTATTTTTATATCTAATAATACGAGTATGTCTTTCCCCATTTCTAAGTTAAGGATAAAAATAAAGCAACCCTGCAAACACAAATGATCTTTACACACATACGCACAGAATAACAACAATCAAATACTGACAGCGGCGTGCACAACAAACATTAGCCAGAGACCAATCAGACTGTCGACTGTACTGTACTCTTGACAAGAGATGCCAGTTAGTTTTTACACCTACAGGGCTCGTTCGTATTAGCCCGAGTTGCTGGATAATTTTTCATTCTTTTAAGAATATTGTAGAACGGAAACCTTTCATAGATTAGAGTTTAAGTCCTAATCCCTATAAAAATTTATTCTTTCAAGAAAACATTGAACAATTAATATTAATTTTTACTCGGCTGTAACTTCTGAGCTGAGTCAAACGCATGTGAACCATGTCGAGAGAACGTCTGCTACGAATGATATTTATTGTCACAGGGAACCTCTAAGACGACCGCCAGACGCTGAACGAAAATATATATGAACTGTGATCAGGCTCAATAATCTTTCATTGATCACGTGGAGGGGATAATTTAATTCACTGTGTACCGAAAACCAAACCATTCTAACTCTTATATCCATTTTTTTTCTCATCATGATATTAACATTATACGAGCCGTTGCATCAGGTATGTTTTTGAGAGCACTTAGGATATGTGACCCTTGCTTTCTAGAAGACGAGATTACATATATAACCTGCAGTTTCATTGAATTAAATTACCCCCTCCACGTGATCAATGAAAGTTTATCTAAAGCAAATCTACTCATTACCGTCCCGAGGATAAAAACAAATTTAGTAATACGAAGTGTCTGTGCCTCCCTTTTTCTCACCTCCTCAAGGGAGTGAACTAAGTTATTTCTCCAACTTAACTACATTTAAATACCCCTTTTCTATCCTTAAATCTTTCCCTTCGACCAAGCTCGTGGATCAGCCAAATGAAATAGGTGTATATTTAATCCCGTGTGGCTCTACAAACTGTCCCTCATTTTACATAGGAGAGACCGGAGGAACCTTAACAAGACGAATTTATGAACATAAAGGTGATGTCAGACGA
Organism: Ceratothoa steindachneri; assembly: GCA_963969495.1. Lineage (NCBI taxonomy): Eukaryota > Metazoa > Arthropoda > Malacostraca > Isopoda > Cymothoidae > Ceratothoa > Ceratothoa steindachneri. Next base: position 136,796,513 of record OZ018329.1, on the reverse strand, counting down.
GGCAGTACCATATCCAGTATTTTTAATCATATTAGCGATTTCAACTACCAAATTGACTATTCAAAGGGACAAATCATATATAATTGTAAAGATTTTCGTAAAAGAAAAATATTAGAATCTATATTCATAGGAGAAATTCCAAATTTTAATTTGTCAGATGGACGATTGAAATGCAGCCCCCATTCCCGTGACCTTATCGTAAACAGCTTAGTCAACGATCTTAGATTCGCACCTCATGATTAATGACCTTTTCCCCTGTTTTGTGTTTCTTTGTGTTTTTTCCTTTTGTTTTTCTCATCTGTACGCTATTTATAGACTTTTGTAACAATTGCATTCTCAGTATACGACTAAATACTTAAACTAGTCTCGCAAATTAAACTTTTGGTTCCTATTCAGTGGTTTCAATATCATATACCATAACTCGCCATTAAGTTCTTTTACATATATATATATATATATATATATATATATATATATATATATATATATATATATATATATATATATATATATGAAGAGAGAGAGAGTCTAAAGGAATTTGATCCAAACCTTTCTCACCTAAAACTGGCAGCCTCTTCAGTGGCTAACATGTAAAATTGAAAATATGTGAGCAAAATAATATTTAAGAGAATATAATTATTATAGGATGCAAAAGAAAAACTGAACCAACTAATATGTAAGCATTATAAAACAATATAAAAAGAGAGAATGTTGTCTTGCCAAGCCGTGCTGCGATCATTGTTTTGAACTGGTGAAAATATGAGAACTATTTTAATTCAGCTCCAGGTACTTTTGCAACCTCACGGGATCTTTTACATCTAAAAAAGACGAAACAACTTTTTATATACGACGATTGGTAAAGTCAGCGTTTTCTCTCGAGAATTTTGACAGTTAACTTTGTTCAGAAATTTTTAGTATTAAGGGTAATTTCGATTACAAAAAATATTGAAAGTTCCCCTCGTATAATGAGTTTTGTCCTTGTGATAAAACGGTCTGAGGCCGCTTTAATTCAGCCTCTATTACATGTTAACCATGCTTACCCACATGCTTACCCACGTGTATCCTGCGAGAGGAAGCAGAAGCGCGTTATCTTCCACTATAGCCAATGTTTAATCAAGGAGGTTCACTCCCCCATTTCGCCTCCATACGTCGATCTTGCCAGATTGATTAGGCTTATGGGCAGATAAGATATTTTTTCAGGCGCCACCGGGACATTTCCCCGAAGTCCCCCACTGAATTATCCCCTACGCCATGGAGATGGCTCCGGCTATTTATACCATAGCTTTTCCCAATTGAAGGAGATCCAGATTATCTTAACGAATAGTTATATATGGTATATCGTCGGGAGCCTATTCTACGACATATATATATATATATATATATATATATATATATATATATATATATATATATATATATATATATATATATCTACTGTTTAAATTTAGTATCAAGTGTGTAGGTTTTAACGCTATATCTTGGCAAACACTGGTCTCAGTCGAGTGAAGCATAGTGTTATTCGTTATAAGAATAGAGTATAGTAGTTCCCTTTTGTTTTAACGATTGCTATCCCCTTTTTTAAAACTTAAGAAGCTGGAGTAGCTCAAGGAACTGTAATAATAATTTGTTTGTTTTTTTTTGTGTTATTTTAGTCATTGGTTATCTAGGTCGAGAAACCAATTCTCTAGAAGGCATAATTCTTATCTCAAGGAATTTAGTTGGTTCACTATTGCGCCCCCAAGTGCAAATATGACTCAGTTTGAAATCTTCAAAGCACAAGGAGAATCCTTGAGACTTTCCGGAAGAAAATTGATTGAGTACGTTCAAGAGGAGCAACGAACAGAAATAGAAAAGTTAAGAGAAGAAAGGCAAAGAGAAGGAGATGAATGGAAAAGACAAGCTGAGCTTCACCATCAGCTTGAAATGGCTCGCGTACAGACTGAAACCCAATTGGTAAGTTCACGATCCGAAACGCCGCCCAATCTCCCATTTAAGCTCCCCAATTTCAAGGATGGAAAGGATTTCGGAGCATTTTTAGCACACTTCGAAAAGATCCTCGAAATAAATAATCTGGATTTGGAGGCTGAAGGCGTAGTAAGATTACTTCCCCTTTTAAATTGTAAAATGCACGACATTTTCATATCATTACCATCTGAATGTTCAATTGACTACAGTACCTTAAAAGCTGAGTTATTGGCCGCTCATAATATGACTCCCGATTTCTACCGCCAAGAATTTCGAGGAGGTCGTATTAAACCCGGACAGACGTTCCGTTAATTTAGATACATTCTTCAGAGGAATTTTAAATTCTGGTTAGAATCCTCAAAGGTTGATCCTAACTACGAGTCCTTAACAGACTTCGTGTTGCGGGACCAATTTTTGGCGTCTCTTCCGACGGAGATCCGCGCGTTCGTCAAGGATCGTCGGCGCCAGACCTTTAAAGAGTGTACTGAAGAAGCGGATGTTTATGTCGCAAGCCATAATTTATACCCCAAGGAGAATCGAAATTCTCACCAATCTCCCTACCAGGAAATAAGGAAGGATTCGCGCCCCTTCCCAGGAAAGCCAACGAAGTTTCCGGGCCCCGTAAAACTCCATAACTTCTTCCCCCAAAACCAACAACGGGTCATCCAACCTCCCGTTAAGATTTCTCCACCATCACTCTTCCCGAAGCGACCAATCATATGCTTCACCTGTGGTGTAGAAAACCACATGAGCTGGAATTGCCCCCCAAATTCTAGGCTTAAAAGCAGACCAGCCCACCAAGTTCACCAGATTAATGCCACCCCGGCTTTCCCGGTGGTGCAGACCTAAGCATCAACTTCTCCCCCTCCGTCAGGCCACCAGGTAAATTTTATTTTTGATATAAGTTCCCTGGGACCTTTGAAATTTGAGGAGGGCAGCGTGAACGGCTGCCGTGTATCTACTCTCGTCAGGGACACAGGGTGCACGCGTTTCATCGTGTCCGACGAGCTCCTTTCCCCAGTGGACCCTAACCACGAAATATTTGCGGTGGTACATGACTACCTTGGGCGGGCGAACCGATTCACCGTCGTTAGATGTTACCTGCAGTGTCAGTATTATGATGGCTGGGCTGAAGTCATTTCAGCACCCATAAAATTTTGTTCTGTACTTATAGGACAGAGCCCTCAAGTAAGCTCCAACCTCTTGTCCTAGGCCGCCCTTACTCGAGGCCGAGCTAAGAAGGAAGCTCAGGAGTCCATCCCCCTCAGAACCCCGATGCCGTCCGAATTCTCGGAGATCCTTAACCAGGACTTTAGGTCCGCACAAAAGGAGTGTGAAACACTAACACCATTATGGGATAAGGCCCAAAACAAGGACACGGAGACTGTCTGTGGACCCAAAGTAATAAGGTACCTGAAACAAGGTGGTCTACTTTACCGATCCGCCGAGGACAGTGATAACGCTGTTACAACTGCCTTATGCCTTCCACGATCCCATGTACCTATAGTGCTCAAAATAGCTCATGGCAGCATCTTTTCCAGTCATTTTAGTCATACTAAAACGGGTCAGCGTATTTTTAAATATTTTTATTGGCCGGGTGCTGCAGATGACATCTTAAAGCATTGTCGATCGTGCGATGTGTGTCAGAAGACGTCCGCTAAGGGGCGGGTCAAACCTGCTCCCTTACAAAGGGGACCAGTCATAACTGAACCCTTCTCCAGAGTGGCCATCGACCTGGTTGGCCCTATCCACCCCCCTTCGAGCGAAGGGCACAGCTACATTTTTACCTTAGTAGACTTTGCTACCCGTTTTCCCGAGGCTGTCCCCCTTAGCCGAATCGATAGTATTTCTTGCGCCGAGGCCCTCATTTCCATCTTTTCAAGGGTAGGCGTCCCCAAGGAAATACTCCCAGACAGAGGACGACAATTCACCTCCGAGTTGATGGAGTACGTAGGGAAGCTGCTCATGGTAAAACCCCTTTTTACCACCCCCTTCCGGCCACAGACAAACGGAATGTGCGAAAAATTAAATGGAAATTTAAAATCCGTTATTAAGAAGATTTGTGCCGAGCAGCCCCGCGAATGGCACCGATATCTCCCGGTCGCCCTATTCGCCTATCGAGAAATTCCTCACCATACATTAGGCTTCGCCCCGTTCGAGCTCCTTTATGGACGTAATGTACGCGGACCACTCAGCATTTTAAAGGAGTTGCTAATCAAGCCCCAACTGGATCAAAAACTCTAGTCATCCTACGCCTATGTCTTGGATCTACGCCAGAGGCTCGAGAAATGCGCAAACATCGACTATGAAAATGCCGATGTCAATTTGGAGAAATACAAAACCTATTTTGATGTCAGGTCCGAAGATCGTAAATTTAAGCCCTGTGATGAAGCACTCCTGCTCCTTCCCACAGCCAGTAATAAATTACTGAGCCAATGGAAAGGTCCGTACTCGTTCCGCGAGGTACGAGGACCGGTAGATTACCTCATTGGTACCCCAGCAGGCGATAAGCTCTACCACGTCAACTTGTTGAAAAGTACCACCGACGTGCCCATGGAAATACGTTCGTAGCACTGGACGAAACATCGGCGCTTGAAGAGGATTACCGCGCGGAGTCCCTTAATGTCATACAGACAGTGTGCATCCAACCTGATGCCGATTACCCTCTTCCTTTTCTGCTAGGCGAGTCTTTTAAACCCTCTGACCTAGATATCGACGCGCAGCTGACACCACATTAAAAGAGTCAGCTACAAGAATTATTATGTCAGTTCGACGACGTTATTTCAGAGAAGCCTGGATGCGCTACTAGTTTCGAGCATGATATTAAATTAACGACCTTAGAACCTGTCCGTTCAAAACCCTATCCCATGCCGATTCATTTACGCCAAGCTTTTAACGCCGAAGTCGATAATTTGATTAGTTTAGATATAATAGAACCTTTCACCTCTAGTTATTGTTCCCCAATCGTCATGGTCAAGAAACCTGATGGCTCTTATCGGATGTGCATCGACTTCCGGAAGTTAAATTCGGTAACTGTGTTCGACGCCGAGCCCATCCCGTTGGTAGATCAAAACCTACATCTTTTTGAAGACGCCAAGTTCATCTCAGAACTTGATTTGTGCAAGGCGTATTACCAAATTTCCCTCCGGCCCGATGTGAAAGCATATACCGCCTTTGCAACTGAGAAAGGCTTAATGCAATTTAAGCGCCTTCCTTTTGGCCTCGTGACTGCTTGTAGTAACTATAAACGTCTCATGAGAAGGTTTTTAGATGGACTTCCGAATGTCTCCTTTGACTTCGATAACTTCTACGTCGCTACTCGTGAATGGAGTCATCATTTAACCACCCTATTAGCTCTCTTCGAGCGACTGCGCGAAAATGGCCTCGCCATTGGCCCCAGCAAATGCCATTTTCCCCACGAAACCATAAAATACTTGGGTTTTAAAATAGGACAAAGGCAGCTAGGTCCACAGGAGGACAAAATTAAGGCAATCGCCACATGCCCCTCCCGAATACTAAGAAGCAATTAAGATCATTCCTAGGATCACCTTCTTACTATCGGCGATTTGTCCCGAATTTCACTGCAATTTCAGTGCCCCTCAGCACCCTTTTAAAAAAGAATTCCCCGATCGACTACGTTGGAATGATGTCGCTGTTTCTCATTTTAACCAGCTTAAGAGTAAGTTCATTTCTTCCCCATTTTGAAGTTGCCCAACCCGGAAAAATCCTTTGGGATTAAGACCGACGTGAGCAACGAGGTCATTGAAGGTGTACTCCTTCAATACGAGGATGACGGAACGCGTCATCCAGTTGCATAAGCTAGTCGCCAGTTATTACCCCGCGAAAAGAGATATGCCACTATAGAGAAGGAAGCTCTAGCTATTATTTGGGTTTAGACAAGTTTAAGATGTATTTGATAGGAAAAGAATTTCAGATAGGAACTGACCACCGCCCGTTGGCCTATATTCAGAATGTACGACACCTCCACGGCCAAATTATGCGCTGGAGTCTACTCTTGCAATTTAAGATAAATTACATAAAAGGTTCCGATAATCAGGTCGCTGACGCACTCAGTAGGAATGCGTTACCAAATAGTGTAGATTAATTTAATAATTCGTAGGATTAGGATCTCCATGTATGTATATACCGTCTTGTACGACTCAAATTAGATTCTCCTGTAATATAATTAGTTAATGTATATGTCTGAATTTTGTTGCTCAATGTCTATTTTTTTTTTCGTATGTGTATATATTTGTACCCATTAATTTACGTATGAATTCTTTTGTCCCATATGTACTAATTTTATATTATTTCATTGTTCCATGTCTCTTTTATGGTTAAGTTTGTATTAAAGGTTAGTTTCCCCTATAAACAAATGATCAACATAATTAAAGGGAGTGAGGTAATACTAGCTAGGTGCATGAAGGTACGGTCGGTGCAGGAAAGTGAATTCTCCAAAACGGAGCTCTATGGTTGTCCCTTCTCTCTTTTTTTCGAAGTGACAACTTCCCCTGGAATAGAGGGGTGTGATAGAACGGTCTGAGGCCGCTTTAATTCAGCCTCTATCACATGTTAACCATGCTTGCCCACGTAAGCGCGTTATCTCCCATCATAGCCAATGTTTAATCAAGGAGGTTCACTCCCCCATTTTGCCTCCATACGTTGATCTCGCCAGATTGAATTAGGCTTATGTGCAGATAAGGTATTTTCCCAGGCGCCACCTGGACATTCCTCCGAACTCCCCCTCTCAATTATCCCCTACCCCATGGAGATGGCTCCGGCTATTTATACCATAGCTTTTCCCAATTGAAGGAGATTCAGATTATTTTTGTGAGGCATCAAGCCGATCCGGTCTCCCTTGTGCACCTAGAAACTCTGCCGAGACGCCAAGTCAATAAGGCTCCCCTGTTGTTCGGAAAGAAAACAACGTTAGAACAGCCATTGTTATTTGAGCCCGTTTGACAAGAAACGGTTCTCACCCCTCCCTGTTGTTCAGAAAGAAAACAACATTAGAACAGCCATTGTTCTTCAAGCCCGTTCGTCAAGAAACGGTTCTAGTTCTCAAGACATCACGTCCGGATAATTTAATTTCCCCCTTTTTGCGTTCTTCAAGAGAACGCTTGGTTAAAACAATAACCTCCATTGTTCATCTAGAACATCTCCGATATCCGGTCACAAGGATCACTCGTACTTCCGAGCCCCACTTCGCTCTCACTCCTCGAAGACAGCCCTTCCCCCTCGTTAAGGACAACCCCCCCGAAGAACTCTTCTGCTGGAAATCACCAGTTGAACCAAAGATTCCTTCGCATCGTCTTCCTCTGCACAACAACTTTGTAATTACGTAAGCTGAGCATTATCTTTAATCATTTAACCTTTTGTCAACGCAACCCTGTGCTTTAAATGGTTTAGCAAACCATTCCCCCCCTTTTTTTGTTTGTTTACCATTTTAAATCTCTCCAAATCTTAATCCTCAGATTAGTCAGATATTCCCACGACCCTTTTCATTCCCCGCTTATGTAAACATTTTTTTGTGTTGTTGATAGTTTAATTAATAAAACTCTATTCTATTAATGGTAGCCATATTATTTATTCAATCACGACCGGGCACCAAATCTCGCGTATGCGTGCAGGAAGTTTACATACGTCATAATACACATAGCCATTCATAAGATGCTGTCGTTCAGTTATTTGCTTCGCACACGCACATTACTCTTCCGCTTACAGGATCCGATAAAAGGTTTTCAGTCCACACTCTCCTGACGTTGAAAGGCTGGCTCTTCCATCAGCCACATAATGATTCCTTTCCACCAATAAAAGGTTCAGGGTGCAGTGATTGCTATTCTGATCTTTATGTTGGTTTAATTATCTGGTTGGATGATGTTTTCCATGTATCTTCTGAGCCTTTCTTGGAACATCCTAATCCAATGAAACTTTATGGTCCTTCATGACCTTTCTTCTACCATTTATCTCTAAAAGTCCTTCACATGTCGGGCGGTTGCCTGCTGAACCGAATAGTCTATTCATAAATGGCACATATGACAATTCAAGGTCATTTTCTGCCCCAGGTAATTTGACACTCAAGGTTAAACTACAGGTATTGTGAAGAAAGGGAGTTAATGGGGGCAGTTTAAGTATTAGAGACTCCGAATTCGAGGCGGCTCTTTGGTGAAGTGGTTACCATTGCTGACCTAATGGTTTTTGACCGAATCCTGCACTTACCAGTTGTATCTAGCATGGAAACAACCTCTCTTTTCACTGTTAGTAGCTACATATATTCTAAATGTTGATAGCTGGGTATTATTTTTAGATTGAGCGTGCTCGGACCTTACCTACAGCTGTATGTCCCTTGTTTGTTTTAACGGAGTGTCTCGTGGTTTTCCAGGAATGTAAAGAAGGGTATCCGGTCGGGCGTGTTATCATAGCAAATTCCTCGGCAATAGATAAACAGCCCCAAATTCAGCTTATAAAGGTGATATTCGGTATGGCAGGACAAGTAAAACAAACCGAGGTGTCGAAATGGGCGTTGCCGTTGAAAATTCAAGAAGCGAAGTGAATAATAAAATATTTAAAGACCGTCTCGCGTATTTATGGCTGAAAGGGAGCTTAAAAAGCAGGAGTAGAAATATCAAGAAAATGAATTTGCAAAGTTATGAACGTTGTTATTTCGTTTTAAAAGAAAATAATTCAGGGATAGCGATTAAATTGTAAAATTTTAATTCATAGTTTATACTTAGTCTCATTATTTATTTATAATATAACTTTTATTTACTCTTGCTAAAAAGTGATCGAGTATGCTCGAAAGATAAAACTGTACAGGGTTTCCATTAAGTCTGGACACGTAGATAAAAAGTCATATTTTAACAAAAAAAAAATAACTACATTTTATTTAATAGAAATATTAATAAATAACATCTTCAATGCGATTTCCACCATTTGCGATGCAAAGTTGGATGCGCTTTGAGAGATTCAACCCGATGAACCCAAATGCATTGACGGAAAATTTCTTTTAATTTAAGCACATCCGTTTATGATGCGCTGTTGCCTCGTGTTTCTCGTATCATTGAGTACAACTTCTATTTTATCATACGCCAGAAAAGAAGTCAATGGGAGTAACGTCTGATGAATGTAGAGATCATTGTGATATTTTCTATATGTTTAGCCTCTAAGACACTGTACAATGAAGGACAGAAAGGAGAAGTAGATAGATGCAAAGACAGTTGGTTGCTTAATGCATTCGTCAAAGAAGCATTCCCTCAGGAAATATGAGTGGTGAACGTTTTAAAATATTCATGAAACCACAAGATACAGTATCTAGTTGGAGGAAGAACGAGTAAAACCTAGAAATTTCAGAATAAAGATAAAATAAAGATATAGAACTGCAGTATATTACGACAGATACCCACTCAAAATGCCCGCAAGGCGTGCACGCATCTAATGAATAATGGCGACATATTATAGGAGTTGCGAAAATATGCAGGATTTTCTTCAATGTATCTTTTCCCTTCGCTGGCACGTCGATAAAATGGGCAAAGAATAAATTAGAAGTCTTAAACCGATGTGTGTTCCCTTTAAATTTTTAAAACAGATAATGAATTTTCATTGTCATTCGTTCCTGAATAAAAAACAGTTTGAAAAATATATACGAAAAAACTCTCCTATTTCGACGGAAAATAGAACACACACACACAAACACATACAGCTGATTACAAATCAACTGACGAAGATCCATTTTATTTGCTAATATTATAAACCAATTTTCCCTTCTGAATAACATGACGTTTTTTTTTCAGATTATGTCTTCCGCACGAAACAAGAACCTTCTCTGGCTCCTGGAGAAGTCACCGATTCCAGGTTTCTTGGGAAGATGTCCTCCTGGTTTTCCTCTACCACCATCAGGTGCAGAGGGAGACCCTCCCGGTGGCGGCCAAGAGCACCTCTCTCAAGTTGCCACGAAGTTTGGGAGAAAGTGAACCTTACTGTCAAGGCGGAGCACGTGATCCGTCGTAACATCCGGATCCTTCACAACGAGTACGTGAGCCTCAAGAAGGAAGCCAAGCGGGAGACACCTGCCGCCGTAACAAAGAGGGAGGATGGAGCGGGGATTTGCCTCAATTCAGGTCCCCTGGAGCCTGCCATCAGGCGAAATGGAAGGCAAAGGCTATTTACATCCTCAAGATTGCTCTGTTTTCGCAACAACTGGAGCTGGCAAGGTCGGAAAAATGCGGAGTCCGATCACTGGCCCGTTTCTTCAGTCTCATTTACGTCAGATTCTGGCATGAGGCAGCCGTCCGGAACTGTGTACTGAAGAATGAGCTGGAGTTCCTGGCGACTCTCACGGTGCTTGTGGATAGAGAACTCGGGTCAACGGTCGAGAAGGCCCTCCGAAGGCACCTCTGGTACTTCTCAGAGCAAGGAGCAGCCCTAGCGTTCTTCGACGAACGAGTGTTTCCCGATGACCGGGCGGCCATGGTCAAGAACCTAAGCCGTCCAGAAACCTCGAAAGCACTCAAGATACTTGAGAAGAAGAACTACCCTCTCCCTAACGATCTTCCCGAATTGGTGACAAGGCGAACTTTAGATGCCATTGGGGTCTTCGCTGGGAAAATGGTCACTACCCAGAACGTAGAACATGTTCTGAAAGATCCAAGAGCTCGAGCGACTGTCTGAGACCTGCATATCGGAACGATGGAGCAGAGAGAGGAGTGGAACTGATCCAAAGACTCGATGTCGCATCGAGCCGCATCGAGGAAGGTCGACCCTTACGGGGCTGATTCTAAACAAACCTGACCCCTCTCCCATACGAGATCACATCAAAGTATGAAAGTCTGAAATTAATATGGATAATTTTAAAATACTTAGTCATATCCCCCATCCAAACGAACTGCGATATTAGAATCTCTTTACATACTAAAACTTAAACCTAATTAAAATATAAATAAAACTGCATCCAATCTTTATATTATATCATTAATTATTGAAAATTTTATTCTTGTATTTAGCAGCTTATCCTAAATCGCACTATTCAATTTTAGTATTTTATGAAAACTAGAAATTTTAACCCTTACTATCTTAGGTTCTTAGTGCAGATGATGAGGCTAGGTCGTCGAAACGTTCAAACCCAGACAAATAAAGATGCTTTTATCAATAGCGTGCTTGGTTTTCACCTTCCTATTGAAACTCCGATTTGGAAGAAGCTCAACAGTTCATGATATATATATATATATATATATATATATATATATATATATATATATATATATATATATATATATATATAACAGAGATTAGTGGAGGATGAACAAAGAGCGCACCATCCAATACGAACCACTTGGCCTCCATCCACAAAATCATGGCATTAACTAGGACAAAGAAACATCAGATGCTCGAACTCTTCTAACCTAGACAACCAATTCTGGTTCTGCCTCGGTGGCCTCATACATTTTTTCAGCCTTATCCTGACGATTTCATTTTTCTAGGCACACCTATGTCATGATAACTTTTACAACAAATAGTTCTTAGACATACGACATCTATCCCCATTGATCGACTAAAATTTGGACAAATGGAAGATGGCCAAAGCCTCTCATCTCATGGTCTTTTCGGACGCCTTGTACACCGTTTTGACATTCAATGTGGATTTGTCAACCTTGCATGGCCTACCTCAGAACTCCGGCTATACATCTTCCTCAAGGAATATGCAGCCTTTAATACGGTGATCACAATTTCTTCCCCGCCTTTCATCCTTGCCGACAATATTCCCACCATCCTCGACGCTCAAGGAGGAAAGATTCCTGACGGCGTACCAAAGCAATTCTCTCCAGGCTCCCTGATCGGCCTCAACGGAAGGCTACGTAAAGAGCATCAGCCTCAGATACGTAAAGAACGGCCGGCACGCCATGGAAGCACCTCCAGGGCATTTGGCACACATCAGGAAGTCATCTTTCCTGCCCCGGGCACCTCTATTTAGGACTAGATATTGAACGCACAGAGCCGGCAGGCACCATTCTCGCTTAGCGCTTCCGAATATCAAGCTGATCTCCATCTGACCTCCATCCATTTTCTCTGTCCACCCATTCCTTGCCCTATTTTTTGTATCATTATATAGTTTTCCCTTATGCTCCGTACAATCTTTTAATCGTTATTTTTTGTATATTTTTATTTTGCTTATTTTCACATTAGTATCTTACAATAAAGAGAAGGATATATATAAATATATATATATATATATATATATATATATATATATATATATATATATATATATATATATATATATATACACGTATGACTTTTAACCTTAAAAAATGCAAAGTGCTTAACATGGGAAGGGATAATAGGGAATTTAGCTATGAAATGGTTGTGTATTGGCTGAATTCAGGTGAGGATGAGAAGGACATAGGCCTAGTAGTAAATGGGTCATTGAAGTTTTCAAAAGCAGTCAATTGAGGTATAAAATAGAGCAAATAGGGTGCTAGGATACATTAAGAAGATTGTTAACTACAAGAGTAAAGAGGTTATCCTTAAACTCTATAACTCGTATGTTAGGCCACATTTAGAGTACTGTATACAAACATGGTCGCCACATTTTATATATGATATCAACATGCTAGAGTCAGTACAAAGGAGGGCAACAAAAATAATACCTTCCCTGAAGCACCTTGAATATGAAGATAGACTGAGGGTACTAAATATGTTCTCATTTGAGAGAAGATGTGTGAGGGGAGATATGATTGAGCTTTTTAAAATCTGTTCTGGGATGGATAAGTTGGATTTTAGCAAGTTGTTTGAGTTGGAAGGTAGTAATAGGACTAGGGGTCACCACTTAAAAATTTAAAAAAACAGAGGTGCAGGTTGGATGTTAGAAAATATTTTTTCACCGATAGTGGTAGATTACTGGAATAGTTTGCCATCTGAGACGGTAGACAGCCCAAACTTGAATATTTTCAAACGCAGATTAGATGATTTTATGGGGAGGGAGGGTTAACTTTGGGGGGTATTCCTGACACATTCCTGTGGATGGTTTTTATTATTGTATATTACGATTGATTTGTATTTTGACTAGTCTTGATGATGATGCTTTTTCTTTTTGACACATTCCTGTGTATGGTTCTAATTGTATATTGAGATGAATGATCTGACACACAATCCTATGGATGCATTTTGTGGTGGGTTTTGACAGATGCGGATGACCTTTTATAGGCCCTTGTGGCTTTTATCATCCGTGAAATTATGTTATGTTATGCTATGTTACGTACGATAAACGTCTAATCTTACAGTAAGGTAGGTTGGTGGTAGTCCTGTTTGTCGATGTGGAGGCCGCGGCAGCGCTTCGAAGCGGACTCCTTCCATCATTATAAATACCTTCAAAAGTCAAGCTTCAAACATTGATTTAGCATTTGTCCTTCAGCCTTTAAACTTTAAACGTTTATTTTTCCTAGTAGTTACTTTTACTATTTAAACTTTGCGTGCTTGCTCATAATTTCCCATTAATTTATTAGTTAATATTTAATAACTTTATATTTAGGCTTCATTCAGGTTTTCTGTATTCTTTGATGTCAGCTATTTTATAGACTGAATTGTTGATTAGTTTACACCCATTTTACAGCTAAAAAGTTGGGCCAATTTTTCCTAATTATTATCGTAGGAGAGCAATTGATTATAAACCCATATCTTTTAAACTTTTAATTTTGTCAACGTTTCGATTCTTTCAACTCTTTTAAAACTTCACCTTTTCACATTTCTACGTTTAATCCGTTCGACTTTTTCTTCCCATTAATTGTTTGTTGATTCATTACCTAGGTAAATAACTTTATTTTTCACCTTCACTTCCCTCTTTCAACCTCTAATTCCCTAATTTTCTCTTTTTCCCCATTCCATCCTTTCACATCTTTTTCCTTTCTCCTAACGTCCTCTTTCTCTTTTTCCATATTACTAATACTTCCCACATTCTCGCAATATCTTGATAATATATTGGCATCTGCTTCCAATTGAATTAAACTAGATTAACTTAACCAGAATTTGTGCTCCCCCGACTTTGTAGGCCTTAGTCTTTATAGATTTAAGCCTTCATAATATAGCCTTTGTAGGCTCAGTTTGTACAGCTTTAGTCTCTCTAAGTTTGGTCTTAATAGGTTTAGACTTTGTAAAATTGTTCGCCGTAATGGGGCATGTGGTTTAAGTTACTTCAGTCAGTTATTTCACTTGTTTACTCAATTATTTATTTATTATGATTGACTTAAATGAAGACCTTGAAGAAACTGTTATAGGTTATCCATTAACGAATTCTGACGTCACTCCAAAGGAGAGAGCGAATTCTAAAGAAATGAAAGGAAGCGCCTCGGGGAATTAATTTTATCACGTGATGTCCTTAGAATGAAAAATGCTCATTATCAACAAGTTAATCAAACTTCATTACCCCAAATTATTGTTTTTGTCGATTATGACTAAGGATAGTGAGATTGTGATCAGAATTTAAAGGGATTCGATGAAGAGGTTTTTTAAAAATTATACCATACAAATGAACTATTTGACATCGATCGAACTTTACTCGAAAGGAAATTGGACTTTCAAACATCTTATCATCTTGACTCGGAAAATATTTTGGTAGAATTTAGCCTTCAAGTTGAAGGGGTAACAAGTTCACCACAGGCTAGTATTACCAAGCCTCGTTCGGGAGCTAAAACTTCTGGCGAGGAAGGCTCAGTCGAACAGCTACTCTCTGTTTTAAGTCAATTGCGGAAAGAGGGGCTCAACCTTTTCCAGTGATTTGATTGAAGATAATTTTCAATAGTTCTTGTCCGAGCTTCAAAATTTAATGGGATCTAGAATTAATTTAACAGAATCCTCTAAATTAGTTTATCTTAAATGCATGCTCCGGTGTCTGGGAGAGGACGAGCTCTCCTCGACGCCTGAACGTGCCTTCTTTTTCTTAGTTTTACCTTTTTTTGTTTGTTTGCCTGTTTTTTCTGTTTTTGATTAGTGTGTGTATTGTCTTGTTTTGTTACTTTTTGTTTTTTTTATGAAGCCTAATAATAGGCTAAAAAATAATTACGACGCTGGATGGGCACCATAAGGAAAACAAATTTAGTTTCTTCAAGAAGGAATTTTTGACATATCATTCGTTTTCGCTGCTTGTCTTTAAGGGTTATTTAAATAGCAGTCGACCGAAGAATATAATATAGTAAGGTTATGGAGTACTTATCTGAGCTTAGGTCGATCGTTTTTGACCTTAGGGTATATGAACTTGACTTAATGGAAACTTTATCCCCGAGAGACAGACTTCTTGCTCATGTCACCGCATTCACAAATCTTTCACCTTCCTTCAAACAAGAATTAAGTCACATGGTTGATTCTATTTACCTTCCCTTGAATCAAATTTTCGATTATTTCACAGAAATTATTCACAAGTTGGAAAATTTGAACACGACTAAAAGAGTTAAGATTCAAACTTATCAAAATGATTCATAAAAAAAGGGCCAGCTGGAATAAACGGTTACCAAGGCCAACACTTCAAAATTTTAATAATAATTATCAAAATGAAACGAACATCACTAGATCATCTAGCCAGATTATGTCCAAGAGCGAATCTTTGAAGAAGCAGAGAAAATACAGGGTCTGTAAGTTTTGCTCTGGCCAACATTCTCTGCTTAAATTTCCGCAATAAAACCGCATAGGTCGATGCCAGATTCTTAGTCTCTGTACGGGTTACTCGAGTTCAAAACATGTCGATGATTAGCCATTTTTAAAGTTCAACCTTTCACACAAGTGCCTTTTTTTGCGAAGCGCACTCGCATATTTCAGCATTATGTCCGCAGTCAAGGGAACCTAGTTCGGGACGGTGAGCGCTGATAAATCGAGCGAATTTTCGATCTGCCATCACTCTATTCTGTACATTCCGCAAAACCTAATAATTCCTTCTCTTTTTTAAAATTCCTTCTCTTTTGCTGAATTTGGCTTTTTGGATCATCGGTCAAACCTCTGCGCTGCTTAGGATTTTGCTTGGCAGCGTTTCAGTCTCCGCAATGCGTAACTTTGGATGTCACATTCAAACGCTTTCATTTAACTAATTTAACTATTGGGATCCATTTGCAATACTATTATCTGCCTGTAATAGTCAATGGTTCCCTTCTCTTCGACTCTTACGTTGATATACAAGATCAGGCTATCCATAATATCAAAACTGCTGGCTAAAATCTCGCAGGTTCTGACTTACAACGGGACAACGGAACCTGTGTTAAGACTGCACAAGTACTCTTAGAAGCAGATGACTTGTTTTTGATTGGGTTTAGAACAATTTCACATGGGGTTATTCCATATAGCAGCACGAACCTTTTAAAAATTATTACTAACAAAGATTCTGGTCCCTCAACAATAGATCCATGTATAGCGTTCATGCTGCTAGATAGGTCCACAAGTCACTCATGACTATATCCCTCCGTAGCGGCTCGTAGTAAAAACACCCGCGTATCCTCTAGGGAAAAGTTGCCCTGGCGCATCTCTCATTTTGTCCCTACGCATTCAAACCGAGGCCGACGACCTAAGGAGGAATGGTTTTGAAGTTGTTCGAGAAGGTCCGTTAAAGTTTTTTTCGCATATACCAGACATGTATGACCTCACAATCCACAAACCACTCCAATGGGCGCCGACTTCGATTGAGATTCGAGTGGCAGAAGACGGGAATGATAAGGAAAATCCGCAATTCAAGGGTTTATGCGAACACCTTAAAAATTAAGTCGAGAATGTGCCTTTGAGCGATGTAGCTATCTTGCATCCGTCGCCCTTCTACTTCGATCTCTTATATTATACAGGGTGGAAACAAGGAGAGCAGACTAAATTTTACATTCAGTTTAAATATGTTTACATACCATTAATTAATTACTCTCTTTGCAGTTCTTTTCATAGTTTATTGAATTTAGTAAATCAAAGAGTAAATTCATGAAAAAACACTGTTTACAAATATTCGTGGGGAATGAGAAGGACTCGCGTAATTTTATAGCAGTGGGAAGACAGGGGACCATTTTTTTAAATGTTAAACTTCACTGTGAACAGATCTAAAAGGTTTAAACTAAAAATGTCTTAAGAGAGAGGTACTTTTTTCCAAGAGGGAAGACTAAACTTCCCTGATCAGTAAGAACCATAACCATCATAAAGAATACGATGAAAAAGATAAGGCGACATCTAAGGATGAATGCCAGCCAACTTGCTATTGAGGCGAAAGTGAGCCATGTGACCATGCAAAAATTGCTAACAGATGATCTAAGACTTCGAGAGCTAAAGAGGATCTCTGTCGTGGTATGACCAGGTGTACGCGGTTATACGCAAACTGGCCTACTGGCCGACCGAAATTAAGGCCCCACCTGGGTATGGTTCTAAGAGTGCTTTAAATATACAGTTGCTAGGCCAAGGAATATTTAAAACACGAGTACAAAAATATATTTCAATAGAACTAAAAATAACATATACATATCGGGCAAGTTAAATGGCAATGCAATTGAATATTGACCGTTCACTGCTAAGATGATTAACACTATCAATTAAGTTTGAACCAAGGGATAATGAATTAAGTAATGATTTTACAATTATGCAAGTTCTAGAGCAAAGGGGATCCTTGAGGTTCGACGCGGTAAAGGTGGGAGGGGGTTAAATCCCTTTTACCTTGATGTGCGGTGAGTAGGACCAGTTAGGTAAGTTCGACCTTGAACTTGTGGGCGTCTCACGAGACGCTCAATCCAACTTCGGGAAACTGAAGTTGGGGGGCGTCTTATCCATAAGAGGCAAACGGAAGGTGTTTCCGGGATGGCTTTTCCGATCCTTAAAATCCGAAGACGTAATCAGAAACGTTGAAGCGCGCCTAACTATTTTCAACGAACAACACTGAGTGACGACTAGCTTTTACTTGGCTCTTCGACATTCACTCAAATCTTCTCTGGACGAGAATGTAGTCGATTTCCTCTCGACTAACGAAGACGTTACGGCTAACGTACTGAACGCCGGCTTCAGACACAATCTGCATGTGAACTTCGAAGTATCGAATATATACCCCAAAATTATCTTGACGGGGAGAGAGATTCATCGCCAACAGACTTCCTTGATTGCCTTAGGTTGCGATAAGGGCCCATAGCGAGAAGTCACGATGCCCACCTAATGGTATTTCCATTGTTTTAATTTTTGCAGTATATAGGCAGACGAATTTAGAGCGGTCAACGGCGAACTGGGGAAGTCAGGGGGGGGGGAGGGGGCAGGGATTCCTTTTCTCTCTCCTTATTCTTTCACAATCTCCTTTCCAAACCCACCAAAAATGAAGAGAGTCCAAAAAGAAAAGCTGTTCCTCTAACCACTCTATGATGACGGGCATTCTCCAGAGGACGAATGGGAAGTTCTTCACTGTCCAGGCCGTCCACAACAAACAGAATGATCGTGTTTAGAACAAAATCAGTTGATATCTTCAAGAGACAGGGGGTAACTACGATGATGTAGTGAGCGGGCCCAACATCAACGGCCAAAAACACCACAGCTTTTTTGAAAGGGGGACGGATAAAGATCAATCATCGTGTTTATTTTGAGATATTGGGGGAGAATCTCATCCCTTGAGTGGATGCCACGATAAGAAATCTCGGTATAATCCTTACACAAGATGAAGCAATCTCACACATAGGTAGCTCCAAAATTTCAAGACTGGTGCTGTGCTAGGGTTTTTGGTAAAGGAACTATGGCCTGCCACTTTGTAATGAATTTCAGGAGCATATGAGGGAAAGTAAGATTAAAAACCTAAGGTTATCAGTTAATTTATCGTGGATGGGATCGGTCTTGGAAATATTCATTCGTGTAATAAAAAGCTGCCTCTATAAAACTATAGTTCGAAAAACCCTAAATTGCATTGAACTACTCACTTTAATATTTAATATTCGGAATGGTACTAACTCTTGACCACTAAAATATATGGCTGCAAACAAAGATTTCACTTCTTTAAATTTAAACTCCTAAATATAGACAATGATCCATCCGTAGGGCTGAAAATGATAGTCTATAGATACTTACGATCTTTGCGGACTCAAGAGGCCCTTACGGTTCCATACCCTCTTAATGAAAATTCGAGTACTTCAGAAGCCTATGGTATGATCGCATATCTTTAGCCTTCGAAAATTAGTCGAGATTTGTTTCAGACCTACTGGAAGAACAGGTTTAAAGTAGACGAGGTAGTACTAATCAAAAAATCTTTCTGGCAGATGGAGAGAGTTAGACAACTTTTCATGGGTGACGATAAGCAGGTGAGAATTACTTAGGTAAGACAAGGTAATGATCAGGTCACTAATTATCCAATTTCCATGTTATATACATTAGAAATTTTAGTTACACAGGTTCTAGAACTGCAAGGTTAAATTCACCTAAGATTGGTTCGGCTTTCGAGGTGGAAGATTAAAGTGTGAGACTGAAAGGTCACGCAGCGGTTAAGTCTTTAAGACAGATAGGTGAGTTCTATGAAGAAGATTAGAAGTAACGAGACTGCCTCAACCCCTTTTTAGGGAATTAATGCAGTTCCTCTCCGGGGATTGATTGGTTTAAAGTGGCGAGACTACATGGTAATTGTCACCAGTTTTACAAAGCATACATACGAGTATATATATAGTGACTACGTGGTCATTGACACGCTTCACATTTAAAATGTAATCATAACAAAGTATTAAGGTAACTTAAAGAGGAGAGATTGTAAAATAAAATTCTCATACATACGAGGGGCAGTCAATAAGTTTTGCAATTCGGATATAAGGAAACGAGATATGAGGAAAAGTGTTTTATTATTTTTCAATATAACTACCCTCGACTTCAATGCACTTACGCCACTTGTCCCTGAGACTTCGAATTCCCGATAACCAGAAATCTCCCGACTGCTGTTCAATCCACTCCTGACGGCGAGCTGGACATCTTCATCGACCCCAAACCGGCGTCCACGCAGTGCAGCCTTGAGCTGGCGGAATAAAAAGTAGTCGCTAGGGGCCAGATCTGAACTGTAGAGGAGATGGTTGAACTCCTCGAATCCACACTCGCGCAGGGAGTTGAAGTCGATCATGGAGCGTGAGGTTTCTAGGAACCCAACGGGCAGATACCTTGGTCATGGCCAAATTGTCGTGGATGATGTTCATAACACTTCCATGTGATATTCCAAGTTCTCGCTTGATTTCTTCGACCTTCACCCGTCGATTTTCAAGGATGATCCTCTCCACACGGGCCACATTGTCCTCATTGCTCACGTCTGACGGGCGTCTTGGACGGGGGTCATCTTCAAGGGACTTACGACCATGGCGGAACTCCCTATTCCAGCGAGCAATGGTTGCATAGGAAGGGGCGGTGTCGGTGTACACTGCAACCATGCCTTCATGGATCTATTTTGCATTCTTGCCTTCCTTGGTCAAAATTTGATCACTGCGGGGTGCTCCACCTTCTCCGTTGTTGAAAAATTTGTGACTGACGATCTGCGATCAGCCACTGCTTCTTAAATAGACGAGGCACGAGCCTGCGGCTGCAGGTCCTGATTTGTCATAACTTGTCCTAACACCCCCACAAACAGCCATCCCCCTTCCTCTGTTTCGCCCTACCGATTCGCAAGACTTATTGACTGCCCCTCGTATATAAACTACACATACATCAACTACATGTTCATTGCCAGTAGTTTCAAATCTAAAACTGACTAACTAAAAATAAGCAAGGAAAAAATAATTAAAATATAAACATTTAAAAACATGTGAACTGGTTTTGATTAGATAGGGAACTATTCCGTTGATTGCGTGTTAACCTACGGTCATATTTATGAATTTAAGTTTGTTTACAGTCAATATTCTCTGCAAAAATTGAATCTCATACACCTCGTTTTTGCTAAAAGATATTATTAGGAAGATCTGTTCTCTAGTCCAAGTGTTCTAGCCTAAATATTTTGAAGTTCCATAAAAAATGGAGGGTGGTTTCGTGACATCTGTAACGGAACGAAACAGGGTTCCAACCTGATGCTGGTTACAAGCGAAGTCACTGTGTCTATCCAATCGGCCAACGTGACACAATTGTGCTCTTAAGAAGATATCTTGAGAAAAATCAAAGTTTATATTTTACTCAGGAGCGATGGGTTAGCTGGTGTTGAGTTAGCTAGCGATGAATTAGGTGGTGATGAGCTGTTAGCTACCGATGAATTTCCTGGCGATGAAATGTTAGCTGGCGATGAGTCAGCTTGTGATGAATTAGCTTGTGATGAATTAGCTTCCAATGAGTCGTCCCATTCCTTTCCTCAATGGTTGCGTTGATCATCGACGGAAATCTATATAATTGATTTAATAGATTATTCGCACATCTGAAATTTAAATATAATCTTATAATGCGATATAGATATTTTTCAACTTTAATTAAAAAAAATTGCATATAGGAAGTAGTTAAGATAGGCCCTCCGTAATTCTAATTCTCCGTAATGTGTTGCCTTTCGTATTTAACCCAGATTATTGTAATGCATTCGAGTTTGGCGAAAGATATATGGAGCGTAAACTAGCTAATTATTATTATATTCTCGAACACTAATTTAAAGACCGTTATTCTCTGCCAAGGCAATTAAAATGGTAATTCCAAAGCTGTAATTACACATGAAAATTACAAAGAAACTGAAGAGGCTCATATGGAGAGAGAAAAGGCTAACATGATAAAGGATGGATGATATTTATGGCATAAACGGCTTCCGTGGGCGAAAGATTTGGGTGTATTTTAAATGAATTGGAGTTGAAATGGACTAATTAAACAGCAAGAGAAAAAAATAAAGAGAAAAAACTCAAATTCAAGCCATAATTCAGAAGACTTTTGCTTTGGGAAATTTTTAAGGTGTTTGCCATAGGGAAGAGTTTGGATTTTTACCCAAAGTTACGCATATTTAAGATTCATTTCTATCTTATTATATAACATAATTTTCCGGCTCACAAAAGCTACCAAGGACTATCCAACATCACCCAAGTCAATCATTAGACGCTGTAACGTTCGCTCCAAATCATTCTATAATGGATTGGAAGAAATTATAATTTCACGGATGACAAAAGCCACAAGGGCCTATCAAAGGTCATCCGCATCTGTCAAAACCCACCCAAAATAACATAACATAACATACTCAAAGCCACACTGAAGAAGTTGCTAGATCCAACGAGAAATAAGACCATGGAACTGGCCATTTTTTGTACATCTGTATCGAAATGGCACAAAGAACTTACCGAACCGGATGAAGGATGAGTAGTTTAGAGCTTAAGTTCGAACAAACTAAGTTGAAAAACTAACAAGATAAATTATCATTCAAGTGTCATACAGACATAGGTAAGCCATACTAGTGCACTTTCTCTACACAAGGTAAACAGACCCAAGTTGCGTGCCCTCAATTGTGACTTATGAACTTATGACCATATGACCGACCTTAGACTGTCAAAACTTTCAACAAGTGGCACAATCCGACCATAGTTAGGTTACTTTTAATAATTCCCGGAATAATTTGTTTGAGGGGGGGGACTTTGGCAATTATATCATTCGAAAGAGAATGTAAAACAACATAAGGGTTTCAAATTTCGTTAGAATCGACTGAATACTTACGGTGTTATTGCCCCCAAAACTCATTAAATAGTAAAATGGTTACATCCGAACGACTGAATAATAACTACAGTATATTGATACACAATTCTGAATGTGCGTCGAATTTTAATGTCGGTTAACTTTCATATTAGCGCGAGAACTACTGATACACAATTAATCTACGTGTGTTAACAAATAAAAGTTCATTTCTTTTTGTTCTTTTTATCCATATAGTCTAGACTATGGGTAGACACTTATCTACATGTGTAGGGTCTTTTTCAGAACAGGCCAGGCAGCGAATTAGGCATTCGAGACTATTGCGAGGTTAAAGTTAGGCTAAGGTTAGGTTAGGTTAGAACAGTGAATTTGCAAAAAAGGACAAATTATGAAACTGTCATTAGCGTTGCCGTTGGCGCTGTAATAAGCATGAATTCAATGTATGCGTTGGATTGCGTAAAAACACTTGGTTAGAAGAATCAAAATTATCTTTTAAGATAATCGTTAATTTCATTCACGCATGATGCGAAGTGTTAATAGCTACTATTTTATGTGTTAAAAAGGTTAAAATGTCAACCAAAGCTATAACTACTCGGGAAAAACTTTCTGCGATAAGTTTGCGCCAGTTCCTTGCTCCAAAACCTAACCTAACCTAACCTAGAGGCCGTACTCACACTACGAGCTACGAACGTTATAGCCTAACCTTAACCTCGCGCTACCCTCGAACGCCCAATCGTTTCTGGGTGTGTTCCTAAAAAGACCCCATGTGTACCTAAGATAGGTGCAGATTTAATCTAAACGTATACATGGCCCATCAAATTATCGATTAGACATTCGCGACACCGAAGGCGGCTTGCGAGTTGAGCTGAAAGAAACCACGGAAATTTAGGTGCCAATAAACAACATTCAGAGGCTCTTCTCAGACTTGTGTTTGTAATATTTCACCTGATTATTAGACATGACACAGAATAAGGGGAGTTTATCATACTTCCGTGCTGTGTGCATTGACTACTTGATATTTTCCTTTCCTTTTTCTTTTGGGTATTTTGGAGTAAAATGGGTAAGGAAGGTACAAATCTCGCCCAAGACGTTCATAAAATCTGTGATTGAAGGGTTTCTCTTAAAGATGAGAGATCTTAAGCATATTCTCAAATAATTGCTGTTTTCTTCCGAAAAATTATAAATCTGAAGCTATTGCTCATTGCCGTAGGGTGACCCCACAAATGACACCAGTTTAATATATTATAGATGTCTTAGAGTGACGATAGAACCCAACCATTCCCAAATTCCTCAGCACGAGGGAGAAAGGCCTATGAACGGATTAATCCGTTATGAGCGTGGGTAAAATTATAAATACAAATCAGAGTGCAATTTTAGGTTGCCCAATGCTTAGCTTATCTTGGAAAGGTTCTGGGGTAATAGAAACAAAGTACAAAAATATACTTTACTATGCAGACAATATATTTAGAAAATTAAAAGGATTTTAATTGGGGTATATAAAGATAAGAGATGTACACGAGTCTCGGCTCCGGAGAGCTACCTCGCGGGGTCGACCGCCGTAAACACAAACGGACAACGCGAAGCCAAATGACGGAGGCTTAAAAGGGAGGAAGGGGAGCTTGCACAGGAGAGTTGCGCGTTGCGGTTACCTCGAAGATTTGGTCCGAGAGAGTAGTTCTGCCTTGTTAGAAACGTTGTAGATTCCATAATAATAGCCTCTTGACAAACCCTTCGTGCTCTTAAGCACATCTCAGGTTTCCGCGTAGTCGGGCCTTCAGCCCGTCACGACCTTCGCGCCTTGCTAGCGTTGATTAAAAAGGGCTGACCAGGTGTGTCCTTTCTCTCTCTCCTCTAAAGAGACGAGCGCATGCGTCTTTCCCCCCCCTCTCTCTCTCTCCCTGTCACTCATAAATTTTCTTTTTGATAGGGGAGGAGAGGTAAACGCTGACTGTCGTGTGTCCCAGTTGGCGAAGCTGAGTGTCATAAGAGATAAGAAAAAGAAAAAGAAGGTGCGAGAGTGGGTAGAGGACAAATGCAGCTACATCAAAAGTGGAATAAAAGTGGCGTAGAGAATTCAGAAGCAGACTACTCCATCGAGCAAAATAAGAGAACGATTTTGCTTTATTGAAATATTTTCAAAAATATGATGATTATGTAAATGAAATTTGAGTGGTACATAAAGGTATGCATTTAATATATCTCATGAAGATTTCATATGATTTAATCGTATATTCAATAAATTATACTAAATAAACTAACAAAATAAAATATTAACACGTGCAAATTAAGAGAACGATTTTTCAGGAACATTCTAGAAACTTCTTGAAATCATCCGCCAACATTTTGCTCAGTATGTAAGAACTGTACAACCGCAATTGTTGTCGTACTCACTCTGCAGAGATGCTATTACACGTGAAAGTGGCTCCTGAACTCCGTCAGAGAATTGTCTGCTTGAAGATTCCAGGGAGGACTCCTGCGATTTCAAGAGAGGTAGGAAAGGAAGGTTCAAGAGTGTAATTTCGTGAGTTCTGAAGTTATACAATGAAAATAAAATCTATAAATCTCCTATAAAAGTCGGTCGACCCCGCATAACCACCGTCCGAGAAAACAGAGCTATTCGGCGCTTCTCTATGAAGGATCCCTTCTAGACCGCAGCAGGAATTTCTCGAAAAAATTAAGACCAATAGTGACAAGGAAGTCAGCCGTTTAGTGTCTCATCGCCTCAATGCATCTGGTTTGAAGGTTTGTTCTCCAGTAACCAAATCAATCATTAGTAAGAAGAACCAAAAGGCGAGATTTGTATATGCTGAAATTGATGTTCTTTGGAGGGATGAAGATTGGGAGATAATTTATTTCAATGACGAAAGAAAATTTAATTTAGCTAGATTTGATGGAAGACGTTTTGCCAGACGCGCTGCAGGTGTGAGACCTCACCATAAATATGTGAAAAATTCTACCAAAAATAGAGGGGGGGCAGCTTCATACTATGGGGGGATGTTTACGTCAGAGTTGTTCCGCTAGTGTGAATAATTGGAGCGGTAAATGTGAATGTGTACCTAAACCTCGTATTGCAACATGTTATACTTTCACTCCGACCATCTCTGAACCAGCCAGCAGTATTTATGCAGGACATCGCGTTATTCCATACTTCAAAGCGAGTAAAATACTATTTCGAACAACAAGATATCGAAGTAATGAAGTGGCCTGCTCAGAGCCCGGACCTGAACCCAATTGAGCACCTCTGGAAGATAATTAGAGACAAAGTTTGAGACTAGCAGCCTTTAACTGTCACGGATTTATGGATGAAAATTGAGTAAGAATGGAACAAAAATACACCAGAATTTTGCAAGAAACTGGTGAAGTCCTGTGGTAGTTGTTGAGCCGAATTAATATAAAACAAAGGTTTCAAAATCTCATATTAAATTGTTTTAAGTTACATCGTTGTCAAATCTTGCTTTCTTTCTAGTGTATTTGCTTGCTAAACAATTTTGTGAATGATCATTCTCTTATTTTGCTTGTATCAATATTTTATTTTCTTATTTTATTGAATATAATTTCTTGAATATACGATTGTATCATACGAAATATTCATAAAATATATTTTAATGCATGCCTTCATGTACGATAAAAATTTCGTTTTCCTACTCATTCTATTTTGGAAAATGTTTTAATAGAGGAAAATCGTTCTCTTATTTTGCTCGCTAGTGTACGATGCTCTTTCGTAGGAACCGCTTTCCTCCCTAATTCTAGGTAGAGTGTCTGAGAAAAATAATTATGCTAGTCTTTTCTTTCTGTCTCCTCAAAAGCAGTCTGTACAGTGTAAAAAATTCTTCAGAACTTGTGGAAAATAAATTATTAGTAGCGACATGTCAGAAGTAAACCGTAGCTTGTGTTGCTCCGCGCGTGAAGTCCTCATAAAGATTCGCTCAAGTCTTCGACTGTTACTCTTGGGTAACAGTATTGTTCCCTCTCACGCTGGTTTCTGCTACAAAACTCATTAAGTTAATCTCTTATAAAATAATCGGCCACAATGCGAATTCCGTTGTATCCCTGCTCTGAATCTAAGACAAAGAAAGCATTGGTTGTTTTTATTGGTAGGCTACGAGTAACGGGTTGTGGAGTAGCCTAATTTCGAACTGGTCTAAATAGTTCAGTTTCTGCTGGGGCTAACGGAATCCTCTCATCCTGGGCACGGGTAATGGGAGGGGCAGACACAGTGGGAGTAATAGGGGTGTAACTCCCTAGCGGTATCGACCCTCTCACTTAAAGTTGCAGCCTCCTCCTTTAGTTGCTCAAGTTCATTCTCCAATAGTCTGCATCTTGCACAATGCCTACACACAATAGGAATCCCCTGGAAATGAGCTAAAGAAATTATCTTTTACAGCTGGTGGCCACTTTTTTTCCTGGAAGTCGCCATGATTCTGGAACAAACATAATAACAATTAAAGTCCCAATGAAATAATTATTCCTGCGCAAATGGAGCTCTAGAATTTACTTTAGCCGCGGAAGAATACCGCTTCCAGAATGATGCAACAGGGACGCCTAGCCACACAGGTTAGATGTTGTTATTTAAATATATTTTACTTGAAACACTGTAATCCCAACATAACCACCAGTAAAAACAAATTTACTTATCACTTTAAATGACTTAATTTTACAAACACAAAAATATTTTAAATCACTTGGTGTTCTTTCTTTCTGCTATGCGGCTGCATTTGAAGAAGTTCTCTGACCGATATGATATCCATTATAAGTTTGAATCGATAGTTCGATTTGTCTGTGTAGTATTGTCTCTTGTGTGAATAATACATATGTGTTGGCGAATAATACATTTGTGTTTAGTAATCGTTCTTTGCTGGGAATATAAAAGTGTTTTATGGTTGTGATAATGTGCAGTTTTTTTTAGGATCAGCATCGGCTTGCTAGATATCTAAGGTGATTCATATAGTGAGATAGTGTACTGCTCTTACACTTTCGTAAATGTATTTATTCTTTTTTACAAAATATGTCAAGGAATTTAAAAAAAAATAAGCAGGTAAAAATGGCTGAGTACATCGAGTTGCGAGAAAGGTGGATGACTGATGGTGTGTGTTGGGGAGGAAAATGAACGTAAGTCTTGTGATGTTTGAGCTGGATGTCGAATGGTAGGAGTGGGGACTGTTTGTGTTGTATATTTGTGTGTGGGGGATGGGAGGGTTGGAGGAGGGAAGAGTGCAGGATTTGTATAAAGATGAGCTAGGTTGAAAGAGAGAGGGATCTCAGCACTAGGCCCAAGGGAAGTTCTGGAGATCGTAAGGTTAGCTCATTTACATTTGCTAGGAGTACGGCTAGTGGAGATAGAAGCGAGTATAGGAAGAAAACAGATAGATAGTGGGGCATGTAAAAGGCGCAAAAATCCGCATTTAGCACACCACGGCGTGTGGAAAAATTCTTACTCGTAGCATTCGTCTGTTCTGTTGGTAATGTAAATCAAATGACTGTTTGAATTCTGGATTACCATTGACCAATAACTTTACCATATTCTCCTTATTAGATTAAAAGGCAGTGACCTATTGAGAGCATTGCCGACATTAAGAAGGTATACTTTCAAATAATGTAATAGATGAAGTCAGACTGGGACGAGATTTTATGGCAAAATTCAAACAAAATCGGATGCTCCCTTGGTAAAATTTGGATATAGAGTCGTTCTCTTAGCTCCTCGCTCGAGCAGTCAATTTCTGCTGAATGTGTCCGTGTTTGATTTAATTAATGAGGACAAAAAGGAGAAAAAGCACGGATATTTCTGTAAAGGTCTTTACGTAGATAACCTTGTCCTTATATTTGTTTCTGGGGAAGAATTAATCTCTTTCTATAAAGAGGTAAGAAAACAATTGGAAAAAGCCAGCATCAATTTGAGAGAATGGTATTCAAAACAAATCTTTGTAACTCCCTTTTCAGAGAATAAGGCAATTTAGCCTAGGAACCAATGAAAGAGCTTGGTCTAGGTTGGGGGTAATGACATCGATAAATTATATTTTGAAGATCGGCAAATTTCCTTTATAGCACAAAGTAAAAGGGCGTTCTAAGCTATTGCCTCTATTTACGATCCCTTAGGCTATCTTCTTCCAATTACTATTAATACAAGGTTATTTATGAAAGCTTTATAAGAGAAAAAACTGGACCCGCTCTCTCCCACTGAATTAACTCTGCAATATTCATTTAAAATTGTGAATTACGTTTCCCAACCGAATTTTAATAACGCATTTATGACTTCCATTGATGCGAGACATTTACAAATGTACCTGTCCTAGAAACGTATAATATTATAGTAGATACCCTTTATCAATTCAAAGATAATATTTTAGGTTTGGCCAAATGTATTTTCTTAACTATTTTGATGATGGCAGTAGAAAAATATGATATTTTTCTTCAAAGAAATTAATTATCTTCAACACGTAGCTATCTATGGTCATAGGTTCTCCATTGATACCAGGCTTTGCCAAAAGCTTTCTATGTCATTCCGATAATAACTGGTTAAGTAAATTTCCTACAGAATTCAAGCCGTTAGTGTTTAAAATCATCAACACCCTTATATTAAATTTCAAATGGAAGCAGAAACAAATACCACCCCGTCCACTTCTTTAACTTAACATAACTGTCACAAAAGTGACTCTAAATTCAGGGCTTCAGTCTATAGAAAACCCAGTACCAACAAACTTGGCACTTATTTCCCGCAGATAGGCGCCTTTAAAAAAATAACACTCGCTTCTTTAGCACCAATTTGACACCTTTCAAACTAGCTACATCAAAAGCCGTATTCACAGAGCATACAAAATTTGCTCAAGTTGCTTTTCATTCAACTTTTAAAAAGGAAATTTGAGGAACTTTTCCATCTTAATCTTTCCACATTTGACAAGCTGACATCAAAATTCTTATCAAAACACTTCTCCCCCAAACTCAGTTAACAACAGCCCATAAGCAAAAGATTTTCTTTATATTACCATGTCTTGAACATTTTATTATTTAATTCAATAATATTTTAATCTCTGTTCTAAATAACTACTTCCCCCAATGCTATTAATTCCTACTCTCGCCAAAGAGAATCTCTTACATTGTAATTGCGATCCCCTTTATTGTTTATATAGGGTATTCGGGCTAAATTTGATGGTCTGCATAAAATAAAGGAAACCCATCCGCATTATCTCAGCCGAAAATAAGGGAATTAAAGAAAATAAAGAATAACTACTTGATTTTGGCTGGGAGATAAGTTTACTC
Organism: Ceratothoa steindachneri; assembly: GCA_963969495.1. Lineage (NCBI taxonomy): Eukaryota > Metazoa > Arthropoda > Malacostraca > Isopoda > Cymothoidae > Ceratothoa > Ceratothoa steindachneri. The sequence goes on along the minus strand of OZ018329.1, from coordinate 136,766,717 downwards.
AAAGTAGCCGTCCTCAACTTCCACTAGGGGCTCGAACGGCTCCGAAACCTGGCGCATGCTTTCGTCACGGTATTCCTGGGAAGATCTTCGAACACCTCCTTGATGTTGCAACCAGCTCGGCCTTAGGGTTGACATCAGAGCGGTTGGTGTCCTTCTCAACCGCGCCCAACACATAGTGATCCATGGGATTACTAAGATCTAGGAGGAGAGAAAAAGGGGTTGATGAGGTCGTAGAAATTTTCCAACAGCCACTGCTGACTCTTTCTGGAGGTGTGGCATTCCAGTAGCAATCCTCTCCAGCCAGAGTTTTGCCACAATCTCAGGCATCTCCACATACTCATCTGAATTGAGCTTAAGACCTTGCTCAAAGATGTGGGGTGGTATGGCGTTACCCCCAGTGGGGACATTCACAGTCCATCACATTTTAAGGAACTTGGATTTGAAGATACGTACAACGTCACATAGATAGTATAGATTAGCCACCTGTTGTTCTGGGTGTTGTGTAACTGGTCCTGGCGAAAGTTCTTTCTATCTGAGACGAACCAGGTCGTCCCACGCTCTACATAATGCTTCAGCTTGTTCAGGAGCCTCTTTGCCTTCGTCAAGCGCTTCTCCTTGGTCTTGGCTGTCAGAATTTGTTCCTTGCGCCTCTTGTACGAGTGGTAGCGAAGGTCCTTATTAAGGGTTAACATCCTGGTAGTGACTCCAACACCCATCTCGTTTGCCAAAGCCCGGATTCCTTTGCCCCGGTCTTCCATCACCTTGCCCTACAGTTGTTGGATGAATTTCAGCATCCGAATGCAGTCAGAACGCCTGCCATGTCCCTTTATGAAGCCCACGGCTTCTTAGTCTCCGTTTTAGCTACCTATGTCACGGCTTACAGTCTTAATAATGTTAACAGAGAATTGAACACCAGTCATAACGTCGACATTTTTACATCCGGCGCAAATCATCATGATGTAGGTAAATTTTCTAATATTTACATAGATGTCTTCCACTCCTTGATGTCAGTTAACTTTTTCTTAACTAAAACTTTACTCTGTATTCCACCCAGTGCCGATGACTCTTCACCGATGCATCAATATGTTCCTAAAAAAAAGGAGACATTAAAAATTGTCGACTTTAGCCCAAACACCCTGCCGAAATCATCCCGTGGACCAAATTAAATGTAGGATTGCAAAACATCTCGGACAAGGCGTCTACATTCACGGAACATGTCTTGCTTAGCCAAAAAATATCAGAAAGTCCCCATTACTATTATTAGGGATACTGGTGCGGCTCAATCCATTTTTGCCCATGATGCTACGAGTATTACTATTCTAAGGCAAAGGTTTACGGGAGAGAAAGTTTTACTGTCAGATATATCTTCTCAAATCTCTTACTCTCTTACACAAGTTTATCTTGAGTGTCGACTTTTCAAGTCAAAGAGCTGTCAAACAGGGTAAAGTTTCTTTTCAAGGACTGTAGATGTTGTTGAGAAAGAAACTTGTTGGAGCTCTTATCCTACCTAACCTAACTATTGGTCATAATCCGCTTCCCAGAGTTCTTTATGCATCGTCTGATGCTCCCCCCTCATATTCATTAACTTTAGCTCATGCTAATCTCACAGCTTCTAAATCTCCTAATTCATCCTTGTTATACCTTAAAATTCAAAATATTTTCATGAACCAGCCGCTATCCAAAGAAAAAATAATCACAGACCTAAATTCTATTCTTTCATTGGCAGAATTGCAACATGACAACGTGGACAATAGCGCTCTTGATACCTTGCACGATCTCTATTATCACGATAGAGTTTTTATGGGGGCATATCTACTCCCTTCTTTGACTAAACATTATTCATGGGATGAGACGCAACAAGTAATACTTCCAACTTTAGTAGGTATTTCTGTTTTGAAACTGGCTCATGATGGCTATGTTGGACATTTGGGTGTTCCTAAGACCCATAATAAAATATTTTAATTTTTATTGGCCTGGGATTAATAAGAATGAGACTCAGTTCGTTGATTTGTCATATTTGTTGATTGTCCACAAGGATTAATCAACCTATTTCCCCAGCTCTTTTTTTTTCCATTTTAGTGGTACCCGAAGCCTTCGAGGAAATTATTATTGATGTTCCTTAATGAAGATAAAAACTAAAATCGATGCAAATAAGTAGAGATGTTACAAATGTCAAATGAGTTAATTAAAATTTGTCTATAATTTTGAGTTTTTTCAATTCCAAAGGCAGATCATTTAAATAGAATATTTATCGATAATTAATTATCAATAATTCGATAATGCGAGTTTTTTCCAATGGAATTTCAATAATTTGTCACCCTTAATTGAGACGCATATAATTATAATGATTTTATTATGTAGAAAAGATGATTAATAACTCCACTTTCGATTGGTTCGTATTTATTAAATCAGCGAAAACCGCTGAAAACATCGAAGCCAGAAAGTTTTATGAAATTGATTCCTGCAGAACATGAAGGACAAGGGGTGCGCAAATCTCATAAACTTGCCTTCAATGGAGGTAGGTCATTACAGAGCTAGAGGCTGCGAGTGATCTCGAAGCCGTTGGAGGTGCAGCTTTGCTCTTTTGATTTTTTTTCTTTGGCGGGGGTGGGGGGTGGGGGTGGAAAGCTATTTCGAATGAACGAAGTTTCAGATCATCTTGCAGCAATCTTTGCAAAGGTACATAGCTCACTTTGGCCTCCGAAGCAAGGTTGTGTGGCAATCCTTGGATACCACCTTATCTTGGTTGTCGTATTTTTGATGAAGGTTGGTGTTCTCACTGATCAGGGCAGGGTAACCTTGACTCTTGAAAGACAACTGACCGCATCTTTAAGCCATTTGATATCTTTAAACCCCCAGATCTCTTTACAGTGAGGTCTAACATTTTGAACAATATTTCCCCGCTGTCTTCCAGCTTCCATACATATACACGATTGCTTCACATTTCTCAGTCATACCTGTCAATGGATGTTTTTATGAATCTACACTTTGATTCACAAAATTAAATAAATCCATAAAGAACATTGGGAAAAAGGAATGAATTAATAGTATCTACATACGAGGGGCGGTCAATAAGTTTTGCAATTCGGATATAAGGAAACGAGATATGAGGAAAAGTGTTTTATTATTTTTCAAAATAACTACCCTTGACTTCAATGCACTTGCGCCACTTGTCCCTGAGTCATCGAATTCCAGACAACCAGAAATCTACCGACTGCTGTTCAATCCACTCATGGACGGCAAGCTGGACATCTTCATCGTCCCCAAACCGGCGTTCACGCAGTGCAGCCTTGAGCTGTCGGAATAAAAAGTAGTCGCTAGGGGATCCCAGTGATGGACCCACGTTTCATCACCTGTCACTATGCGTAACTCGAATCCCGCCGGGTCTTGGTTGTACAGGAGCAGCAGCTCGTCTGAACTTTGACGACCTTGAAGTTGATCATGGGGCGTGAGGTTTCTAGGGACCCAACAGGCAGAGACTTTGGTCATGGCAAAATTATCGTGGATGATGTTGATAACACTTCCATGTGATAATCAAAGTTCTCGCTCGATTTCTTCGACCTTCACCCGTCGATTTTCGAGGATCATCCTCTCCACACGGGCCACTTTGTCCTCGTTGCTCACGTCTGACGGGCGTCCTGGACGGGGGTCATCTTCAAGGGACTCACGACCATGGCGGAACTCCCTATTCCAGCGAGCAATGGTTGCGTAGGAAGGGGCGGTGTCGGTGTACACTGCAACCATGCCTTCATGGATCTCTTTTGCATTCTTGCCTTCCTTGGTCAAAGATTTGATCACTAGGCGGTGCTCAACCTTCTCCGTTGTTGAAAAATTTGTGACTGACGATCTGCGATCAGATACTGCTTCTTAAATAGACGAGGCAAGAGCATGCGGCTGCAGGTCTTGACTTGTCATAACTTTTCCTAACACCCCCACAAACAGCCATCCCCCTTCCTCTGTTTTGCCCTACCAATTCGCAAAACTTATTGACCACCCCTCGTATGTTGAAAGAATAGTTGCATAAGTGAACTGATTGAGGTTGTATTGAGAAGAACCGTTGAAATACAGTTCAGCGCTTCTTTTAGTTCGTGAACCTTACTCGGTTTTACAGTTTGTTAAATGCGAGTTTGGGCTATGAACGAACACTTTCTTCAGTTCATTACACTGGCCTGCGTTTCAAAACATTTTTTCAAAGGTCAGGGGTTTTCTAACTGATTTAAAATCCTTTTTGCTTGCTGAATTAAAAAATATCATTCATTTTTTTTTGGTCAGGTCTAGTTTCTAAGATACACTTGATTTTTATTACAGCATATTTTTCCTAAATGGCGCTATCATCCAAGCGTATATGGGCCTTGTTTTTGCCACAGCTGGTCATGGGTTACCTTAAATAACTAGTTATTTTTTCTCTTTTCAGGTCTAGTTGTGCAGTACAATGGATCAGAAGTGTAAGGACCATCCTAACAAATTTTGTTTTCATCTGCGGATACGTGGTTCTTCCATACCGTCAAGCGAAAATCACGGATTTTTTTAAGAAGGCATATTACGCTTACTTTGGAGTCAAACTAGGGGACCAGGATAAGGCATTTGCTCCCCATATCTGTTGCAAAACATGTGTGGAGAACTTACGGGATTGGAGGAATAGGAAAAGAAAGAGTATGCCCTTTGTTGTTCCAATGGTGTGGAGGGAAGGCAAATATCACGTTACCGACTGCTACGTCTGCATGACAAATTTAAAAGGCATCAATCGCAAGAACAAGCACCATGTTCAATACCCTGATGTTCCTTCTGCCATAAAACCAATCCCCCATGGACCAGATGTTCCTGTTCCTGAACCTGATGTTATCATGGAATCTAGTTCTGATTCCAAATCTACTGACATGACTGATACAGGTGAGTGTGGTGCATGCGAGCCAGAAGAGGACGACCGACTGGTGCCATTGACCCAAGCCGAGCTCAACTACTTGACACGAGACTTGAACCTATCTAAGGAGTCTGCTCAGCTGCTGGGTTCTTGTCTTCGAGAGAAACATTTACTTGCCCCATTACCAAATTTCTCTTGGTATCGGGAACGCGAGAGCGAATTCAGAAAATTCTTTATGTTCGATGAAGCCTCTTCACTGATCTACTGTAACAATATTGCTGAACTGATGAAATTAATGGGTATGAAGTATGTTGCCATGGAATGGAGACTTTTTATTGACTCGTCTAACAGAAATCTCAAGGCAGTTCTTCTGAATAACGAACAATAAGGTTTCATTAATCCCTGTTGGGCACTCGGCGGAAGTGAAAGAATCCCACAGCAGCATGGGACGTCTGTTGTCTGCTCTCAATTATCAGGAACATAAATGGTTGATTTGTGGAGATCTTAAAGTTGTTGGACTCATCCTAAGACTTCAAGGTGGGTACACAAAGTATCCATGCTTTGGTCTCCTTTCTTGAAGATCGGAGTCACCTCCGCCTCACGCCAGTCTCCAGGAACGCGTCCAGTCCGGATCGAAGTGTTGAAGATTGTGGTCAGATGTGGTGCCACCTCATCACGCACTTCCTTCAACACTTTAGGGAGAAACCCGTCCGGACCAGGGAACTTATTCGTCTTTAGGTCGGATATTTATTCCTCTACTTCGGCTAGGGTGAAGTCCATTTTCTTTAGCTTCTCACCCAAGTGAGACTCAATGGATGGGACCACGCTCTTCAGTGAACACTGAAGAGAAGTATTCGTTTAGGAGGTTTGCATTTTCTGCATCCGAGTGCTTTAGTGCACCCTCCTCATTTACCAAAGGGCAATCGTGCGGCGAATTGGTTTACGACTGTTTACATAACCGAAGAACTTGGGATTCTGTTTACACAGTCGCACTATTCGGAGCTCCTCGGCACGTTTGGCCGCCCTCATAGTGGACTTCACTCTCCTGCTAGTCTACAGTACTCGTCAAAGCCACCAGAAATCTTTGACTGGCAGTACACAGATCTCTTCACCCTCAGTAGTTGACCAATTTCTCGATTAAACCACCTCGGTTGAACGGAAGACCGACGTAAGCTTTTCATAGGGATAAATTGTGATTGAAGACTCATGAACTTACTTTGTAAACTGTTCCACAAGTCTTCAACATTATCGCACTGTTCCCATCTCACATCAGCCAGTCCTGCACGGAGACCTACGAAATCTAACTAGTCAGTGGTCAAACCACCGATCTCCTCGCCTACAGAGAGCTCCTCAACGATGTCTTCCTCTGATGTGAAAACCAAGTCAAGAATATTGTTTCCTCTTGTTGGCTCTCTCACCCATTGAGTCAGGAACTCAGTGTCCACGAATTCCAGGAGTAGCGCGTTCTCGCCAAGGGTTCTCTGGTTTTCCAGTCAACTTGTGTGTTAAAATCCCCCATGACGATACACACTATGTCTTCGAAAAGTTCTTCTAGCAGCTGATACAGATCCCTGTCCTTTTCAACGAGATGGGCAGGAGGTCTTTTAAGCACCAGATTCCTGTATTTGGCAGGACCTATTTCTAGGTCTACACATAGGAGCTCGTGGTGGGATGCGATGTTGCATTTTCTCGAGTTGAATGTGTCCTTGACATACAACATCACACCGCCACCCTCTCTGTCTGGCCTATCTTTTTGGAAGAGTTGGTAACCGGGAATCGTGAATTTACCTTCAAAATCTCGGTTTGAAGTTTTTACCCAAAACTATGTTATGGCTACCATTTCAGGTTCTTCCGTCGCTACGAGGCCATGAAGTTCAAGAAACTTGTTCCTAATTGACCTTGCATTAAACAGAAGAACTTTCAGGGAGTCCCCGAATGTAGGACTCCCTACGCTTTTCCGTTTCCCGCTTAGTTTCTCTGTGGCATGGTAACTCCCCTCTTTGTGATTTCAGAAAAGGTCGTTCCTGGAGTAACACTAGTGTACTGGTGTACGTCCTCCCTTACTCAGGGCCTGACACTTCTTTGGGTCTGCTGCACAACCTCCTGGATCATGTTCGACAGAAATGCCTTTCCATTAAAGGAAAGATGTATCTAGTCCTATTGGTAGAGATCATTCCTACCATAAAAGGTGCGGTACGCCCCACAAAAGACCCCCTCTTCCGTACACAAATCTGCCTGGCGCCGGTTCAAAGATACGTTTATCGAGTGAGCGGTCCATGTTGGATCTCTCCTTGGGAGCACCCAGATCACAACATGCATGCGAGTTTTCAGCCCACAGTCGTCCATGGCGCTCATGACCGTGTGGATGATTTTATCCGTAGGGCCTACCATACCTCCTCTCAGGTAGAGGTCGTTGCCACTTACCATCAGAGCAACGACCTAGCTCTCAGAAATCTAAGATTTCCCGCCTCTACTCTCATGTGGTGGCTACCACGTCATGGCCGACAGCTTACCTTCACACTAGTGCGAAGGCAAGCCGCTAGCAGGGGTTGCAGACCCCGTGCTTGAGAATCACCAATAAGGGCAACCCTTGCACATTTGTCTGCAGACGACCGAGTCTTTCCTTTCGGAAGCGACTTGCCGGTTTCCTCTTCTTTCTCTACATTTTTCTTCTTCTTTTTAGGTGTTCTTTTGTTTTCTCTTCTTATGTTTTTAGTTTTTCTTCTTCTGCTTCTACTTTCTCGTCCTCTGTTTCTACTTTCTTTTATTTTCTTTCTATTTTCTCTTCTTATATTTCTAATTTCTCTTCTTTCCCTTCTTCCTCTTTCTTTTCTTACTTTTGTCTAGTTAAGCCAGTCCTGCAACAGAAGACTCCTGCTCTTGGACGTCGGAAGCCTTCTCGCCTGAGCATCTGCACCTCTCTGTTTTTAAGAGTTGAACCTCCCTTTTGAGGAGGGAGTTCTCCTCTCTCAGTTGAGTGATGCTCTCTCCCAGGCGCTTCTCTAGTTCGCATAAGTCACAGACACTAAACGCATCTGTAAGCTCCTTGGAACTCCTGCCACCGAAGTCTTCCCTCCGTCTATAAACTTTGCAGATTTTGCAGGTTAACTTGCGGAACGGAGGATCATTCTTCTTAGCCATCTTAAAAACTCTGGGACCATACGAATTACAAATTTTTTTTGTGTGTGATTTTCTCTCGCACTAATCACATCCACCTATTTCCTGGAGGTTTTCGGTCGTTCAGCCAACAGAAACCCTTTGACTAAGCACACCAACCCTAAGGTCTTCCCTGTGTCGGACGTCCCCAATCGTGCCGCAGCTCCCAACTGAGCAGCACGAGAGCCCCTGTGAACTGGATCTTTGATTCTTCGATAGGAAAGCTTGAGGTGTAACTGACTTCCTACTAAGCCCTACTAATCAACTAAAAACGGATAGACTTAAGGCAAATAGTAAAGCTAAGTGCCCACGCCTTCATCCGAGATCTTTAGCTGATCTGGCAACCAGCAGGGCACAAAAGCTCTCTCATCAAAGAGCAGTTGAGCCTTTGTTCACCAAGTAGCGGTCACAGGGGGCTGGTCAGGCCATTACACGTTAGAAGAAAGCTTCTAAGGGGTATCTAGTATTTCTTCATTAATCGTACCCCAAACGCCCAGATGATCCTTTTACTCTCAGTCTCTCGCAAAGTATGAGTGCACCAAGGCGTTATTTAAAGAGGTTCCAAAGCTTCTCTTCTCACGCGCCATAAGGTAGCTGGTGAGGCCATTATTATTAAACAACTTATGTGTAATAGAGATGAATGTTTGTTTTTGTTGTTTTTTTTGACAGTTGAAGTGAGTTGATGAAACTTAGTACAAACATAATTGAAGAGGTTCGTAGAGGGATGCAAGGAGACGCATCAAAGAAGTGGTAGAGAAGTTTGACAATTCTTAGTCTGGATCCTACTAAAGCTACCTTACTGGCATTAGCTCTCTCACCGACGGCAAGGTGGTTGTTGAGAGAAAGAGAGAGAGAGAAAGAGAGATATTGAGAAAGTATGTGTGTGCGGACGCAGAGGTCTAGGGAGTATCTCACAGACGAGAAGACCTTAATTCGGCGTCTTTTGGTAAAATTCCGGGGCGATAAACAAGCTGAGACGAGCCAAACTGGAGCCCGGGAAAAGATCAGCGAGAGGGTGCGAAGTTCACGTCCGCCGGGCCCTTTCAGATGGCGTAAGACCCGCTTCCGTCAGCCAGCGAAATCGCTTCCGGCGACCACGTATATAATTTCCAGCACGGGCATGAGAAAATCAGTATTCTCCAGTATTCGTTAAAATCAGCTAAGGACACGAGGCGCCAATTCTCAAGCAATCTACGCACCCCAAGGGCTCGCAGGCAAGAAACATTTATTCTGAATTAACGACAGTCAAGCATTGTGAAGACTTCTTCTTCTGCAATAACCAGCTCAGCTCCTTCCGGCGAGAATACTCTCTCGATCAAAACACTCGAGGCCCACCACGGAAATTGTAAGACAATTTTGTTTTCTCTCGATCACCTTCGAAGAGGCGCGACGCAATTCGACCTCGAAGATTCACCCATGATCATCTCCTCCCGTTTTCTTTCGGTTAGTCGTTTGTGCATGCTCGTGGCGCGTGCCGAAGCAGCCATTTAAATCAATTTTGCTTTCCAATTAGTCTAGTGTATTTCCCATAGTGGCTTCTTTTTTGTTAAATTTTATTGTTTGTATTGTAGTAAAGATTATTTTGGGTTCCCCTGTTTGATTCATAGAACCACAGAGCCATTTGAATGAAATCGGCCAGCCAAAGGTAGGAAAAAAGCACTCTTATATAATTTTGTTGTGACCCACGCCAAAAAGGGGCATTCTCCAGCGCCTGCTTGTCGCCTCATTTACCCGCATCCAGGGAGGCAAGCGAAGGTCAGGGAGCTCATACCTAACCTACGACACCCTTCTACTGAAACATTCTTCAACATCCATTTTAATTCTGTCAAGGGGGGAGGAGCAAAATATTCTGAATTAAGTTTCGGCACAAAGATTTATTTTTAAATGTAAGATAATTTTCAATTCAACATCAATCAGTTTCCCACCTTATTAAACACAAGACCCTCCATAATTTTGGTAAGACCGAAGGAGTTCATAGTGGTGGGGTGCTATGTGCTTTTGTAGTATGTCACCCAGTCATGGTTCATCTGTAGGTAGAAGCCCCTAAGAACCCTTCTTATATTACACAATATCATCTACTTACTCCTTACGCCTTAAATGTTGAAAGGAGAACCTTTCAAGACATTCTCCTGGGTTACCAAATCTCTATGATGCCAACGGTAGAGATGGTTAGTCCATTTGTTTAGACTTCACGGAAATGCGATGTCGAAATCAGAAAATCTTAAAGATGAACAAGAATCGAAAGGTGGTGGCAGGCTTATTGAAAGTTATAAAAACATGGCAAGTTTTTAACAGTTCATTTCTTGAATTCGAATCTTGATATTTTCCGTTAAAACTAGGTGAAATGAGAGAGGAGGACGATTAAAGGTTTCACCTTTATATCGCAACAACGGAGAAAAGCTACCAAGACCGCTGGGATACTGCCATGAGGGGTCTCTAGTCAGAAAAGATAAAAGCGTACCAAAAGAACCCCCTTATTTTAAACTGTTCTATATTCTATGAGTTTGTAAATTAAAATCGTTTTAAATTACTTGTTAAATACATTTATTGATAAAATTTCTGAATTCATGAAACATGAATTTGATCTATTTCTTTTTCAACATATGAATAAAAATGACGCCTACACCAAGGGGAAGTAACCATTATATACATTACAATTATTTTAGATATTAAATGCTTATTGTAGATATTCAAATCAGATGCGAGTTTGTTCTGTAATAATAGCATTATTGGTTGTATGAGTGACCGGTCTTCGGAGGGACCTCGAGTTTAATTTGTGGTTTGAACTATAGATCACTCCAGGATATTACTAGTATGTTAACCGCTACAAAGGCAAGTCGAATATGGACTATTCAGCGACAAGTGATTTATCTTAACTCTGCTAAAGCTGGAAGCGGAGTTTCCACTCGGCTTGGGTCTTACTCGTATAGAAATTTCATTTGATCCACATAGGGACTATAAAGGTATTTCATTTTATGGGGTTATCATATTTTTGATTAATAAGAGGGCTGCACATTCGTTTAAGCAACAATGGCTTTGAATTGCAATAGTCAGGTAATTTTATAAAATAAATAATTAAATAAATTTAGATAAGTTTAAGCTTTTTGTTGGTGAGTTAGGTGAGCCGTCGTGTAATATTTGGGTAGCGGGATCAGGTCGGGGGATATTTTGAGGTTGGTATAAGGGGGAAGAGGGAGCCTATGTTGGGCCAGGGACTCGTAGCTGGCAAGAGACCGAGCAAGAAAGGGCGATGGTATGTCGGAGACCAAGGATTATGGGGGTAGAGGCCTCGCCTACTTGGAGAAAGCTCGAGTTGCTGAATCTAAGCTTTTCAGAGCAGTTTCGAGCAGATTTGAATTGGGGCGATGGTTGGTGGCATTGACGTGGGGCGAAATCCCGTTGTAAAGGAAGGGTGGGTACAAAGTTTTCCTTTATCATACGGTGTACGAATCTTTTTCCTACTGTACGCCATTACCACATATCGTAAACACACACACATGCAACCGCAAATACATATATTCAAATAGATTATTACTGTTATTAGTTGAATTTTCAAACAGATAAGAAAGTTGAGGTCGGGAAAGCGGAGTTATTCATGTCGAACTTAATGGAACGACGCGTCGCGTTCGGAGCTTCCCGATTATCTTCAGCGCGGTTTATGGGGTGGGGTTGGGAGAGGTTCTAAAGAGATATTAAAATTACGCTTCAGTGAAACACTGAAATTGAAATAGCGTACATGAAAGTGGTCTAAAAAAACAATGAAAATTGCTCAAAGGTGCAAGAATGGTGGAAAATGTCTGATGGTGAGTAATTAAAATCATGAAACGGTAACATTGCGATTAAAATCTTACAATCGTTGATTACGATAACTTACAAAGAAATATGTACATTATTTGTCCGCTAAAGGTTTCAAACGGTCTAAAAACAAGATTTTCACTACAAAGTTGAAGGTAAATAAATTCTTTATCTCTAACTATATTTAAGAAGCCAATTTTTTGAAAATAGTTTGAATATTTTTCCTCTTAGTTCAAGTGTGAACTAATTTACATAATGAAACTTTTTGAAATTAAAGGCTATTTTCAATGTTCTGGACGTTCTAAAAGAAAAAGAATTGGAAAAGAGAGATTCAGTGTGATTTTTCCAAAATTATTAAAACTAAGGCTGCTTTTGGTGTATTTGAAGCTTTTATCAAAGTCCCTTTTAAGAGTTCCGAAAAAATAAATATGATTATCGAATGTTTTTGAATTAAAAAGAAGTAATTAAAAATCGTAAAGTTCAGAAACTGCATTAAAATTAGAGGAAAGATTTTTTTTCGTATATAAATCAAATTTAGATGAATAAAAAAAGAGCTCGCATATCAAAAGAATCCGAATAGAAATTTCTTTTCCTTAGGCCTAGAATTACGAATAGAGCTGAAAAAAATATACCGAGAGTAAATTACTGGGGGACAGAAAGTGGTAATCGGTGTCTTTTTTAGCATACTTCAACAAAAATTGGTCATCGGTGTCCCTTTTTAATGTCTTTCAGAAATTGGTCATCGATGTCTTTTTTTTAGAATCTTCTAACATGAATTGGACATTCGCGTCCTTTTTTTAGCATCTTTCAACGCATTTACTGCATTGCTCTGCATCTTGCATTGGATCTACTGAATGATGCCCACGCAAAAAATATCACGGCTGTTTTTTTCTAATTGAATAACAGAAAGATAATTCTTAAAATTTATGAGGGTGAACTTTTTAACATTTCACTAAACATTCCCGTGTATTAACTGATTTTAATTTCTCGCACTACTCACCCTTGGCAGCCGTTTTAATGTGCAAGGTTGATTTGTTCTTGATATAATTTAAACTACAAAAAAAAAATGTAGACAGCAGACACTACCAAGGAAAATCTAGACTTATCCCAAATTTTCAAACAACAATAAAAGAGGAAATTGTTTTAAATTTTTTGTAGTTCATATGTAGCCCAATTCTTAGAGAAACAATCTTAAATCGAATGATATTTTTTACATCAATAAAAGTAAAATGATGACCAAAAAGGGAACATGGACTTGCTCCTCATACCGTGAAGGGGAATACCACCTTTTAGTAGTTTGCTTACAACAAAATAAAAATGTAATTAAGTGAGAAAGGTTAAAATCGAACAATCCAAATTTAAAGTTGCAGCGAAATAAACTCGCGCGCTGCAAGGAACACTAAATAATGCAATGAATGGTTAACATTGAACTATGTACACGAGCTTCAATGGATAAAGATAAATGCAATGAGTTATCAATCCAACGCAATATTTACTAAATAGTCAAGATTTTGAAGAGAGAATGAATAATATTGGCGAATAAGCATTATTGCACTTCCCGTAGTCCAGCACAAACTCGCTTTCACGAAAGATGAAGACTGGATAACAGGTGGTAGAAGATTAACGATGGAAAAACTGTCTCATAGCGTGGTTGTTAGGTAAGAAAGACCGTTTGATCGTGTTGAAAGGCTAATGGCGTTATATGATTAACAGTGTTCGAAGATTAACTGCTTGAAACTTATTGATTAAGAGGTCAAGCAACGGCTTCATGACTAAGCGTTGGCGATTCCAGAAGAGTCTAACCTTTGCAGTGAGGAAGTCGTTAGCCCAAAGAGCAATAACGATGGTTAAAGCCGTACAACAGATGATTAACGAGTCGGAATCCGCGCTGAGGTGGTGTGACCTGAAGAAGGCATGCTTCATGTCAAGGCAAGGTAATGGATCTTTATTGTGTCCCTCCCTCGCAGAAGGAGCAGAAAATTTTGAGACAGATTTTGAGCGAGCCCTGTAATGTACCTAGAACTATGTAATTAGTCTATGATAGTGACCTCGCTCTTACGCGTGTCTTCCTTTTGATTCCTGATGAATGCATTATATGAGCGAAAAGGAATAACCAAAGGATTAAAGCACAAGTGGGACCGATTTCCTATGTTAGAAAACGGCGTGGGATGGGATTATCTCGGTTGCCTTTTTTAATCCAAGAGCGTCTGACCTCTATTGCCTAAATGCTATATAATTTTATAAATTCGAGGTGGTGTCAAATCACGTTCTTATCTCACAAGTCGAGGTCATTTGTGAGGCATTTCCGTGTTTGACACTCACAATTATATTAGATTGATACAAAAACACACACACATGAACATCACGCCCAATGTAATAGCCTTCCAAAGAGATAGACCAAATAAAATAAGAAAATCGAAAATATTTCAATGAAAACCTATAGTGGTGAGATTCATTGTCGTAGAGTCGAACGTCGATGCTAGCCGATGATTGACTCTGCGATGACGCGGAAAGGGAGCAAGCCAGAAATTGGGGGTAGGATATGGATCCCAGTGCGAGGGTTAAATAATCAAAATCGAGTGCGGTTGGCCTAAATATTCAATTCTTAGAAGCTCTGGGTTTAGATAAACTGATTGTAGAAAAATAGCTCTACTATTTACAAAGAAAATAATAATAGCAAGAATAAATAAATAAAAATTAATAAGATAAGACATGGGGTACCAGACGGGGAGAGGGGATACAAATGACTCGACGGGGACGAGAATCCGAGGATGTACGATGATTGCTTCCAGGGAAAGTAGGAGAGTGCAAATAACGGGAAGACTCACGTAAAGCCTAATTGACTTGAGGCTTTGGGGACGATGAGGAAGCGGGGCGCTGCAAAGTTCAACTTGCAAGATTTCTTATTCTTTAAGCTCGCTGAGAAATGAACGAAGGAGTACTCCAGACGAGAACGAAGTCGATACCCGAGTGATAGATGCCTGTCCGTGTCTATCGTCTGTCGGACGGGAACTCTGGCCTTTGGGTACGAGTGAGGGCGGGTAGAGAGGTGACGCGTCACGTTCGTAGCTGGAAGCCATTGGGAGGTGGAGAAGGGCGTACAAGACTATACCTGGCTGCTAACCAAGATTGGGCTGTATGGTACTAATTTCTCAAAGCTTTTTCCCAAGTATTTGTACTGCCTCGGCGGAAGCGGGTCGCCAGAGGACCCCCAAAGGACAAACAGGGATCTCATTAGACTTGGCACGCTAGGGGGGATGGGTGATATCCTCAAAAAACATCACAGTCTCGCGCGAAAGTCCTCGACGCCGTAGGTCTGGCGCCTATCAGGCGATGCGACGGGCGGCCCTTTTGGTTCGACTGACCCGACCATTCTTGCTAATAGCGCAATGGTCATTCGACCGTGCGAAATTCTCGTCTCACCCTTGGGGATGTCTGGGCGTGCAGGTGCATCTTCTCTCAGGCGCCACTGATACACTTTGGGTTCTGGAGGTAGTGGTGGTGGGGGGGGGGGAGTAACCTTC